>CM060624.1:16213119-16660619 GCA_030578275.1 Meda fulgida | reverse complement strand
GGAAACATGATGTGTTTCAGATGGAAAGTTCGAGGACTCCATCATGGTCAGTATCCTTTCAGGTACCAGTCAAGCTAAATTTGTCAGCATTATGGTGAAGCCATATTAAACAATCAAAGATGCCACTGATTATTCTCATAATAAATGAGATCGATATGAATTTATCGTTTGTGGTGTCTCTGTTTACAAAATGAATTTGTGAAATGCTTTACTAAGCACTACAGGGCTGATATCTGTCATGATATATAAAACGCTGAGTGGCACGAATGGCAAATTCACTTTCAGGATCAATAACACAAATGAGAGAGACCAAACCTGATGGACTGAATAAAAGACCTTCAAGATGTCTGTCTAACAGGTGGCAATGCTGGATGAGCAGTGAGGAATACACAGTGACAGACTTAATCTTCATTATACATGTTTGACCTTTCACCTTGGACTCGCACACAGCCACCACTAAAATGATTATTGTCTGTTAATTGGATGAAGGATAATTGGCTGTTTTGATGGAGAGATTGGGGCAGTGGAGGAATGGAGGAATGGATGATAGATGGAGGCCATGTTACATTGACAAACCGCCGCTGAGGATGGAGTTATACAATAACATTATTGAAGCTGCCCATTTGTCATTTTCACTGCGTGTTTTCCTTTTTTCTTTGTGTATTCGCCTTCCATTGTTCTGTAAGTTCGTAGTGTAGAATTGAGGTGAGGCTTTTTCATCCACATCTGTCCAATGCCTATTAAATTGTGTCATTTCTGAGCTTGAGTTGATTTAAAAACATACAGACTATAAGTCTAGCCATGAGGCAGATGTTCTTTAAAGATGATTATTGTGTGAGCATAAAATATTTCAGTGTGTGATTTGTATTCAGAAAATATTATTCCGCTAAACCTTTCCTCTTATCTGTGCAGGTTAGGTGCTCATTGGCTCATTTTCCCTTTCACTTTCCTTTGCCTTTTCATAAATCATGGCTTGTCATGGGTGATGATGTCTCAGTTGTTCCTGCCCTACATGGAGGTTCATTTTCCTATCATTGCTATGCATTTATTCACATGGGAGTAATCTGAATACAATAATGATCCTGTAAATCCTTCTTTATACTATCCGTCTTCCAACTCCCCCAGGGCAAGGGAACCCCACGTACGGATTCTTCATTTGGCATCGTAACGTGCCATTTGCATATCACAGCACGTATTCATCATGTGATCATAGGCCTATATAGTTTTATGATGCAAGTGACGCTTCACAACAATATCAATGATAGCCGTTAAACTCATATTTTAGTGTGAAACATTTTGCTTTGTGCAGAGGCATTCAGCTAATGTCTAACAGATTTTCTAAGACGAGTCGTGGCCAATCATTTAGTGGCAGTGAGCGGCGCAGCAGTCTCAGTTAACCGTTCTACAGACAGAACTGAAGAAATTATTGGAAACTGTGTGAGACTCTATGGTCAGACTTTCTGTCCATCCAAAAGTAATAAGTACAGAGCATTTCATGAACTCTAACTATAATATCCCATTGACTTTCTACTAAGTGCCTGAAACAAAGCTTAGCAATATTTCTTAAAATGTTTGATGCCATGGACTCCAAATATCTATTATGTCTTTTGTCTATGATGACTGTGTATTTAAAAAGTCAAGCATATTTTGTATTCCTTAAAATAATGTTCTAATTGTTTCTTTTAGCATTGTGAATGTGTCATACTTTCCTTAAATCTCAATAGACAAGATGTTTAATACATTTATGGGTTATTTTGAATATGAAGCATTGAAACATTAGAAATATAGGCTAATAATATGTAATAAAACTACATATAATACATTGTTCTAATAGAATATCCTTTTTTTTTTTTATAGTCGAGCATACCTGTACAAAATGAGTACAGGTAATGTGTGTGAATTTAAGGTTGTTTTTTTTTTTTGAGGAAAAATTGCACTTTCTTGCACATTCTCATGAACTTAAAAAGTTAACCCAAAAATATTCTCCCATCATGTACTCATCCACATTTTGTTCCAAACCTGTGACTTAGCCTACTTTATTTTTCAGAACACAAGATATGAAGATTGTTGATAACCAAAGTTTTGATTACCATTTTCTTCCATTATCAAAATAAAAACATTGAAACTTTCTTCAAATTATCTTATTATATGTTTCACAGAATAAAGACAGTCATACAGGTTTGGAACATCACTCTAAAAAAATAATTCAGTGTCTTAGTAAATGTCACAGTAATAATTAACTTTATTAACTTAATACAATCTCTGAATATCATTTACTTGATGGTTGAACATACCAAAATAATTGACTACAAAAGAAAAACACATTTCAGAACGCCTCTTATTTAACAAACAAACAAAATAAATGCTCTGCAAGAGTTAACTGGAGATGTTTTATTTATTTGTATTGGTACATCCGTGCCGCGAGATGTTTCAAAAGTGGTGGGGACACAATCGACCCTGGCAAAAAGTGGTGGGGACATGTCCCACCCGTCCCACCCGCAAATTACGCCATTTTATCTATAAAATCATTACTGTGGTTTAAATCATTTTATTTAATGCAAAACAACATACAGAGGCACAATGTGACACCTAAACTCATTTCGGGCCTGTCTTTTCGCGTGATTGAAATGCCTTGCATAAAACACACAACTTTATTCATTATAATCAAGATAATGAATATAATTAATGTGAATGATAAAATGTCCTCAGAACTGTGCAATGTTTGTATATTGGCAGGTGATGGAGTCAGACGCGTCGCAGCATCTTTCAGTTATGAGTGAAGTTAGAAGTTCACCCACAGAGCTTGCGAGTCATCTTCGGCACGACAACCAGCGCTGATATGTGGAAATGAAATAACAGACCGGTTGATTACACTTGAATGTTTAATTTTTACTTCTAAAATGTTTGTTACATGATTTTTAATGTAGGCAATATTGTATACATGACGTTAAAACAGTATAAAATATGCTTTATTGCTGTACTCATCGATAATGAAGGCCAATGTTATACCAGTGGTTGTATGGAATATTTTACAAAGGGTTAGAGGAAATAAAAAAAGTTTATATTACTCATAAATAAAACAGTTAATATTACTCATAAATATTGTTTTTTAAATGTTTTCCCCCAATTATTTCTGCTCAATTTTATTTGTTAATGTACCAAATGCAGTTACTCAGATCTTTTTTTTTTACTTACATTTACTCAGTTCATACAGTGTATGTAATAGATTTCACTGCTTCAAAATGTAATCAATATTTTTAAGTGTAAAAATGTTTCACCAAAAAGTTTTTAGAGTGAACATAAGGGTCAGTAGCCTAAATAATGAGATAATTATTTTTTTCCTGGTGAACTGTCCCTTAAATGATAATTTATCTCAAGAACTTTCTTTTTTTTTCCCCCTTAAGAAGATATTCATAAATCCAGTTACAGGATCTTGTGATTTTTGAAAAAGCTCTTTTGTGCACAACATGGAAGATCCATGATAGGTCTGTGAACTATCCGAGACCCTGTTGACTGAGACTGTGGTGATGGTGCATACAAATAAAGGCCATAATAGATCTGCTGTGCTTCATATGAAGAAATGAGGTAATAACACAGGCCTAGTCTCACCTTCATAAACTAATATTCCTCCTTTGCAATGACCTAATTGAAACAAATGTCTGCAGTTCTCCTTCAGTGTGATGGTGAAATCAAGACAATCACTGAAAGCATGGTTGCGCAACCATGAAGGAGGTGTTTATTAAATATAGTTGTGAAAAGGATGAGGGAATTAGTGTTTTGCCTGTTGTTTTGTGAGGTTAAGTGCTAGTTTACATTTTAAGGGTGTTTATTTTTCTCTTTACATGTTCCGGATGTGCTGATAGTGTCATCAGGTGTCGATGTTTTCCTTTCTCCCATCCATTGGCCATGTGCTTTCACTTGCCGCTGTCCACAATGATAAATGATGTGTCGTACGAGTGCCGGAGAGATGCTGATAGAGAGTCTGTTAGATGGAAACATGTCCAACCCTCTTTTAACATCAAGATATTAATCTTTTATATATGGTGCAAGATCCCTTTAAAAGGTGCTTTAAACTGACATTATCTGCAAGTCTTAACCAAGACTATATAGCACACATGTATAGTGCATTCTCTATGCTGTCTGTTGCAGGTTTTAAAGGCTTGAGTTGTTTTTTAGAGAGGAAAGGCAGCTAAGAGTGAATTCAATGGGCGAATGACACACTTTCTAGACACACTAGTTCACGATAAGTAAATAACTTCATAATAAGGTAGATATAGCTACTATACCTTTCAAAAGTTTGGGTACAGAATACTTTTTTTGAATAATCAAAGAATGCTAGAAAAAAATAAACAGCATAACCTTTTTCAACATGGATAATAAGATATGTTTCCTGAGCAACAAATCAGCATATTAGATCACTTTTCTGATTTCCATGTCACACTAAAAACTGGACTAACAGCTGCTGAAAATTCAGCTTAGTCGTAGTCAGTAGACCGTATTAGTAGTAGTTTGACAGTGGGGCAGTAAATAATGGCGCAAATACCAGTAAATTAACTAACGCAAACCTTTCATGATTATTAATGATTAAGTACTCTCCTCCCATAAATGTTGCTTCTGAATGGAAAATGCAATAAGGTCAGCTGCAAAAATAAATCCATGTCCATGCCTTTCAGCACTCATTTTTCACTACGTGTCTTTAGTAAGTCCTGATAGCATAGTTTTTTAACGCAAAAAGAGGGTTTGTTAGTAAATCTGGCACTAAACGCAAATAAAAAGAGAACTATAGCTACTATGATAAAAGTCATATTTCGTATTCACACATTGCAACCAAAAACAAAGTAAATCACCTTTCGAGAGTTATTGAGTTGATTTGATGCTGCTATGTAGAATTCACATCAAACAAAGACTGAGGTAAATGGTCAACTGAAACCTTCATCAGTCATTCATTTTCATCCCTTTCGAACATGTGTATAGTCTTATAAATATATTTGCTATGACATGCTCTGACTCCCATGCGGCACTCATATTTTATGCAATGTTTCCTTTTTCCACAGTGACAAGTGATGTCTAGTCCACGCATGTTTGCTAATTATTTGGGGAGTTTTAGATTATAAATTTTAAAAGTTTGAGTTTGGTCAAATTTTGTAATTTTTTTTTTTAAAGTTTCTTTATGCTCACTTAGGCTCCATTTATTTGATCAAAAAATGAAGTAATAGTCATATTGTGAAACATTATTACAATTAAAAAAAAAACTTTATATATTTTAAAATGCAATTTATTTCTGTGATGGCAAAGCTGAATTTTCAGCAACATTACTCCAGTCTTCAGTGTAATGATCCTTCAGAAATCCGTCTAATATGGTGATTAAAAACGTTTGTTATTAATCAATGTTAAAAAAGGTGGTACTACTTTTTTTGTAGAAACCATGATGCAGTTTTTTTTTTCTCCGGATTTTTTGATGACTGGAAAGCTCAAAAGAAAAACATTTATTTGAAATAGAAATATTTTGTATTATATTTCTTTACCTACTTTTGATCAATTAAAAAAAGCTTAATAAAACAACATTAGACTACTACGTTTACATATGCACCAATACAAATATTTTTTTACCGGTATTCTTGACACACACCAATGCAAAGCACAAATGATGACCTCGCCTCACATACAGTTAGGTGTAGTACTGGCCACTGTTATAATCCAATTACGTCAAATATTATTATAATATCATTTGAAAAGCTGCTCACTGGGTGGAGCTTATGGGTAGCTCCTGCTTGCTAGAGCACCAGCAAGGAGGAGCAAATCTAATTTGGGCCTAATGGGTGGAGCTAGAATATCCACCATACCCTAATCCTCCATACTTATTGTTGATAATAAAGCATTTTTTAAAAAGATGTAAATATGTAAATACCTAGTTCCAACACAAGTGGCAGAACATCCAGTGGAGCTATGGAGGCTTTTATCAGCCGCCATGTTGTTCACAGTTCAACAACTGTTGATGGATATGCGGCAGACGTGTTGTTTTTGAGGGTGTTCCCAGAGGGGTGAGAGTTGCTGCGCTAGATGGAGATAATAGTTTTGATAATATTAGAAGGTTTATCTGGATTTTGAGGTGTGCCTCAGTTAATGCTGACAATACAAACATTAAGCATGCTGAAAGATGTACACCACACGATCACTTGCGCTTTCTATCTCTGTCTTCCTTTCTTCATCAGACCATGCATCTATGAATCCCTGGCATAAGCTTACACTTGCTCAGACGCCGAACAACTCCCTGCACTCTCACCGCAAGCCTTTAATGTTCAAGCAGGGCTTTAAATCAAATGGAGCACATTTCATCCACATTTCGGTGCCGTTTTGGCAAACTGCCATGAATTTCTCATGAATCCAAGCCTCTCCTAAGTCTTTCCCCACCAGGTCAGTCTTCAATCAGTTCCTAACTTGTTTTCTCTGCGGGAGAGCATGTTTGTTCATCTGTGCTTTTCCTCTCTGTTTTTGCTTGACTAACTGACTCACTTGGATTCAATTAGTAAGTAGGTGACGTTGAGTTATACTAATTAGGCAAATATACAAATGTTGAGTGTGCCATTTCAGAGATGGACTGATTGATTGATTACATTTACATTCTGTCATTTTACTCGCCCTCATGTCATTCCAAACCTGCATGTGGTTCTTTCTTCCATTAAAGACAGAGGGAGATGTTACTGCTCAACTCCATACAGTGAAAGTGGATGGGGACAAAGCTCCAAAAGAAGGAGATAAAATAATAAATAATTTAAAAAAAATCGCAATGACAGCACAATATCAAAGTATTCCTCATGTCTTCTGAAGCCATATGATAGCTTTGTGTGAGTACTGAAATTTACTGTTAGCCATTTTTCATTGAAGATCTAGCTAGACAGCTGTGGTCACCATTTACTTTCACTATATATAAAAGAGCTGCTTTGACATTCTTTTATAAATAACTCTTTCTGCATTCCATAGGTTTAAAAAAAGATCTGAGAGTGAGCAACTGATGAGAATTTTCATTTTTGTGCGAACTATTTTCTTTTGACTGACTGGCTGAATTCAATAACAGAGACCTGTTTTTGATTCCTTCTTGCAGTGTGCTTTGAGATAAAATGCAATATTAATATATTGGGACCTCTGACCTGTGTGCAAGTGTGACTTGGTTAACTGCTTTTTCTAGAACTTAGAACATTAGAAGGTTTAATTGTCTCTAATTCTCAAACATATCCTACATAAAGATAATTTGTAATGCTTTAGTTTTATTCCCAAGTTAATAAATAATTAACGCTGCTTCTTGCATGAGTGGTGCTAAAAATATGTTCAGGTTTCCCCAAGACAGATGAATGTGAATGTGGCAATGTTTTTTTTTTTTTACTTTGGTTTTTGTAGGTTACATATTGCGGCAGATCGGAAATGAAATGTGAGTGGTGCTAAAAGGTTAATGTAGAGTTTGAAAACAATGCTCATCCTACACTAAACCTTTCCCTATACCTAACCAAGTTAACAAAAATCAAATGCGAGTAAAAATTAACAAAGTGGAGCAAACATGTCATTTATAGCTCACTTCTACAAGTCTCTGAGCTTTTTAAGGGAGTGTTGTGACTTGTGTTTCACTATTGTAGCAAAAATGACTCCATTACAAGTTACAAGTCACCAATTTCAATATGACTTCAGTAAAAGTCTTAGAGTATCTAATTTTAACAGTACTTAAGTATTTTACTCATACTGAAAGTAGGCTCAAAGATGAACACCTAAGATGCATGCCAGTGAAAAACAAGAAAAAGTTGATTTGTGAGGAGAGCGATTATATTTATTTTCTAAAATCAAAATAAACAGCCTCTTAAATATCTACAAACACTCAAGTCTCAGTTAAGTTCAATTGCTACAAGTAAACCAATATCCTAAATAAAAAGTCTCTTCAATACAACGGATAAATAAAACAATGTTAAGTAACATAGTCAAAACCTACTTGCACTGGATGTGCTGGTTTATACCCCGTGATTGAGCAACTACTATGCACTCACAATCGTGTAAAGCAGCCTTGTTGACAAGTTTGGGTGAGTGGGGCAAAACACAAGTTATAGTACCTTCAATGCACTGTAAAAAAATTATTTGTTAGTTTGAGTCAAAAAAGTAAGTTACCTGGTTGCCTTACAATTTTGAGTTCATTGAAACTAAAAATGTGAGTTATTACAACAAATGATTTTGTTGTTTCAACTAATATTGTTGTTGTACATATATTGTTCTTTGAATTAAAGATTATTTTTTTAACTTAACGTTGTTTTGTTGTCATAACTTAAGATTAAATATTGTATCAACTTATTCAAGCAATCAAAGGGATTAAGTTAATTTACAAATGTAAGTTCACTCAACTTAATTTAATATTATATGAACAAAGAATTGTAAGTTGTGCACTAAACTTAACAAGTTTTTTGAAAAATTAACTAAGAAGTTTACACGGTTGCCTTAAAATGAACTTCAACGAAAGTTAACATGACAAAAGCTTTTTTAAAACTAATAATTCCAAAATAAAAGAACACAAATAAACCATAACTTTAACATTCACATGTATTATAACATTCACAAAAATATTTATTAATTGAATTGTCTGACAAGTAGGCTATAGTTTAGTATAAATTAATATGAAAACATTAAAACACATTAAAGCAACAGGATACAAGTGTTTGCTATAAATATCAAGCATCTGTGTAAAAGTCAGTGTGACAACATTAACTGCAGCTTGAATGTACAATAGAATAAAAAAAAAACATTATAAGAAAATTACACATGCAAATCCTTTATTCAAAAACCGAACAAGTATGCAGTATGCACAACTTTATAAAGTGAATGAAATGAGAAAAATGTTGGCAAGCAACACGTTGGCAAGCAAAATGTCAGGCCACACAACTCATAAATCTCAAACAGCATTACAATGGTTTTTGCACCCAAAAATTAAAATGCTGTCATTAATTTCTCACCCACTCGGCGTTCCAAACCCATTCAGTTATCTTCGGAACACAAATGAAGATCTTTTTAGTGAATCTAAGAGCTTTTTGTCCCTGCATTGACAGCCTATGCAACTACCACATTCAACCCCCAGAAAGGTAGTTAAGACATCATTAAAGTAATCCATGTGACTCCAATGGATTAACGAGTATTTTGTTTGCGCAAAAATAAAAACATTTACAAAATATTAATCTATCAATCTCCACATCTCCAAAATCGACATCGAATTTGATTATCGATTAGTAGTGTCTGCGCTGTGTGATCGGAAACCGTCAGCCACAGCAGTAGTGAGTAATCCATTTCTATGGACAAAACATTGAAAATAGCGGAGAACACAGTGTGAGCTGCTGCGGGAAAGGTACGATCCTAGTTGTCCGAAACATGAGAATGCTTTATAATAAGCGCTTCAACAAAATAAGCGTTTACCGCGTGGTCCACGTCTTGTCCTGTCGTGGTTTGACAAATGCGCGTGCTGTTTAATTCCTCTGACATGTGTTTTCCTCAGCGCATAACTTACATTTTATGGTAATATCCATATCTGTAAATGTTACAATTATGAGAGAGAGCATTAGCAGTAACAGTAAAGGCACTATTGTTGGAATAGCCCATAATGTAATACTATTCAGACGAGTTAATTTCATTCCTTGTAATAGTAAACCTTTTGTCGTTTTAATTTCTGCTTTAAAATAGTAAGCAATCAGGTCATTTTAGCTTTAAAATCTTTGCATTTTACCCTTTTTTGCCCATAATGTAGGCTACAGCATAGCTACAATCACCGTATTTGTTTTAATGTGGTTTAGGCTATTGCATATAGTTTGGAGGACAGCAGTATGTGGAATAACATTGTTTAAAATAATGGATTAAAATAAATTAATTAAAAAAGTTGTTTTTTAATGTAGCCTATAATAATTTTTAGATTTTTCATCCGATTAATCAGATCAGATAATCGAATATCAAAATAATCATTAGTACCAGAGGCAGATCTTTATTCCAATGAGCCTGTGTCACAAGACAATATGACTGGATTCTTCATCCTTTTTGAGAGTAGCCTAGCCTACATACATTAAAACATTTTTTTTACATTTTCATTCATTTCTGGTTTTTATGCGCTTAAACATTATTACGGAGCACGTTTAAAGTATGATGTATTCTCTATCATCTAACTCAGCACCAAACTGTCTGGGTCAAATGGTGGCCCAGTAGTGCACACATACATGCAAACATAAGTTAACAACACAACATAAACAAGCCACAACACAGCAGAATCAAGCCACAATGTTGTTGATCTTTGAACTTTCATTCTAAGTAATTTCAAAGTGCCGTTTCTGCATTCTTTAAAGCAGAGGTTTTCAACCTTTTGGAACTAAAGTCCCCCCCAAGCCTTCCCTATCATGTGGCACGCCATTCCCCCACACACAAATTGGAAGAGACCAGGTATAATGATTATCTATTCTATGTAATATCTATATAACCTAGGGCTGGACGATTTTGGCTAAAATCATAATCGCGGTTAATCGAACAAGTTACCTCGATTACGATTATTGAACGATTATTTTAAAAAACCTTCTCATATGTCACTGGCAAGGCTTATACTGTAAATATGTATGTATTATTTCTAATGAAAGAGTGCATAATCCTATCTTTGTGCTTCTAAAATAAGGAAACACACAGACAGCTTTTAATGCTTATTAAATATTTCAAAATATTAAAAAATGTAGAAAATAGTTATTTTTGTAAGCAAAATAAATTGTTGTAAATATTGCCATATATATTGTAAAATATAACTTGTATAGAACTGAAAAACTAATCCTTTTCATATTTTGTAGCTTTTGTTATCGAAGGCTGCTTTGTGGAGTGGAGGCAATTGTTGCTGGGCGTTTGTCAGTCTCTCTCTTTTTTCGCGTGTTTCTTTGGTACAAGCAGCTCCTGTTGCTGAGTTGACTCAGTATTTGAGGAATCAGAGAGTGCGTTCACACACAACCCGCAAAGACATGTGACATGTCTCAGCGGCGTCTATAGTTTGCTGTGATTTCTCTCTTGAGAAACCACGCTTGTGCATTTTTTGTCTCTGACTCGATCATTAACTAGCGTATTACGTACCGTTTCACGCTGGCGAACGATCCCGGCTGAAGCATCATCATTACAACAATGGCTTTTGTTCACACAGCGCGTGTTTCGAGACTGAACACGGCAATGATACTACCGTATGTCCCCAACCTGGCACCAATGTTGTTGGTGCCAGGTTGGGGACATACGAGTTGGGGACAAACCAAAAATGTTTCTGAACACCATAACTACTTTGAACAAGAATACTAGGTTGCAATAACATACTATTAAAATACTTAACATACTAAGTAAAACATGTTGCATTTGATTCGTCTTTGTAAAACCGTAAAATTCGTAAAAACAGTCGCATACGAATTATGCAAATTGGGACAAAGGGCGCGTCTCGTTAGCCATGACATAATCAATCAGGTACTTGGTTTTCAAGGCAGTCAATTTTGAAAACCCGTCCTCGCACAGATAAGTTGAGGCTAATGGAAGAAGTAATTTTAGGGTGGTGTCAAACAACTGAGGATATTCAGTCATCACACTCCAAAATGAAGGCAGAGATCAAAAGCTAAAGAGGTGTCGCAATCTGGTGTCTCTCCATGTCAACTGAAAGGTATTTTCCTGGGCACCTGAAAGGATCTCTGACCCATTAGCAAATGAACTGAAATCCTTACTGAAATAACATCTGAATTGTTTTTTCAGTCAGTTTATCAAAGGAGAGATATTTATCCCTGTCTCTTGCACACAGTCAGTTAAATCGGTAAACATGTCAGCATTTTTATTAATCAGCCGATCACTCCAAAGATCCAATTTGCCAACGAATGATTTTGTCGTATTGTGGTGATTCCGTTGTGTTGTGGTGACTCCGTAGAGTTTTTTCCATTGTTGTGACGATTTCGTTGTGTTGTGGCTAAATTTCATGGCGACTCCATTGTGTTGTGAGTTGATTCCATTGTGTTGTGGCGATTCCGTTGTGTTGTGACTTGATTCCGTTGTGTTGTGAAAGATTCATTTGTGTTGTGTCTTGATTCTATTGTGTTGTAGTGATTTGTGTTGTGACTTGATTCAGTTGTGTTGTGACTTGATTCCATTGTGTTGTGCCGATTCCGTTGAGTTGTGACTTGAATCCGATGTATTGTGACTTGATTCCGTTGTGTTGTGACTTAATTGATTCCGTTGTGCTGTGACTTGATTCCATTGTGTTGTGGCGATTCCGTTGAGTTGTGACTTGAATCCGATGTATTGTGACTTGATTCCGTTGTGTTGTGACTTAATTGATTCCGTTGTGCTGTGACTTGATTCCATTGTGTTGTGGCGATTCCGTTGAGTTGTGATTTGATTCTGTTGAGTTGTGACTTGATTTCGTTGTGTTGTGGTGAACCGTTGTGTTGTGGCTTGCTTCCATGGTTTAGTTTACTTGTATGCTTTTTTACATTTTGTTGTGTTGTGCACTACTGGGCCACCGTAGGGTCATTCTCACCATCTCTATTTTATCAAAATTAAAAAAGATTAGACCATCTAAGCTGCTTGAGCTTGCTACTTTTGGTTTTAGAATTGAAGCACTAGTAAAGCTGGTCTATCTGCTGATCTACAAGCTTAACCAGCCGCCAGTAACAGACGAGTGTTAATCATCTAAATCTTTAAAATTATGATCCAAAAAAAACTTTTGTTACAATGTGAATGTAAAATAAATCCGATATTTCAGAATATATGTAATCAATGGAAAAAATGAATGAATTAATCTGTTTGAGAGGTCTTTTTTCCTCATGTAAAATCCTTTTTGTTGGTGCATCTCCGTGTAAACAAAACAACATTATCATGACTGAATTGCCAGAATTTATTTGTCTATTTTGCTGTTCATCATCAAACTCTGTAATCAGATATAATATAGTGAAATGCCACTGAGCTGCGCTAACCTTCCTCCAGGGCAGAGGGAAATTTCCGGCGCTTACTCACCTTTCCTTTTTTTCGGTTTGGCGGATGTGTGAAGAATGATGAAGAGACAGACGAGAGAAAGACACCGAGAAGGGGAAGGGGTGAGGGAGGATTAAATTAGGGCTGACTGAAGCGTGATGAGAGAAAACAGAGGGAACGATAATGAAGGAAAATAAACCTTATTGGTCGACTGGCTTGGAGGACAAAGAAGTGAACGAGTGAGAGAGAAAAAATGGTGGGCACACAAGAAAATA
This sequence comes from Meda fulgida, assembly GCA_030578275.1. Classification (NCBI taxonomy): domain Eukaryota; kingdom Metazoa; phylum Chordata; class Actinopteri; order Cypriniformes; family Leuciscidae; genus Meda; species Meda fulgida. The sequence continues at coordinate 16,647,366 of CM060624.1, read as the reverse complement.
ACCACCCTCACACAGGTAAAATGAAGGAAAATAACTGATAATGACATGAAAATGATATCAGAAGTATTAATGCTACAAAATGCTGTAACAAAATCTGTGGATGCCAGTTGTTTTGTGAAATGATTCCGCCATATAGGGCAGTTATGTGTCCTAAATGTAGTTCATGCACAGTGTGGCTGTATGATAGAGATTCTGCTATACCAGGATATCTCAACATTTTTTAATTCAAGGCAAGGCAAGTCAAGTTTATTTATATAGCACATTTCATAATTAAAATAATCAAAAGAGATAAGAATAATTAAAACAGTTTAGAATAAAAAAAAAATAAAATACAGTAAAAATAATCTGACAAACAGTGCCACAGTGCTTATTAAGTAAATGCTTAGAAGGAAGCGGCGTGGAAATGCAATTCAAAAAGGAATATATATATATATATATATATTTATATATATATATATATATATTTGTTGTAAAAATATGCAAACACTTTAATACTTGTTTTGTCTTATTAAAAAAAGTAATCTTAAGCCCCCCTTTGATGTTTGTTGAGGCCCCTTGATTGAGAACAACTGTAACTGTACCATTTATTCTGCCATATTTACTATACCTCATTCCGCCATATATTGCATTGCACTTTCTCCCATAAGTAATAGGAGTGCACTGTCTTTGTCAGTGGTGGGCCAGCAAGGCCTTCTCTGCTGGCCTAAACACTATCAGAATCACTGACTGGCACTGTAATATATTTTTTTCCATGAAGGAGTGTTAAATTATTCCCAATAGTCCATTCTCTTAATTTCATATCTTTTCTCTTGGTTGCGCTGCTTCTAGTAGTGTATATGATTGTTAGAACTTATATCCAATCATATTTCAGCCGTCATGTGTTGCCAGGGTCAAAGAAATCTGCCTTGAGGCCTTCAGAATCGATAGTGCGGGCGCCTGTAGCTTAAAATAAATGGCAATGAATCTGTTGCTTTAACCAATCAGATAATCAGTCAGATTTAATTTACATTTACATTTAATTTACAGATTTAAGATACAATTTACACGTCCTTTGATTGAAAGTTCAGAGCACGTACTATTACTGGCAGTCAGAGCTAGCTAACCGCATCTGTAGCGAACTGCGTAAACTAAAATATATTCCTGTTGTTCTTAAGACTTTAACTGTCTGGATCTGATTTTAATTAGATGAGTGAACCCCTCTGCGTGCCTGTCAGAGCACAGTTTAATATAAGGATGAGGAGACAGTTGGGCAGGTTTAGATGATGTTTTAATATAAGATCAATCCACAGAGGTACAGGTATGTATTACAAGCAGTAGAGGAATTAATCTGGAAAACAAGAAATACCAAAAAAAAGGTAGTGAATAACAAGGTTAAACTGGGCATATACAATATTAAACATCCATTGGTACATGGCAGCCAAAACAGACTAAATCCTCATCAGTACACTTCTCCATAGAATATACAATTCAATAAAGGAAAATAAGGCATCACATTGTGAATTATAGACCATAGGCAACCATTTAAGATGATAACATAACTCCATATATGAATAAGAGAGCACGTCAAATTTACATCACTCATCTGGTATAAACAGCTCAGAATCTTGAATTATTATTACAAAGGAATGATAAATTCCAATAAAAAAAAAACAAAAACAGTGATATACATCTCAATAAAGAAGAATAATGACATATAGAAAAGCGTCACTGAGCTAAACTAAGATAAACAATAGCTGAGACATGTCTGGACATGCATGGGTGAGGTAGTGATAAATAACTAAACATTTCGATCTCTATAAACTCAAACATAAGGCAAACATGCTTACTTGTAGGTCAATGACTAACACCTCAAGGTAACTTAAGCGGCAAACATCACAGGTAACAATGTCCCCTCAGCGATCAGCGCAACATAACCGTTCAGCAAGCAACAGTTACTTCACTCACGAGCGCTCAGTCCGAGAACGATTTCCGGTATCAGAATAAAAGTCCTCTCTTAAATGAGCCTTTATACAACACCTGTAGATTTAATACGTTTTTCAACCCACAAATTAATGTTTCTTTCCCTCCTCGACCCCCAGCAGATTCAAACCTACCGGAAAAAAAATCCTTATTCAGCCTGAGCTTAACGCAGAGTCAGGGAACTCTATTCGATCTGTCCGGTTAAAAACAGGAGTGATTAATGTATGCCATGAATGGTTTTGAAGGCAAAAGTCCCGCTGATCTCATTGATTTCCTTCAAAAATCTGTGTGAGAGAATGGGTCAGCTGTACACATCAAATATGACGGGACTCGACTTTCAGCATTAGCTTCGATAGAAAAGACTTATTGTTGGAACTCGCACAGGTTATCGCACAGATAATCTGAACAACAGAGTAACTGAACTCTTCTTGAGGAAATAAATAATGGATTTTGTGTAAAAAAAACAAAAAAAATCAGTGGTTTTGGTTGAGTATAATGCTTTTTTTTGCCCCCGTTTTTTCCGTGGTGAATATGATTTCTTCTTAATTTTCCTTTTAAATTTATGATAGAAACTTTTTTCAAACATTCATACTATGTAAAGTCTGAAAAGTGACTATTGTAACCCCTGAACGACACGTCCGTTCCGTTTCTGAACTTATAATCGGAACGGAAGAACTGTATACACTAACACAAGCCGAATTCACTTGCTCGTTTCTCTCTACCCGGCCTTTTCCGAACTCACCGCATTAACCCAAAAACTGCCGGTGCAAAATAAAAAAACAGCAATTTCACAACAATTATAGAGAGTCTGAGCGCTGCTACACTATTAAAAGTTATTAATTCAGGTAGGACACCACTAAAGGCCTAGCTGTGAAATGCACGGCCCACCACTGGTCTTTGTATATATCAAGTCTTTGGCTTAACTCATGTTCATTAGCTTGTTTTTTGGTTGCCAAGCAATGAGCAAGTAATATAAAATTATATAGATGTAATATGGTCCTGAAAAACCTGTGAATTTCAGGCCAAGAAAGTTTTGGAAATTTAAGTGCCCCATTATGCTTTTTAAATAACATATGTAGCTGTTTGTGAATGTAAAAGGTCTGCAAAGTTTTAAAGTGCACCACAGATAAAGTTGTCTCCCAAAAGAAAGAATCAATTCTGAACTGCCGAAACAAGTCATCAGCAGTTCCACTCTCACTTCCTGTTACATATAGGGCTACCTATCTAACAATGAAACAAATTTGCATTGTGCCAGCCAAAGGTCTTCATTGGATGAACTTGATCAACTTCTACTTTGACCCGGCCTCAAACACTGTAGTTGTAGCAGGGGCATGGAGGACTTTGCTTAGTGTTGTTGACATGTCGAGAAGACGCTATTTTCAGGGCTGCAAATCCACTTTACATGCACTTCAAAAGGATGTGGAGGACTTTTGTTACCGTTTCTCGCAAGCGCTTAATAGAAACAGTTTTCAAGTGCTTTACCAGTGTTAACAAGCACTAAGGAAGCCTCTGGAGATGAAATTCTGACAAGTTAACCAATCACAGCATACTTGACCGTCTGGCCAATCAGAGCAGAGTAGTCTCTCAGAATGGAGGGGTTTATAGAGAATTAATATCCAAACCAAACTTTTTTATTATGAGAAAAGTAAAAAAAAAAAGTTTCTTTTTTTTTTCTTTTGATGCATGTAAACCTATTGTTGGAGACCTCCAAAACAAAATTAGGAACCTTTAAAATATCATAATAGGGTCACTTTAACCCTATTATGATATTTCATGGATTGTCCTTATCATGGACAAGTCATGGATAATGCTATAGTCCATATACATTTTTCCTGTTGTGTTACAGGATGTTCTCAAGGATGTCTATAAAATGATTTAAACAGTCATCAAAAATGACTGAAAAAGTCATTGGATAACATCACGATGAGAACCCTGAATTGGGATCCAGGGTTCCTAATAAGTTATTATTATTGTTGTTGCTTTTTTAATTCAAGTTTTAAATAATGTGAAACAGCTTTTTGCTCTAATGTCAGGCTTATCATTATGCAAGTATGTACGTAAGTATGTGTTTGTTTGTAAATTATCAAATTATTTAATTCTCTGGATAATCCAAAGATTACCATAATCACATGTCCTTAAAATATAACATGTTGGGCATGTGTATAGTGACAATAAAAGGGCATTTCATTCCATAAGCCTTTTTATTGAATTAAGTAAAATATTTTTAAAGTGATATATTGTTTACCATATAAGATTTTGATCACCTTAACTACAGTGCCAAAGGGAATAAAATGCAATTTGTACTATTATCTTATTGTTTTCTAATGCTGCACAGAGCTCTATCAGCCAATGCCGATGGTGTTAGCGGCTAGTTTGTTGAACATGTGCACCACTGTCTGTAGAGGATTATCCACTTAGAGAGGTCCTTTTGGACCAGATTTCAATCAGTTTGTGCTGTTAATCAGAGAGAGCTGGTATCATAATGCATGACCATGCCTCAGGTGCAGCCCTGTACCCAAACTTGCATTAGGCTAATCCAATTCATCAATCCGGAAGCCAAAGAGCCTCCCTCTGACACACACACACACACAGACACAGACACAGATAGACAGACACAGACAGACACAGACAGACACAGACAGACACAGACAGACACAGACAGACACACACACACACACACACAGAGCCAAATGGTGGACTCTGGTATTGTTATTCTCTCCTTTCCTCTTTATGTCTTATTTTGCACTGGCTTACAGCTGATCTTTGATAAGCACTTTCCATAGCCCGACCTGCCAAGGTGGCAAAAAAAATTACAAAGAAATGAGAGAGGGAAATAACAAGGTTATGAATCAGCTCTAAAATTGCAGGCCACAAAAAAAAAAAAAAAAAAAACGCTGCTTGGCAGGAAGTGGAGCAAGGTGGGGGCTGGGGGGCATAATTGCCAGCGCACCATGCTGAAAAGGCTATTGAGAATGCCATTTTGGGCGACGCTGATTGGCTGCCCTCCCACAAGCCGCACTATCCCCCGGTTGGCCCTGGGCTGAAAGCATTGAGAAAGCTCCGAGGGTGCCTTTTTTCCTGATGCCGGGAATAGTCTACATGGCAAAATAACAAGCTAATTAAGGCTTTAGCGAATGATGGATGGCTGTGAAAGTTAGCAAAGCTGGTCAACAGGGCAGAGGAGCAGCCTGTGATACACCGCGAGCCATCTGCGCACAACCTGACAGCTTAATTGGCAAAGAGATCCAAGGGGAGGGGGAAAGACCTGTTGGACCTTTGATAATTGCTGGCTAGTTTGAATATGCTCCAATCCGCTACCACTGCAATTACATGTTTGATGTTATACGTGGATATTTCCTGTTTCTTCATTTCTGCCGCTTTCATCGTTTCACGGGTGGTTGAGTGATTTGTATGTTTGTGCTCCATTACCTCAGCCATTTTGTTTGTAATAGAAGCTGGGTTAAAATGGATAACTCTGCGGCAGCCGGCTGCTTGGACAATTAATATGGCTGCATTTCCTCAGGCCCTTGGCTGAGCTTTTATTCTGGAGTTTGAGTAACGACAGTTCAACTTTACCTCCAGAAGTTTGCATGTGAAACTGTTGCTTGCACTGTCAATATTTTTTTTTCCCCCTTTAGGATGAATTAGAAAGTAATTTCATTTCAAAGGCAAAACATTTTGCCAGTATTTTACTATGTTCCTTCAGTTTCACTTATAATGTTAATAACGATTTTTGCACAAAAACAAAACAACAACAAATATATATGCAGAAAAAAATATTTTCAACCTGCATTCTAACCTTCTGTCTGAAATTATACATTTTTAAGGGGCAGCTTCTTTAAGGCTTTTCAATAACCGACCACTGTCATGATTGGCTAACATCATTGCATAGGAAACAGTATCAACGCCCACTCGATATTTTGGACATGAAGTGTTTTGACTACATTATCCAGATAAAACCATCATCTACAGACAAAGCATTATGAAATCATTCAACAAATGCTTCTTTACGAAATCTCTATTACACTGTGCCTCGTTTACAAAACAAAATGCTCCGAACAAACATAATCCTCTGACATATTTTTATTTTGAGTAGTTTTAGCATTTTAACTTAAACATATTTCAGTTAGTTGCCAATGCTACATTTCTAGTTTTCATTTAAGCTTTTATAATTTTTTTCTAATATTTATATTGTATTTTTATTTTGGCTTTATTTCTGACATCACTGGCAGCTATGATAACCTTCAGTTTAAGTAAGTCATTTTGAGATGGTTAAGATGGTTTGATTCAGTAACCCCTCCAGGATTCATCAGTGCAGGAAACAAAAGGCACAAAAATACATTTTTATAATTATTAATAATAATCACATTTATTCTGCTAATTAATATAATTCATTAGGATAACCGTAGAAGATATCATAGTAATAAGGACTTGTCACAATAATATAGAATTCAATACATTTGTTAGGTGTGTGTATATTTAACAACAGCTTCAGTTACATGCTGGTCTGTTTGATCAGAGATAGAGGCAGGCATGAGTGTCATGCAGTGAGAGACCTGATCACGCTCTATTGTTTGAAGCTCTAATCTCCTCCCACACTAATGAGAGTCATTGTTTGCTGCTGCACTGGTGTAGGGGCGGTTTATAAGCTTGTGGTATATCAGCATGAGCTGACTTTAAGGTGACCAGATAGATCGCAGCAGTGGCTGGCTGACCATGGAGACTTTTCTCCAGCTTCAAAATTATATTTTCTTCCTGTAGTAATAGTATTATTTTCCTACTTTGATCTCCCATTTTTCCCTGGTTTGTGTCTTTAAAGATCGACAATTCAAAAAAAAAAAAAAGAATATTGGAATTTATCATTTAATGATGTATTCGTGCACATTATTATTGCGCATTCGTACACTGATGATGTGTTTACTGGCATCATGAGTGTGGGACAACCTGTCACTCACATGAGATCACAGCAAAAGCAAACCACAACCATCCAACCATCCAACCATCCATTTTTTAAAATATCTTCTTGCAGACACTTATTTTAAGTGGCTACAGCCCAACCAGAAACTAGCGAGCCGTACAATTTGAAAAGGAAGTGCGTCACGAAGCTCAGTGCAAGTAGTCCAGACTTGCCCTGCGTCCCAATGTGCATACTATCCATCCTAAATAGTATGTGCGATTAGAATAGTCTAAGTGTGTCACAAAGCATAGTATGTTGAAAAGAGTATGCCAAAAGTCCCCGGATGGTTTACTATTTCTGGTAGATTTGTGGATCAGTGCACACTCTAACGGCTAATATTGCCCACAACCCATTACGCTTTGGAGGAGGATTCGGTTCAGAACTACAAACACAAATAAAAGTGTTAAAAAACTACAAACATGGCAGATGTGCATAGAAAGACCCACGACTGGCAGATCAACGTGCTACTTCTTTTCTCTCCAATAAAGTATTGGAAATGAAATGTGGGGGCCCATTAAAGTTTTTTAAAGGTATTTGGGGTCTGCAAGTTAAGAGGCAAAGTCAGATTCATATGCATCAGTTGGTCTATTAATCAGTGTTGGCTTTTGCTGATTCTACTACTCTGTGTCTCCGTCTCTCCACTCTTGGCGAAGAGTCGTCAAGACGTCTAAAAGCCCCTGTCTCCCCGCCATCACACACTTCTCTGATATGACGCCTGAATACTTTTCTGGCCTTGGAGAACGCCTCCTTGGCGAGATGAGCTGCTGACAAGGCAAATGTTTTATTTACAACACATTAGACGTTATAATATAATATGTTGATTCTGAGTGAGAGCAAAGAGAAAAGAGAGACAAAAGCTAATGCTGTATTATGGTGTCTTTTTCTATTGCTGGTCGTTAAGCTGATGCTTTGTGTTTAACATGTTTTGTCCTTGTTCTGCTCTTAAATCCACAAAGTCTAAAGTTATGTAAAGTATTATTATTGGAAACATTGCTTAGAGGGATGATGTGCTGGGGAAAACCCTTCCAGTATGTATAAACATTCACCTTTTGTTATAGTTTAGACATTTATACAGGTTCAACAGCTCAAATGTCACTCTATGCTGGGAATGATGGTACATTCTTCCATTCTCCTTCTCTGAGAGGAAGCACATGTAAGATATCAGGTTATTCGGAGATCGGATATATGTATAACAAATTGGGATGGATTACGACATAATCGCTTTCCAAAAATCCTCAAATAACTGCCACAATGTAATGTTAGCCTTTGTTAATTCCCAACGTGGCTTCCCACCCGTGTTATTGCCGCTTTTCCATATTAGATAAATGATGGGGACATGTGATGCCCTGGAGAATCCCCCCGGCTCTTAAAAGACCTTTACAGAGGTACAGACTTAACAGAGTTCACAAATTAGCAAAAATGAACAGCCTCGTTCAATCTGGTGTAGTTAGTGTTATTGCATCTGTCATATTTACAGGCAGTAGTGGAATGTGCCGCCCAGCCTGGTCCTCATTAGGCCTGTGTTTTGACTCTGATTTAGACTCGGGTTTGGTTCTATTGTCACTCTGGATCAAATGGCCAATGTAAACACTCTTAATTAGACCAGCATGGAATGATCAGGACTACGCTAAAACACAATGTGGCAGCTCCACTATGGTGTGTTGTAACTGTAGCCTCTCAGCGTAATTTCCTCCTGATGCATTGTGAAGGTCGGCACAGCTGTGGATGGAGCCACTGCCCTAAAGTATGAGAGACCTGAGTGTTGCTTTGGTAGGGTCTGCTTTTTATTCCATTATGGAGGCAGGTTGTTATTTTCCTCATTTGGCCTTCAAGCTAGTTCAAACAGCAATGACCACCCATGAAGGGCAAACTGGTTTTCCTCTGCTTGCTTCTTCTGGACGTGCACGCAAACTATACATAAATGTTCAGTTTCACGATCCAAAATTATGTGGAGAAGCGTCTAATCAGAAGTAATTTCAATTTCATGACAACTTTAACCATTTTAAACTATTGATCTTAAAGGGATGGTTCACCCAACATGTTTTATTGATATGGAAATTGTCAAAAATTACAATGGAGGTCAATAGGAACCAAAACTGTTTGGTCACCAACATTCTTCAAAATATATTTTTATGTTTCACAGAATGAATTCAGATTTTCAGATTCAGAATGACATAGGGTGAAACTTTTCATTTTGGGTGGACTATCCCATTAATAAAGCATTTTTCTCCAAATAAAATGGCTGTAAAAAAAAAAAAAAATGATAAAAAAAATAAAAAATTTGGAAAGCACCAGCACACTAATTGTTGCTAATCAATAAACCAGCATCATACATGTGTTTTTGGTAAATCCTCAGGTACACAATGTGTTGTATTCAAAACAGTTTTTCCCTCACATCTCAAAGAGATGCTAGCAGTAAAAAGAGCAGAATGCAGCATGCTAGAGTAAAACTGGCATCATAAGTGGCAAAGCCAGAGCAGGTGATGTGTGAGGACATGGGTGCGAGCGTGTATATTAGGCATGTTATGACTGTGTCCGGATTGATGACTTTTGCAGTTTGTGGAGCGGAGGATGAGCAAACTGAATGGGGTAGAGTAGACGAGATGTTTGTCATTATCTGAAAATAAGATACAGCCCCTCCTTCGCCTTTCCCACCGCATAAATAACAGAGCTGTCACACGCTCTTAATAAGCTGAGAAACTAAACTGAGCACTTTATTAACACACAATCACAGTCCGTCAGGATATTGCTCACCTTCGTGGCATGTTGTCAAAGCGCTTTCAATTCAACTAATACATAAAGATAATAGCAACATCGTATTTCTGAATTACTTTTTTTTTACTGTAATATTGTATACGTTTTCAGTATTGGCAAAGTGCATCATGTGAGCATTAACCTATTACCATATACCTAGCTATTACAATCTCACATAGCCAGGCTAAAGAGCAAAGGTTCTGGTCCATTTTGCAGCTTTTATAATAATCACCAATTGGACCTAAAAAGACCATCTGTCTGGCACATAAAGCGCTTAAGAACGTTTTTCTACGTTTTTGCATTTTGCATACGTTTAAAACACCCATATTAGTCTAGTGCATTTTTATTTATTTCTTTGCATAGGGGCAGGTTTATCTGAAATGGATTGTACTTAAAAAATAGTGGTGTGTAGTACAAGGTGTGGTGTGTAGCCTTAGTACAAGAAATACAGGACAAATAGAGAAAATGTGCCCAAAAAGCTAAAAGTTCATACAATTTCAAAAACATAATTTAGAAATCAGTGGGTATTACAATTCTGTGCTCATGAATACCTAGTTTAAGTGCCTCACACATCTTTCAGAGATTTGATGCCTGGCAAACATTGTCAAATCCAGTGACCCTCCTTGTTCTGTTAGACTGGTGATTTTCTAGGCAAACTTGAATAATTGTGGGGGATATTGCGCTATGACATACAGTATATGTATATTGAGCTGTCTATTTGGATCTGTGACCGATATTTATTGCGCTTAAGGACTTTTGAGTAGCTGTTTGTATGAATATGAATGACTGCTGCTTCACCAGCAGCAGGATATCTGTTGTGGTCAGTGCGAAAGCCGACCAACCAAATGTTCTTAGATCACAAAAGTGTGGCACTACTCTGCTGAGTACCGTTATTAACTGTCATATATCTGTAAATGTCTAAAAGTGTGAAGTAGTTAATATAACATAAAATAAAATGCTATTGGTTGCTTGTAAATTGCGTCACGTCAACTGTGTTCCATAAGCCGTTAACCTGCAAACTGTTAAAACATGAATATTGGACTGAAAAACTTTGCCTCTTCATTTCAGAAGTCAACCACATGCTTGAGTTAAGTGAGCATTTGCTTTTTCTGTGCAATTTTTACTTAGTTAAGCTCCAGCCTACACATCACTTTGAAACCCAGCGCTGGAAGAAATGTGGTTTTGATCGTTTTGTTTATTTATTGGCTCTTTCTCTCTTTTACTTCTTTCAGTTCTTTATCCTGATGCAAAATGTAGTAATGGGTTTGTGGGCCAAAAGGCCTTATTCCTCCATCTAGCACTCCCTTGTTCACCACAAACGTTTACCGCCTATCATTTATTCATTCCCTGTTTTTGTTAAAGAGCTTTTTTCTTTCTCTCTCCGAGTTCTGATTAGGAGGTCATGTAACGTACCTTTTATTTATTTTTCCAGCCAGAGAAAGAGTGAATGAGCTAGTGCAGTCCTCTACATCACCGCAATTACCTTTGCTAACACCTCCGATAAATAATCAACTTGTGAGTAGAGCCTTGAAAACATTAATCACGACGTTAATGAAAGAGAGAGCTCGCAGGATGCATTTCCTGAGTTAGGTTCGTGCCATTCGACACCACTGCGCACGCAAACAAAATAGCTTGAATATCTTGATATAATAAAGGCTGATAGCAAGTTATCATAAAAATCCATTCTGGTTTGTCAAACTGTCAAGTTAGCACTTGCGCTGCTTCAAACAACTTGTCGAGATAATGGTCGCTTCATTAGCTTCGTCCTTTGAGGACCCGCTATTTGAATAAAAATCAGCAATTATGCGACTTCTCTCAGATATGAGCCTCTCTAATGTAGCTAGCAGAAGTTTATCTTGCTAATTTCTATATTTCTATTCTAGGCTGCTTATTTCCCAAAGAGTTATTAAATCTACAGGAAAAGCCTTATTTCAAGTGTTCATTTATTCAAGTCATCATTTATTCGCTCGTGTCACTCCAAATGTGTAAGACTTGCTTTAGATAAAATATATATTTAGATATCTTTTGTCAATATACTGAAAGTAAATGAGTTTCAAAACAACTCTGAACCACAATGACTTTCACAGAAAAAAAACAAAAAAAAACAAAGACATTTTTTAGATTATCTTCTTTTTATGTAGAAGAAAGCAAATCATATTTTCAACATCTTGAGGGTGAGTAAACCGAATTTATTTTATTTCTGGGTGACCTTTCCATTTAAATGCTATTTGAAAGTTAAATATTATCCTTAATTTTAAATATGCTTGTTTTCTACGTTTTGTATCCAGCCTGACTGCTTTGAATATTGTTAAAACAATATTTGGATCATTAGAGATCAGAATATCTAATTTCAGAATAAATTTAAAAGTGCTCTGGGCTGAAAAAAATGAAATAACAGTCCACTTTGCTTTACCCATTTTCTCTGTCCCCTCTCTAGATAGAACAATATAAAACAAGCCTAATTACATTAGATGACTCAGTTTTAGTGAGAAGCTATACACAGGCTTCTCACACAATTGGCCTCGTTATAAGTAACCCTGTATGCATCAGTGGAGCGAATGTAGAAATGGCTTGAGATCTGTATAATCAGCTGGAAAGGATGATAATAAAGGTTTGAGAGAGAAAATAGGGAGTCTACTTCCTGATTGGAGAGAAAAGAAAGGACTGTTGTGATCTTGAGGTTTTAAAAGAGAGGGACTTGAATATTGCTCTAAATTATTGGATTTGAGCTGAACAGAAACCCCTCAGAGGACCGACTCCAGATTTGAAAAGAAAGATCCAACTGCACTAACAATAGGTTCTTATTCCCCGTACCCTCCTCCCCTCCTCGACAACATCTTCAGCTTAAAATTTAAAGAATCTCTTCGCTATTGACTGTGGACGTCTTCCAACTGTGTCCTGCTCCCCTGCACACTGGAGGCGGGATGGTGTGTGTTTGTAAATCCTTTCCTCAGACTTTTCCTGGTGTCAGACAGAGTGAATGTTTGAGAGGGTCCAGGCGAGATTGGACACTTCAAAGGGTAGGAGGCAGCGATGTGTTTGTACAGGCATATCAGCTCTGTGCCCGTTCTGATTCAGGGAAGAGATAGCTGCTCGCAATAGCTTTGATGTTCTCGCAGGACATAATGCATATAGAGGAAGATGGGATGGAGAATAACGATGAGGTCATGCCATCATTGTAACATTGTCTAGTCAGAGTTAGTCAGTCTACACTTGAATCCAGACTGATGCTCTCGAAAAGTGTGCTACGGTTCAGGATTTGAGCTGGTTCTTATAATGGAATTGCTAATGCAATGATGTAGAAGAGATAAATATCACACTTTTTTATTTTATTTTATTTTTTTACTTGGCATGGACATTGTGTTTTTCTGACAGCATTTCAAGTTTACATGTAGTTAAACCTTTTCAGTGCAGCACATCAATGACTGTTTTGAAACAATCAGAAGGACTGGACAAACGTCTTGAGCAATTTGAGCGTATTCAGCATTTACAGTGGAAAGCCTTTTTGACTCCATTGTTCACAACAAATTTTTTTTTTCAATCGTACTTAAAATAATTAATTTTCTGAATTCCAAAGGGCTGAATGTTCTTCAGGGGTCCCACCCTGTTTTTTTAACCAATGAAGTTACTTGATATTTATTATTTACCAGTCTGGTTAAGGATTTACTGGATAAGGATTAAAGATTATTTATTATTACAATAAAATATTTTAAAGCTTTATTTGAGCACTAGAAAAATGCATATTCCAATGGCTTTTCCAAGTCTTGACATCACATTAAAATTAGACTTTTTTTGTGTGTGTGTTTTCAGCTCATTTATTGCTTGCTTTGTCTTATCACCAAGAGGTCCCCTTTGAAGTGCACTGAGGCCCCTTAGTGGGCCCCGGTTCCCTGGTTGAGAACCACTGCAATAGAAGGTCCTATAGTGAGGTGGCTCCATGAAGTGTACGACATGCTGTATCATTAGCTACTTATTTGCCACCATGTGTTTTTTTTTTTTTACCATAAAAGCTCTGTGTTATCATTTGCTGGAGAAATTATTTCTAGTAATCTCTAATTGTTCCAATAATTTGGTAGCAACTTTTTTCATCCAATCGGATTGAGAGAAGCATTTAATTTCTGTTTGACCAATTTGACAATTTGTTTCTTTCTTTACAAAGTAATTTCCAACATAGGTTCACATCTAAACGACACAAAATATTTGCATTAGCTCCTTCAGAATATCATGACTGACTCAAACTCTTTTATCCTCATACAGTACCTGCTCAAACCACGAAACTTACGGCTTTTTTGACACATCATCAATATGGAACTTGACAATGTATTCTGTTCACACAAGTCCCCTAAATGGAAAAACTGCATTAGATTTCCTGAAAAGTCTAAATGTATCGAAGCAAATTTTGAGAAGCCATTTCATTAACAGCAGCTAAAGGTATTTCCTATCTTACATTGTAACTCTGCTGTAATTGGCAACAATTTGTCTTGAGACTGCTTCATTCTGTGTTCTGCTCCGTCCTGTTGCATTCTGTCTTGCAGGTTTGGATTGCAAGAGTGCATTCCCTTAAAATGTATCATAAAGCTGTACGTATTTTAGCCAAGAATGCTATCAGTGCTCACGCATATTTGTCTAGATTTAGTTCAGAAAAATGGCAACCACCCTGTGTGTGCTGGGGTATAGTTTCTGTTTGACCAATCTTGATTGCAGCTGTCAGGGGCTTTGTAGACATGTTTGAATACATTGCGCTCACTTTTTAGTCTGGATTTCATTCGATTTTTGGTGGGAAATGCTTTAAATCCTTTGTGCCTGACAATATTTGTTTCAATTCATCAAGACGATTCAGTGAAGTCTGAACTTCTAGTTCTGTCTCTCCAGGGTTGTTGCATTACCATTTAATCTTAGCGACCTCGATCTGTTCAAATAGATTCCCTTTTCTTCTGTTGGACACAATCACTATTACCCATGCTGCAGTAATCCAACTCAATGGAGGTCTAACCAGTGGTGTGTCAGTGCTAAATAAGCTATGAAATGTGAAGGATTTGTTGATGAAGTCATTGAGAAAAAGTCCAAACCTTTGTGGTGGTGGTGAGTGCGTAACATTAGACCTTTTTGCTATGATTTGTTTTTACTCTTTGGCAAGAAATGATGCTGTAATGGTCACATTGTTGGTGTATAGCAGGTGGTCCAGTAATCTGCTTAAAGAGTCTGAGTAGTTGAAAAAAGTGATGGATTATGTACATAAAACAAATGTGTGGGCTCAGATATTGACTGAACAATGGGAGCCACTTAGTCTAGCACACTACTCTATACACACACACAGACACTGGTGTGTGATTGTTTGTGGGGAGGAAGGAACAGGTTATGAATGCCAGGAAGGGTCTGTGTGTTCAGAAAGGGCTGATGTGCTCTCCTCTGCTCCTACCATGGGAAAGTTGCACTCTCTAGGCCTCATCAAAACAATACTGCGTGTTTTGTGTGTATGAGCATGTTATACCCCCTTCCACAGCCCACAGATCTCTTCTTGTATGGTTAAAGAGCTCCCCCTAGGCCAAGGTGGAGTGAGCAAGCAATTATATGAACACACACACACACACACACTGATACTGGCCAGCTGGTAAATTAATTTGTTAGGTGTTTTAGCATAATGCATGGTTTAAATTGCAATCAAGAATTTCAAATGCCATCGCAATCCTGATGTCAAGCCAACAAAACATAAATTGTGATGAGAATATAATGTTGCTAGTGACATTGCACTGTTTGCTGCAGATATACAGGAGAAATGGAACTAAAAAGAAATTCAACAATAACGATCTCTAATTGGGCTTGTCACAAACATGCAAACATTAGACTTTTTTCTGTGGTATTTTGTTGTGAATTCTGCTTGACATTTTTTTTAACGGAATTTCCTGTATAATTATAAAATACTGTACATTTCCAGTTATTACACATTTGATTTGTAATATTCTGGAAAATAAAAATCAACATTTGATGAAAATGTTTGTGTAAAAAAACTACAAGTAATATATATATATATATATATATATTAGTATAAATATTGAATAACTTTTGAGTCAAGAAATAATTGCATTGCCAAAGGAAAAACGACATATTCTGTATAATTTAAACAATGCATATTAGTTTTCTAGCTGTAGTATTTAATTTAATTAATTAATAAATTCTTCCACTAATAGATGTGTCTAAACATTTATTTTGAACTCTGTAAGGCAAATTAAATGACCAGGATCTGTAACAGTGACCTTTCACACAGATAAAGCATTGATACACTTACATCTAAACCAGAATCTAAGTCATACACTAAAAGGCCTGAGAATACACTGTGTAAAACACCATCATTTTCATTACTGCTGAGTGGTCCTGTCACCCAGCTCATCTCTCAGGCTGGCCTGAAGCCAATCTGATGCATAATTACTCTTTCATATTCATACCCAAATCCATATCCACCCTTAATATCTCAGCTGCCGAATACACTGTCACCAGAGGGGCTGTGAGAATGACCCTATTAGCCTCTCTCTATCTCTCTCTCTCTCTCTCTCTCTCTCTCTCTCTCTCTCTCTCTCTCTCTCTCTCTCTCTCTCTCTCTCTCTCTCTCTCTCTCTCTCACTTCCGGTGCGATTGTTGAGTGAGTGTGTGCGGAGCGGTGTGAGCGTGGTTTGCTCTCTCTTCTTTTCTGCTTATTTTTTTTTGGTTTTGTTGTTTTGATTTTGATTGTTTGTTGTCGGTTTTGTTTTTAGTTTTTGTTAGTCTAGTTTGAGGGCCGTGTGCGATCCATTTTTTGGAGGCATGTCGGCCCAGCAAACGCAGGGTTTGAGTTCACTCACGAGACGCCACGCGATTAAGGTGGCGTCGGCGGTGAGCGTCGAAGAATGTTGCTTGGCCGTTGGGGAAGTGGTGGGTCACGCGAGCGATTTGTCCGCTTCCAGAATGAACAATGCAACAGTGTTTTTTCTGGATAGTGTAGACAAGGCGAATGATTTGGTAGAACGAGGAATTGTCATTGATGGTGAATATTTCAGTTCTCCCACTCTCCTTACCAGCGAAAAAGGTTATTTTATCTAATGTACCACCTTTTGTTAGTGATGGATATCTAACGGAGGCTTTGACACGTTATGGAAAGTTGGTGTCCGCAATAAAAAAGATTCCGATTAGTAGCGACTCGCCTTTATTGAAACATATTGTTTCTTTTAGGCGGTTTGTGTACATGATTATTCCGGACGATGCAGATCTAGATCTTACACTGAATTTTCGAAGTGACGATTTTAGCTATGCTATTTACGTCACTACTGGAAAAGTCAAATGCTTTGGATGTTGTAATACAGGGCATTTAATTCGAAATTGTCCTAACAAAAATACTGAGGTAGAGAAAGGAAAAAAAAAAAAACGGAACAGTTGAATTAGGTAATGAAGAAAAAGATGGAAAGGAGCCTGAGGCGGAAGCTATAGGCTTGGTTTTGGAAAATAATGTTGTGGATTGTATGTTAGAAATTGAGGCTGAACCAGTTTCTTCTCAGAATGAGCAAGTGGATAGTAGTCCTAATGTTCTACCTATAGTAAATGATTCAAGTGTCTTAGACACGGTGGCTTCCTCTTCAGAAGGTAAGGAGGAAGGTGCAAATGATGAAGAGTTTAGGGTAGCTTTTGAAGAAGCACAGTTAATTTCGGAACAAGAGACATTTTTTTTCAAGACTCCTCAAAAAAGAAAGATGAAAATTAAATTGCTAGACGCCAAAGTAAGCAAGACCGCTGGTCTACAAAATGAGGAAAGGCAAGATACGGAAAGTGACAGTGACTCGTCTGAATGCAGTATGAGTTTTTCACAAGGTGAAACTACTGATCATAGTTATGGTCTTGAGGACATAAAATTGTTCCTCAGGGCAACAAAAAAATAAAAGAGGTATAAAAATAAAATAATATTTTCCTGACTTGAAACAATTTGCTGATTGAGCAAAGGTTGGATGGCTAGTGATTCCTTTACCAACAAAGAAGTGTATAGGTTGAAGAAAATTGTGAGGAACATAAACAGCACCCTTGACAATGATGCGGTATAAGATGAAGAAAAATAATTTCTTTTTCTTTTTTTGTGGTAAATTGAGGTTGCTCTTTTTCTTTTTCTTCGTTATGAGTGAGGTACATATTGCGTCTATGAATGTTAATGGGGCAAGGAATTCTAAAAAAAGAGCACAGATTTTTGAAGAAATGGTACAGAAAAACATAGACATAGCTTTTTTACAAGAAACTCATAGTAGTATAGATAATGTGGTTGACTGGATGAAGGAATTTAGTGGAATATCTGTATTAAGTCATTATTCAAATGTGAGTGGTGGAGTTGCTATTTTATTTAGTAAAAATTTTAAACCGATCTTGTACGATGTAGATGAAATTGTGAAAGGTAGATTGTTAAAAGTCAGAGCTGTTTATGAAACTTTTGTATTTGTTTTTATTTGCGTTTATACTCCAACAGCACCTATAGAAAGGTTACTGTTTTTAGATACTCTTTGTTCAACGCTTAAAAATTGCTGTACTGAAGATTTTCTATTTGTGGGGGGTGATTTTAATTGCACTGAATTTGATATAGACCGGAATCATGTTGAACCTCACATGGCTTCGCGCAAACGTTTAATTAATTTGATTGAGAAAGATGATTTATGTGAGATTTGGAGAATTATGAATGATAATGAAAAGCAATACACATGGGCTCATGTACACGATAATCATATATCATTGGCTAGGTTAGATAGATTTTATGTTTTTAAACATCATTTGAATGTGTTCAACAAATGTTTTATCACACCTTTGTCTTTTACTGATCATTATATGGTCAGTTGTAAATTTATTTTAAATTCAGTGAAATCTAAAAGTGCATATTGGCATTTTAATACAAGTCTTTTAGATGATAAATTATTTACTGAATCGTTTAAATTTTTCTGGAAGGTTTTTAAAGAAGAGAAATCTTCTTTTAAATCTATACAACAATGGTGGGATTATGTTAAAGTGCAGATAAAACAATTCACTCAACAATATACTCAAAATGTCACAAAAGAATTGAATCGTTTAAAAATGCTTGAAAAAGATTTGATGGATTTACAAGAGTTGTCTCAGACCTCAAGTGATAGTAATTTTATGGAAACCCTTTTAAAGAAAAAAACTGAACTTTAAGAGCTATTAGAACATAAAGCACAAGGAGCATTGTTTCGTGCTCATTTTTTAAATATTGATCAAATGGATGCACCTTCCAAATATTTCTTTGGTCATGAGGAAAAAATCGGGCAAAAACGTTTACTCCATGCTCTGTGTTCTGAGGATGGTATTTTGTTATCCAATCCCAGACAGATGCGTGATGTAACAAGGCGGTTCTATCAGTCCCTGTACAAAAGTGAACTTGAGCCGGAAAAGGGGGGGAAATCCCCTTTCTTGGAGGATCTACCCAAGATCTCAGAAGAGTCCAATGAGGACCTGGAATGTGGCCTAACTCTGGGAGAGCTCTATAAGGCACTCCATGATATGGAGTCTGGGAAAGCTCCGGGAGTAGATGGGCTTCCAGTGGATTTCCTGAAAGCTTTCTGGTCGGAGTTGGGAGTTGACCTGCTAGAGGTGTTTAATGACAGCTTGCTAAAGGGTCAGCTGCCGTTGAGCTGCCGAAGGGCAGTGGTTACTCTCCTTCCGAAAAAAGGAGATCTTACTAAGATCAAGAACTGGAGGCCGGTATCACTTCTGTGCAGTGATTATAAGTTACTTTCTAAAACTTTAGCTAATAGATTGACTAAAGTAATAGGACAGGTGATCCATCTAGATCAATCTTATTGTATACCAAATAGGTCAATCTTTAACAATATTTCTTTAATTAGAGATATTATACAGGTTTCCAAATTATTTAATATCAATTGTGGTTTGTTGTCTTTAGACCAAGAGAAAGCTTTTGACCGGGTTGAGCATGCTTATTTATGGGACGTTGTAGAGGCTTTTGGTTTCAATGAGAAGTTTTCAAATATGATTAAAATTCTTTATGGTGACATTGAGAGTGTCATTAAGTTTAATGGTGGCTTATGGGCTCCATTCGAGGTCAGTAGAGGTATTAGACAAGGTTGTTCATTACCTGGAATGCTATATTCTCTTGTTATTGAACCACTTCTACAAACAATCAGGAAGAATTTAGATGGTTTAAGGGTACCACTTTGTGACGTTAATTTTTGTATATCAGCTTATGCCGACGACCTTATAATAATGATTAATAAACAAAGTGACATACATGTTTTATCTACATTGATTGAAGACTTTGGAAAATGGTCTTCAGCAAAAGTAAATTGGAAAAAAAGTGAGGCATTTTTACTGGGGGACTGGAATGATGGGAAACCAATTCTTCCTGAAGGTCTGTGTTGGAATAGGTGGGGTTTGAAATATCTTGGAGTTTTTTTAAGAGATGATAATGTCTTACAAAAAAATTGGGATGGTTTATTACAAAAAGTGAAAGGTCGTCTAGACAAATGGAAGTGGATTCTACCCAACTTGTCTTATAGGGGAAGAACACTTATTGTAAATAATTTGGTTGCTTCACTCTTATGGCACAGATTGGTTTGCATTGATCCTCCAGTGAAATTGATGGCTGAAATTCAAGCGGTTTCTGTTGATTGTTTTGGGACAAACTTCATTGGGTTCCGCAGAGTATTTTATTTTTGCCCAAAGAAGAAGGGGGCCAAGGATTGGTGCATCTCCAGAGCAGGATTGCAGCTTTCCGGCTGCACTTTTTACAAAGACTTCTTGATGGACCGATGAATGTCAGTTGGAGGGCGATCAGTTGTGTTTTATTAAGGACTGTTGGAAACCTCGGAATGGATAAATCTCTTTTTTTAATGGACCCGAAGTGCTTGGATCTTTCGAAATTGTCGTCTTTTTATCAGCAGCTTTTCAAGATCTGGAGTTTTTTTCATATTCAAAGGACTGAAAATTTTCATTCTATTTTTTGGTTGCTTAATGAACCCTTGATTTGTAATGCAAGACTGGATCTGTCTGCATCCAATTTTTTACTAGGATTCAATAAGACTTTACAAAACTCAGGAATTTTTGTTTTAAAACAATTACTGGGCTTAACTGGACCTCATTTTAAGAATGTAGAAGCTGCTACTGTAAAATTGGGAATCAGATCTGTTCGTTCAGTGACTCAATTTGTGAATAAGTTAAAAGAATGTTTTGATGAAGAAACAATGATGTTCGAGGATTTCTTTTTAGGGACTTTTGTCACTGACAGTGAAGATCCTTTTCCGTGTTTGTTGATTCAACCAAATGTTGAAGAGTATTCTGGGTGTTTCTTTCAACAAAATAGTTTTTCATCTGTTGATTTTTTTCATGTGTAGGGAAAGAGTTGTATAGAATGTGTGTGCTCATTCTCAACAAAAAGACACTTGAAAAGAGAGTTGATACCCCTTGGCGTTCTGTTTTAAAAATAGGTGATGAGGTAAGACCCGAATGGAGAGTTTTGTACAAGCCACCATTATCGAAAAGAACAGGGGACTTGCAGTGGAGAATCCTGCATGGGGCAATTGCGGTGAATTCTTTTGTTTCAATTTTGGATTCAAAGAAAAACTCAGGTTGTCCTTTTTGTTCTCAAAAAGAGACTGTGTTTCATGCATTTAAGCAATGCATCAGACTGAAAACTTTACTTGTAATGGTGAAAGAGTTGTGTAATAAGTTTAATGAGTGTTTTTGTCCTGAAACTTTTATTTTTGGTTTTAAATATGCACAGAAAAAGCGTGTTACGTTTCAATTGTTGAATTTTATCCTTGGGCAAGCAAAAATGGCCATCTACATGAGTAGAAAGAGCAAAATAGAACAAAAAAGCAATGATGATGTTATTGTTGTTTTTAAATCTCTAATTAGAGCAAGAATTTTGATTGATTTCAGATTTTACAGAGCAATGTGTGATCTTGATACTTTTGTTTTGAAATGGTGTAGTTGTGATGTTTTGTGTACAATTGTCGATGATGATTTATTATTTTGTTTTTAATTTCCTGTTATAAGTTAATTGTGAGGCGATTTTGTAAATAAAGTTTTTTCAAAATCAAATCTCTCTCTCTCTCTCTCTCGCACACGTACGCACACGCACACACACACACACACACACACACACACACACCCTTGTTCTCCTTTGTTCTAGGTATACTTTTATATCTTATACTGTTAAGAATACCAGTTGTTGTATATCAGTAAATATATTTTGTAGTGATAATATATTTCCCCCTTTCTTTTAATCAGTTAATTTCTACATATCAGCAATGACAGATTGTTTGAAGATAGTCAACTTAATGTGATGATAAAAAAAAAAAGATTTATAATGAGAGAAGGTCAAACAGGAGTTTGTTTAAAAATAGATGTAGCCTGTTTTTTAAGGGTCATATCAACCTTATTAATTATTATTTATTGTTATTTTCCTTAAGGTGCATATTAAAAGTGCCATTATGTTGGCAAAAATCATGTTTCTGCTTTGACTGCCATTTTAAAAGTGTTTATTTATTGCAAGACATGTTTATATATATATATATATATATATATATATATATATATATATATATATATATATATATATATATATATATATATAAACCTGTCTTGCAATAGGTATATAAACCTGTCTTGCAATATATATATAAACCTATATATATATATATATAAAACCCTGTCTCAGGTTGCTTGACTCCAAACAAACACATCAATGTGTTTCTTTTCTTGTTTTACGGTTTCAAATTGTATCGCCCCCTCTCTGCCCAATTGATGTGGTACCAGGCTACTGTGTGCTCACAACACCCAGATATTAAGTTAACCCTGACTAGTCATATCCTCCACATCCAGAAGTTTCTCATTTCAGACATCCTCTCTACTTGCCATTCCCCAAGTCGTCTCCAAACCGCGACTATCAAAGAAAGCCCACAAGCGTACTGAATGTATCTTTGTGTTCCAAAAAACCCAACACTCACCAGTTTCAATCCAGCATCCTGTTGACGGCAGGGAATGTTTATTATTTTCTCCGCCTCACCCCGTGCATCTTCTCCCACACTTTTCCACTTGGGTGGACTGTTCGGGCCAGTCTTGCTCCAAACTGGGCTGTCTAACCGAATGCCTGTCCATCATTTCCAACAGGGTGTAAATCAGGGCGGACAGCTCTACTGTGTAGTGCCGTGCTGATAGATTTATGACAGGTCCGCCTCACCGTGAACTCATGCTGTTTAAATCCCAGCCCTCGCTTAAGCCACTAAAATGAAAGTTGGAGGGACTCAAGCCTTTTGTGAGAGGAAAATATTAAAAGATCAAAATCTGTGTATTGTACAGTAAAATAAAACATGGGTTAAAGGTGCTGTACGTGATTTCTGAAAAACACTGTGAAAAGCACCAAAGACAGAGCGCCACAACAAACTTGTAGCCAATCAGCAGTAGGGGGCGTATACTCATGATGGGGCAGGAGAAAGAGTGAGCAATAGGGAGATTTTAAGAAAGACTATTAAAAGAGATGGCTAAGAGACAGAAGAGAAATGGTAAGAGGAATATCACTAGAAAAAGAAGGTTTGTGATCAGGCAAGAGCTTTAGGACCTGCATTAATATTAGAAAAGCTGTCCAACACTGGAGAGCCTAAGTGGGAAGGCCTGAAAACGGACGCAGAAGTTATTTCTGCTCCATACACGAGTAACAGTTTTGAGTATGCACTGCTGGCGACTAACGACTAATTCTTGCTTGAATACTTGTGTACTGTATGTTCATTTTTGTTCTTCCTTGTCGTTCGTTTGTCATCTTCGCTTTATTTCCCGTGAATTTTTTTTTTTTTTGCTTTGCTTCTGCTATGATAAAGACACACTTGCATTGTGTGTTCGTGTATTTTGGGGGTCGGAGCAATGAAGGGAGGGGTGTGTTTGTTTTGGGTTGATTTCAAATAACCCGCAGTATACAACAATGCTTCTCATAAATCCCTCACTGCACCTTTAAATAGATCATGGCATAAGTTGTCCATTAGTTTAATCAAGTACTCCAAGTATTTAAATTGTTTTCTTTGCAAGAAACTGTGCTTTTTAAAAATAATTTATAAATGATTGAAAACATGAACAAAAAAGAAATAAACACTGTAACCAGTAGTGCACTCATTAATCTGTGAAAGGGGCTATATGTAGGATTCAGAAACTCTTGTTATTAGTCACATGTGGCTGTTAAGTGAATTGCAGCCAGAAAAGGTAAAAAATAAGTTGGAAAAACCTTTGCAGCAATGTAACTACTTTTAACTTCCACGCTACTGAGAGCGATGTTCAGATGAATATGTAAATATGCGCTGCACACTGTTCAATGACACATTGACATTACAGTACAGAATGTCTCTTTTGGCATTATCCTGAACATTGTAAGCATTCATTTCATGTGTCATTGAACAGAAGAGAGGCTCCCGGGACTGTGTGTAAACAACACATCTTTTAGAATTTCCAGGCAAAAAACATCCTGAGTCCTTCACATAAAAATAAGTTGATAGGCGTTCATAGACAACTCAGGAAGTCTGGGAAGGTCTAGTTTTTTTTAAGTTTCATTACAAGCTGTTCGCACATTGGCACACACTGTTCACAAAAGGGATTAATATATGAGAATTCTTACATATAGCCTGTTAAGTCAGAGTGCACTGAGAATCATATTTTGCTTATTTGCATTTGTAAAGCTAATTTTACATACAGTACAGTGAATATGACATGATGACATATTGGCAACCTGGATGTAGCGCTGCATAGTTGGAAATCAACAAATTAAAGGCACACTATGCAATAAGTGTACCTTAATATAACAACTTCAAAGTCATTTTGGTGGTAAACAAACTCATAGTAGGGTGAATCATCCTGGTAGTAAAGCTTGGGGGGACGCCGCTGGAAAAACCAGCAATGCAAGTTTGAGAGGAGCGCCCCCGACAAATCTCGCGAGAATCACGGCATGCTTTACGGCAATGACGTCACACACATCAACAACAACATAAAGCACGAAGACACTTGCGTGCGTTTCAGACGTGATACTCGACAATTGAAAAAGCAAAGAAAACGCGGTCGGAAGAGACTTGGAAAAGGAAGAGTCTGACCGCGTGAGGAACCGGACAAGAGTCCCACTCGGTTGAGCTTTCACTCATTGGCGTGCGCTAAAAAGCAGCACTGGGTGCAACAGTGATGGTGACCTGGCGATCTTGTTGAAGGACTTGTAAGTAAATCTCTTATTTGTAAACTTGTTTGTGTTCTATGTTGTATGTTGTTGCGCTTGCTTGAATTTTACGATGCTGTTCATTCATCCATTGTTGATAATTAGACCAGTCCAATAATTTCCATATATGTCTAGCTAGCTTTCGATTACCAGAGCTGTTAGTAGACTTGCTGACAAACACTCGTTTCTCTCACGGTTTTTTTTCATTATGTTTTATTGCCTAGCTTGCCACACGAGCTAGTTTGCCAGCTGAACTCAGCTGTTGTGAGGTGTATACGTAACGTGTCCTTTGTCTGGTTCCGATTTCTTGTGGCGTGTGTACTGTGCTTATTCAAACTTTAGCTGACTAACAGTGCACTTCCCGACTGTAACTTTACTTGAACAATCTATTTACTTGAACGGCTATTTACGACAGTGCAAGTATTCCACAGCGACTCAAGGGGTTGCTGTTTGACCGAAACACAATTTCTACATAGTATGCCTTTAAAGTTTGTGGCTAGTGTGTCCAGTGACAGCAGAACTTTCCTGACCGTATCCAATTCACACAGGCAACAAATGCGCAGGTCAGAGGATCTAACGGCTGGATTTGCTTCGGCTTCGGATCTAACGGCTGAAGTTTGTGGAATGAAATATATTTTTTAGATATTCAATGACGTGTTTCAATGAAATAAATGCATATTTGCTAAGTGACGGGTTCGTCACTTATTTGGTTCCCACGGAAACATTTCCGTTGTGGTCTGTGTTACTTGCAGCGCGTTTCTGTATTTGGTTGTGTTGTGAGCTTTTGCAGCGCGTTTCTGTATTTGGTTGTGTTGTGAGTATTTGGAGCACACGTGTGTTGTGAAACTGATGAAGATGTGTTCTTAATTTGCGGGTGTTTTTTCTATTTGCATGTGCTTTTTCTATTTAAATGCGTTTTTTTCTATTTGCTTGCGTCTTCTTTAGGTTGCACCACGTTGAGCTCTGTCGGCCACTGCACTAAATGGCCAAAAAGACAAACTTATCGGCATTCAGTGGATGACAATAACAAAAAATTCCAAATATCAGGCATTGACTACTAGTTTCTGTGGACCACAATAGATCCATTTTTGAAGAATATCCTGTCCACTCTTTTCAGTAGGCTATATTGAAAGTGAATGAAGACTGAGGCTGTCGAAACTCTAAATGACAGGAAAACCACCATAAGCGCATTGTGAAAGAGGCCCATGTACTATATCTGAAATGATCTGAAGCCATATGAAATTGTGTGAGAAAAATCGAACTATGCATCCACTGAAAAGTTCATGGAAGTAGCAGCAATGTGGTGGTGTTCATTATGATTAGACTGTATGAGGCCTGAACCCAGTTCACAATGACAAGAGGGAGTGTAAATAATGCCATAATCTTTTACTTTACTTTTCTGATTTATTTCTACATCTATCAGTTGAATGTTGTTGATGTCCACTGTGGCTCTTTTCATTCTTATTTTATGGGGGTGTTTTTGAATAGTGGGTTGAGAACTGTATTAAACAGAATCATGTGATTCATTGTTGGGATTATAGCTGGTGGAGTTATTCAATCTGCTCACTAAAATATATATCTTTTAGGGATTTGTTTGACAAAGTGTGTCAATGATAAATCTGTCACCTGTAGAATGAGCAAAGAATGTGGGCATTCTGCCAAATGTGTGTGTTGGATTAATGCTGTCATACCTCATGAGTTCTTATATTACATTAATGTAAACTGCATGTCTCTGTATTCAAATTGATGCTATAATCAAAATTTAAATTAGGCCATCTATATTGTGCTCTCCTATACGGGGACAACAATAATTTGTGTAACACAGAATTAGATATTTTGAAGAATGACTTTCATTTTACGGACAAAAATTGGTAAAAAATTGAAAGAGAAAAGTCTACATTTTATGTTCCAAAGCAGAAAATAAGTCATATACAGGTTTGCTTATTGCCTGTCTATTCTTTTTTTTCATGTGCATGCACGTTTAAGGTGGGATAAGACCACAACCAATTCTATTCAACTGATCTATCACAACATATTATGGATTTACTCCCGTGTTAAAGGTGGCATATTAAAACAATCAGCTATTTATCCTAATCCCTTGCTTTTGATGGTACCTCACTCGAGACGGCGAGACACAAAACAGTGGCTTGATCTCCATTCTAAATCCCCAAAATTCCTTTCATTCACTAGGAGAGAGAGAGAGAGAGAGAGAGAGAGAGAGAGAGAGAGAGAGAGAGAGAGAGAGAGAGAGAGAGAGAGAGAGAGAGAGAGAGAGAGAGAGAGAGAGAGAGAGAGAGAGAGAGAGAGAGAGAGAGAGAGAGAGAGAGAGAGAGAGAGAGAGAGAGAGAGAGAGAGAGAGAGAGAGAGAGAGAGAGAGAGAGAGAGAGAGAGAGAGAGAGAGAGAGAGAGAGAGAGAGAGTATATACTGTAGATGTGCTTAAAGGGATAATTCACCTAAAAATGAAAATGTCATTCAAAATCTGAATGACTTAATATCTCAATCGGTGAGAGAAAGAACTCTGATTGTCTGTTCAGCTTAGCTAACGAGTCAGTGCATGAGATTAAAAGCGAGCAGAGAAGTCAAGAAAGCATGGCTGGTTTAATTTTACGTTATCTTACCTGACCACAGTTTTAGATTAAGTTAGCTTTAAAAGTAATGTATTGCAATATTGCGTTACTCCCTAAAAACTTGTGTTAGTACGTTTTATGGAAAGTAACATGTTATGTTACTTTTGCGTGACTTTATCTTACCAGAGCTGGGCTTGCTTGCTTGTTTTTGAATACTACTACTAACAGGGCTCCAGACTAACTTTTCGCCTTGTTTGCACTGGTGCGCCTAATTTTTTTATTTAGGTGCACCAGCACAAAATTTAGGTCCACCCAAATTTTTCCTCGGCCCACGTCGCCTTTTTTACGGCACAATTTCAAGGTCACCTTTTTATCACGCTCCATACATTCATATATATTATGTAAATGATTTTAAACAATAATAAGGTGTAGGTAAATACTTGTTTTTTTTTTATTTGAAGCACAGTTATACTGTATATAAAAATACAAATCTTAAAAAAAAGGTTTAAAGTGCTTCACTGAGCTGCCAAACTAAAACATTTTAAGCAAAATAAAACATTTCGAAATAGAAATAGAAAGTGCTACTGTTTAAAAGTGCTTCCCTGAACTGATGGCTGAAGTAGCTCCATGTCTGGGCTGTTGTCGGAGCATTGACGGGGAGAGTGTTGGGCCTACTTTTCTTAAAGAAAAAACTCTGTGTCTATTTCTTTTCATTGTTCGTCGTCTGTTTTCTTGCGTTTATTTTGCTGATGCTGATTGCCGTTGGCTCGCGCTGTAGGTCTTGGTGCCCAATTCTGATTTGTTGGCTATATCTGATTTATTTGACCGTCCATTTACACGTTCTTTAAATTGTGACCCATATCCGACTCATGTGTTTACACTTGACATAGATATGAAATATCGCGCATGTTTAAAGGGGGTTCTTGCACAGATGGACGAACGCGCAGCAAGAGAGATCTCAGTACTGGGAACATACACGATCTCATGAAAGTGCGTATCTATAGCACAAATTTTATTTCTCGTGCCATTTATACGCCAAAATAGTTTTTGCGTGCATTTGATACGCACTGTAAACGTGCGTATTGCACGCCATAAAGTGCATATCATATGCACGCAATATTTTTGGCTTAAATGGCATGATAAATAAAATTCGTGCTATAGACGCACTTTCATGAGATTGAGGAGCAGTGGGTCCGAAATTTTAGGATGAGCAAAGCCAACCTTTTATATGTTGTGTCAACGTTTGTCCACATTCCTCTCCTACGACGACACAACGTTTCGTCATCCGTCCCTTTGCAGATGCCCGTCTGGGTTGCTCTCGTCATTAAACCGCGCAGACGTTGCCTAATGCCTCAGAATATCCGATCTGCCTGTTTACATGACGCATTGGCACATATCTGATTTATTTCCACATATGAACAAGGTCTGAAATCGATCTCGAAATATTCGAATACATGCGTTTTTTCCTGTTTAGGCTACACGGTCATAGAACACATCCTATCTGTCACACATGAGCAAAAAAATCATAATTGGGTCCTATTTCACTGACAGTGTAAACGGGTGCTCAGGTGACAATTTCAATCACACAGCACGGAGCAGTGTAGCCTACAGGAACATCTGGACTACAGCCATTCAGAGGCAAAGACCCGCCCCATCTCTGTCTCTGGTTGGTTTAGACCACGATATGATCCAACCAGTTGCGACAAGGAGAACAAGCGCTACGTTTGTGGAGAGGCAGCGGATGTGAGGACGTTAGGTGCACCGGTGCGACCTAGGAAATATTTTAGTCGCACCCTTACAAATTTTGGTCGCACTCTAGAGCCCTGACTAATAATCATAATGTTCTATTTTTGGCAAATGTAATGAATAAGCCTCAGGCTAAAGGAAATCTACACCTTTACAGTTGAGGGCACAGCTCAAACCATTCTTTCAGCTGTGCTGCCATTCTGGATTGCAAAAAAATAAGATGCAAGAGAAGAAAGTTAAACACACTTAAACACACAATTCAGCAATGATAATAAAAAATATGCTTATTGGTATGGGTGAATTGGATAATCAAAGGTCAACAGCAAAGATATTGGTTAATAAAATGAGATTAAATACATAAAGTATATTTGTGTTATTTAACATATTTATAATTATTGCAGTTTTGTGTTATATTTTAAGTTTGTATCTTACTGTATTTATTTATTTTGACGAATACTGAATCTGTTTTTTGTCAGTAGGATGAATAAATGCATTCTCACATTTAGTCTTGAACTACAGTAAGCATAATATTTGCACAGTGCACACAACTCCTCTGCAACTTACAGATTTCTCTCAACCTCGACAAGAGAGGTGTCATTCAATGCTAGTTTACAGTCACCTTTTGGTGTGTTCAAACGCAGCGTTTTGGCTGAGACAAGAGGCTTTCGTTGCCGCTAGTCTTTTTCACGTCGGCCTTTACAGTAAAAGTCAGTGGGGTCTAAAACAACATTGGACCTCTTTGACTTTCTTGACTTTCATTGTGTTAACAACAACAAAACACAAAGTATTTGCACACTTTGACTTGAAACCAAAGTGCACTGATTTAAACCCCATACAGTGGGAGTAACAGAAAGATGCTCTTTGTCTGATCTAAAGACACCTATCTCAACCCAGATGTTCTCCGACAGAACGTGCATGATATCAACCATTCTGACATTCCAGAACCCTCCTATCATTTCCAAACACTGTGTGTCATTCCTCCTGTCTCCATGTGGTTCTGCTCAATGCTGGATACCTCATAGTCCCACAGGAGATTTTCCAAAATATCTTGGTCTGAATAAAACATAAGTCTGTTTATTGTTCATCATAGACAACCAATAAAGATAAAGAAGTTCAAGAGAGGTCTAAGATACTACTAACCCCTGTCGTATCTTTCTCTCAGAAGCCCCATTTATCCAGAAATCCTGGTGTTTGCTGGAAGAAATATCCCTGATTCCATCCAGAATAAAGCTGTTTCACCTGTCTGGGAAAAGGTCACCTGACCACCCACCGGCAAGTCAAGACAGACCCCGCTGCCACACCAGATGATAGACAGGTGTGTATGTGTGCAAGTCTGGCAAGCTTGATTAATTCTTTAATTTCTTTCTGTCTGATAATAATGATGATGGCTGGATGTTCTTAATTGAATTGGGGAAGTTCAAAGACAACTTACTCGTTTTTTTGGAGCGCTTATCAGTTTAGAGCAGATCAAAGCAGATTTTTCCTGTTTCAGGATTACTGATTGACAACACGTACAAATAATGTGGGTTAATTTAACAGGCACATTCAAAGAGCAATACAAACGAGACCCAGAACCGTTTCCATTCAATTCGCTCCATTTCACACCTGGTGCCCTAAATTATGTAGAACCATGAATGCCTGCGATTATATTTGTTTAATTCAATAATAATTGACACTTAATTTTTCTGTCACTGACGGAGATTAAGTGGCTTTCTTTTTGTAAACACTTAGGCTAAAGCATTTTAAACCTGCAATTAAACAGGTTGGTTTCAGGTCTCTGTGTATCAATCACAGTGGATTAAGATTAGCCCATTGCTATTATGTTTAATCGACATCTTACCTGACAGGAGATTTTTATTTATTTATTTTCTTCTTTAAACCCTTAAGATCCAATTGGATAAGTATGTAATCTGATATTGCAAATAACTGGAATAAAAGCTTATCCATGGATTTTTTAAATCTTTATCAGTGTTTTTATTGACTTTTACAAGGGCTTTTGATAGATATTAGTCAGATAGTTTATCTTAAGGTGCACTCAGTGGATAGCTTGACCAAAAATGAAAATTGTGATTTACTCAGCCTCATGTCATACCCAGAAGATATGACCCCACTGTTAAATTGATTCACAAAAACAGTGGAAACTTTCTTGAAATTCTTAATTCTGCTTGTGTTGAGTAGAAGAAAGTCGAAGAGGGTGAGTTCATGATGACAGAATTGTAATTTTTGGTTGAAATGTGTAATTAATGTATAATTCTGTTGTGGAGGTTATATAGTGAGGATGTATCTCTCTTGAATCTCTTTGTGTATCCAGTTTACCCAATTCATTTCTTATTAAATTTCAATCTGAATTAGGGCTGGGCGATATGGCAAAAATGTAATCTCGATAATTTTTTTCCCATATTGATCGATAACGATATAAATTTCGATATATACATTGTTAATGCTGCCATCATTAAAGGATAAGTTCACCTC
The DNA here is from genome assembly GCA_030578275.1 of Meda fulgida. NCBI lineage: Eukaryota > Metazoa > Chordata > Actinopteri > Cypriniformes > Leuciscidae > Meda > Meda fulgida. Next base: position 16,615,693 of record CM060624.1, on the reverse strand, counting down.
AAAATGAAAATTTCCTGATAATTTACCCCAATGCCATCTAAGATGTTTATGTCTTTCTTTCTTCAGTGGAAAAGAAATTATATTTTTTTGTGGAAAACATTTTAGGATTTTTCTCCACACAATGGACTTCAATGTAAACCCAAATGTTGAAGTCCAAATCAATGAAGTTTCAAAGGGCTTTGAAGTGCTTCAAAAAGGGATCTGCACTATCCCAGCTGAGGAACAGGGTCTTATATAGCGAAACGATCCGTCATTTTTTTAAAAAAAAAAAAAAAAAAAAAAAAAAAAGCTTTTTAACCACAATTGTTCATCTCGTGCTGGTCTGCACCAGGCATTACGTAATCACGTTGGAAAGGTCACGCTTTTCTTTCAACAATTTCATCATCTTTCGATTATAACTCAAGGTGAATTTCACTTTCATTACTGCTTCCACACATTTTTTTGTAGTCCTCGTGTCGAGTTTGCTTTGCAAAGTGCAGTAGGAAATGGACTTTGTACTTTGAGATGCACTTTTAAAGCTTTACTCTGATCCGCTGTTGTCGCATCTTTCTGCTGTGAGATTGGCTCTTAGATTAATCCATATCGGGTAAAAATGTCTAGAGCTTATCATCGTTATCGACATACATTTTATCGCGATATGGTTTATCGGCCCAGCCCTATTCTGAATAATGTTTCCTTCAATTCCTTTACTTTGATGGTATAATGGTTTTCCTGGACCTGTGCTGTGTATTAAAACAGGCAAAAATGAAAAGTTCATAGGTGGCACAGCTTGGGTGAGTTAAAGGTTTTTTTTGGGATAGCTATCACCTCCAATCTTCTGTAGTCAGCTACCTTAGAAGTGGTTAGTGGAGGGGTGCTTTAACATCTTGGTGACCTGCTGGAGCATTTATGAATTCAATAGATGTTTACTCATGTTTGCAGAGATGCGTGTTAGTCACATATATATTGTGACCAAATGATACACACATTACTGTGCATTCATGATGAAAGCTTTTATGCCTCTGGTTTGGAATAATAAATTCCAAAGGGAGATGGAGTAATGTTGTTGTGTTCTAATGAGTGATTTACACCAGATATGCTTAGTACACCGTGTTATCATTGGAATAACAATAACATTTAGCGACATGAAGTTGCTGTCTCTTCCGCTTTCAGGGTCTGATTCAATCTAGATTAAATCTGTGTTAATTGATGAGATGCAATACATAATCTTTATTTAAATTGTATTGACTACTTTATACTTTAAATCATGTATATTATTTCTGAACCTCTTGTGTTGTTCTGAAGGTGTTCTAGTTTGTATATGTTTGTGTATGTATTGTCAAAACATTCAGATATCTATGTGACGTCCCTAAAGCGTCCATAAAGCTTCTACTCAGTGTATCATGTGGAACATACAAACTCATACACAGTCGAAGCCCTTAAACTGCACCGAAGCACACTGTGATCTGTGCTAGTTACACTGGGTGAGGTTATTTCTGGAAGGAACTAGGTGACTCCCAGAAAAGGATGTTAGTGCCATTCATTGTCATCTGTCACACCTGAGTGAAGAAACACTCGCCCACATACCAGTGTATTTATATACTCACTCTCTGAGTGAAAAGTGTGCATATTACTCTTGCAAAGTTCTGTTCAGGAAAGTAGCAAGTGTCATCTAGGCAGTGCTCATGTCTAGATTTGGTTACACGTGTCAACTGAAAAACAGCTTTTATGAACTCTTTAAATTTATATGTAGTTTTTGCTTGGTTTTCACCAAATATTAATACTTGAGCATGTTCAATCATTGATATATTAATATAATCATCATCAGTGTTTGATAAATAGCATCATCCAATGTAAAATTGGGCAAAAAAGACTGAACCAATTGGAAACCACTGGTTTTAATTACTATTTTTTTTTATATGGAGTATCAGTTCTGACCTTAACCCAACTGCATTCAATTCAATTAGGCTTGGCAGACCAAAAATACGAAATGAGCATACCTCACGGTTTCATGTTTAACCCCTCTTTTAAACAGTAGCGCACTCACACATTGTTTTACACTAGTGGAAGGATTACTGGCGTGTGTGTGAGATGAGGTGATTTATTTTGGAGCACTCTTGGGTGTCAGTTTTGATTGAGAACCATTGGAGGAGATCAGATGAGAGTGAGAGAGAGAGAGGACGCCACAGAACAGGCAGTGAGTTTTCATCATGTTCATGCCCACATCCAAGACATGTATTCAAATGTATTTGTATAGAGCTTTTAACAACACATTTGTTTAAATCAGCTTTACAGAAAATGCATGTTTCAAATATTAAAATCACAAAAAAATAAGTGAAGTATTGGATAAAAACCTTGAGAGGCTCCAAACTCATCAGTGGGAGCCCATCCTCTGAATTCTCCAATAGTAATGTCCATACTGCAGTAATATACATCTCTATTAGGTAATAAAACCATGGTTGGTGAAAGTCATGTATTCAGCTAAAGTGCTATGTTTCAATGTGTTATTTAGGCAATGATTACAGCTTGTGATCCTAATGATTACAATATAAGGATAATATTTGGAAGTTTTACATATCCATCCGAAGTTGGCGTCATCTGAGGTTGTCAGGAGTGTTGGCGTCCTTTGTGAGTGAACACAGATACGCATACTGTCACGATTGGCTGTAGTAGATAGCTGACGAAGACAAAGCATCGTTAAACAGTCTTTAATAAGAAACTCACAAGAATACGCAGGAGAAAGAAACACAACCAACTTGTCACTGATGACAAACTACAACATCATCAATGCTAGACAAGGGACTAACTCAAACAGAGGGCTTAAATACATGAGGGTAAACCGAGGAGCTGACGAGTTAATTGATGAGACACACCTGAACAGAATACTCAAATCAATATGTAACCATAGAAACAAACAGGCAGGGGACTAGGATGACATAACTTATAACAAACTGAAACAGAATACAAATAAAACTGGAACAAAACATGTATGAACTAAACATGAATAAAACATGACACATACATACACATACTTGCATTTATACATACATATTTTAACATGCATTTTTTTCTGTGTGAGAAACTACATATTTAAACTGGCATGGCATGTTCTAATCACATTTGGCATCAAATCTGGAAATCTGAAATGACATATAGATGGAACCTGCTGTCAAGGCATATACATATATATGTCTTGACTCCAATGATAAAACAAACCACAGTGTTCCTAACCTGGAATTTAGTCAGACAATTGATCAAGCAAACAGTACTACCTTACACACAGTCTCAACCACAGAGAGATTACTAGAGTATATGACAGAAATATTTGACATACATTAGTTGTGTGGTTTTGTGACAGACCATAATGATGTGTCTTTCCCACATACCAACAGAGACAGCGGGGCTGGTTGACACTTTTACAGAATTGGAGTAATTAACAGCTGATTACTGCAGAGAGTAAATATGATCCTCACACAAAGACAAAAGACAAGTTTTCACACATAATTTCATAAATACTATAGGCCCACATTATGGCTGCATCCCAGACTATCCACTATTCATTAGTTTTGGTAGATTTTTGAAGTATGCAACTATTCCCCATATACGTAGGGGCAGGAATACAATTCTTTCTTTCTTTCTTTCTCTTTCTTTCTTTCTTTCTTTCTTGCACGCTTGCTTGCTTGCACGCTTGCTTGCTTGCTTGCTTGCACGCTTGCTTGCACGCTTGCTAGGCACGTACGTAAGTCTGAAGTAATGAGTTTAGGTAAAAGGGAGCAGAGCCACTGGTTGTTCTGTAGGCAAACGTCAGTGACTTGAATTTGATGCGAGCGGCAACTGGCAACCAGTGCAGTTTTGTGAGGAGAGGAGTGACGTGTGCTCTCTTCAGCTCATAAAAGACCACTCTAGCTGCAGCATTTTGGATCAGTTGCAGAGGTTTGATAGTGCAAGCTGGAAGACCTGCCAGGAGAGCATTACAATAGCCCAGTCTGGATAGAATGAGTGCTTAAACAAGGAGTTGTGTAGCATGCTCTGATATGGAGGGCCTGATCCTCCTAATGTTGTACAAGGCAAATCTGCTGGACCGGGCAGTTCTAGCAATGTTGTCTGTAAAGTTCAATTGATCATCAATCACAACTCCAAGGTTCCTGGCTGACCTTGATGGAGTTATGGATGACGAACCTAGCTGAATGGAGAAGTTGTGGTGTAGTGTTGGGTTGGCCGGGACCACAAGCAGCTCTGTATAAGCAATGTTTAGTTGAAGGTGGTGGCCCTTTATCCAGCCAGAAATGTCTGTCAGGCAGGCTGAGATGCGAGCAGCTACCGTCGGATCATCAGGCTGGAATGAGAGGTAGAGTTTGTTGTCATCAGCGTAGCAGTGATAGGAAAAGCCATGTTTCTGAATCACAGATCCTAGGGATGTCTGGAAGATGGAGAAGAGAAGTGGTCCAAGCACTGAGCCCTGAGGCACCCTAGTAGCTAGATGGTGGGTCTTAGACACCTCACCTCACCCCTCCAAGACACCCTGAAGGACCTACCTGAGAGGTAAGACATGAGCCATTGGAGTGCGGTTCCCGAGATGCCCTTCCTCTTTAGGATTGGCGGAATGATTTAGGTGGTTAACTGTGTCAAAGGCAGCAGACAGATCCAACAGATCCTTTTATTTTACTGTAAAATCAGTATTTGCACTAACTATTTACCACATGTGCTATGCAGGACAAAAACAGCACTCGCGTGATATTGTGCTCGTTGCTCATCTGATATTGCTTAACCATATCATAATATACATACTGTGTATATATATATATATATATATATATATATATATATACATATATATATATATATGAGACAAATTACTTTAGAGAGGAGCAATTTGCTAAATATATGCTCTATATTCAGGGGTGCACATAACTTTATCAGTGAGTTACTCAGGTGAGTATCAGGAGATGGTGTTTGGTACTTACGCCATATGTAGCGTAGTCTTATTAAGTGCAGTCTTCCCCACTGTCCTCTTCAGTGTCCTCTGCTTCAGCTTCCTGCATGGTAGATAATGAAGATGCTGCAGATGCACCTCCCTGTCCTTGGTTTAGCCTCCGATTAGCTGTCTCCATCCACAGGTCAACAGCTTGCTTTGGGTCAAATGTCTCTGTGGTCTGCTTTGATACGTGTATCTGCATCAGGGCTGAGAGACGAGCATGTGACATACGAGATCTGTACTTGGTGTTTATTATGTTGAGATGTAAGAATCCCCTCTCACAAGCTGCACTGCTTAAAGGCAGCGTAAGAGACAGCTTAACCACCTTGTTGATGTTGGAGTAAGCATCTGGGTTACTTGTATTTACTATTTGGACCAAGTTATACACAGAAGAGGCTCCCAGGCGTTTTCCTGCCTGCTTTAAAGCAGCGCTCAGTAAGACTGGCAATTTTTTTGCTGTTTTCTCGCAGGTCTCTCTCTCGAGCTCCCCCTACAGTTTCGGAGTATATATATATATGAGAAAAATGTCGTAAACTCGTTGTCAACTCTCCCCCCTCCCATCTCGCTCAGGCCATGTGCATTTGTTTTCAGAGAAGCCGGTGAACAAACGGAGCCATGTCCACTGAGGTATGTAAAAAATGTATCAATCTTTTATCAACGTCATTTATACACAAGGTCAAACTAGCACAGATGGAGTTGCATGTGTGAAGTTGCAATGAAATTTCTCGTTTACTTAAAGTTCTGTTTGTGTATATGTGGATAAATCAATATACAAAGTTGCATTATTAGCTAGCAGCTCTCGTGTCGGTTTATGTATTATATGTCAAGTCAGCACAGTAACATATAACGTTACTAATTCTGAGGCAGACGACAAGCTAAACTAAAGCATAATTTCTAGAATTTCATATCGATTTATAGGCGATCTGAGTAACACAAATAAAACCTGATAGAGGAACGGACAAAACACTACAGAAACAAACACGTTTGTTTACCAATGAAAATGCTAACATCTAAGTTACAGTATCTAGCGTACTAGTAAGCCCGTAACAGACAGCGACCATAATAAAAACCTAAACAGACAATAGCAAACATCCTGAGGTCACAATTATAAGAACTACAAACATTAAACACAGTTTATTTTAAAGATACTTACAAATGCAACAGCAAGAAGGCCAGGTCAGCATCGGTTTTGCAGGCTTCGCTTTCTTTCAGTTCTCTCCATTCTGAAAAAGCCGGTCCAATATTAAATCTAGTCTGACTTCTCGCTCGGTCAGTTTCCCGTTTCCTCTTTCTTTGGTCTACTGACAAAAATTTCCGAGGTTTCTTCTTCTTTTTTACATCAGCCATTACGAAAACTTGAAGAATTCAATATCTAGACCTGATATCACACGATACTTCCTAACACTGAGGCCGACCATTCAACACGAAATCAGTAATATAAACATTACAATGACTCCAAAGCTGTTCGGTTAAGGTAAAAAAGTTACTTAGTCACAGTGGTGTCTCTGTCAAGTTGCAATGTGGCCTCATATTTCTTGAGAATGCTGCAAACTGTTGTGTTTCCAAAACTGTGGAGGTCTTGCATTTTCTGAGGCCATGTTGAAGGATCAAACACTAAGAATTAATCACATGACTTGAGGGAGTCATATCTGATTTCAAACTCTTCATTTAACCCCCTGAGTAAGTTTGTCTTATCTCTGTCAGCATCAGTATTAGACACAGTGTGTGCCCTGTGGCCTTCCCCATCAAGCAGAAGTGTGAACTGTCCGTTGCTGGACACAGAAACAATGTAAACAATTTCCTGCTCAGTTTTTTGTGATGTCGTCAGATCCATCAAAAAGCAGCCCCCAAAATTCAGCAGACTGCAACTTTGCTCGTAACTCCCCGCTGATGGGTGCGGGTGATGCTTTGCATGATCCGTGTGCCCCCTTCACGTGAATGATATGCACCTCCGACATTTACTCCTAGCCGCTTCAGTAAAGGAATATCCTCAGAATAGGAAGACATGGGACGTGCGTGTTTAGCTTTATGGAAGGCGAGGAGAAAAATATTAAACAGAGCTTGCCGCTGTTCTTCATTCAGCTTGTCTCGCCATCTGGCAAGTGGGCGACTGGACATTTCTGCTTGGCTAGCTTGTTTATTAACAATAGCTTGCACCACATTCGTGTGCTCCTTGCTCTTTTGATGTTTGTCAAATAAAGGATGGTTGAAATTCTTTGAGCCTTTATAAAACGCACCTGTTTTGTCTGCTAGATGTGGATTTGAGCGGCAAATCTTGCACCACATTTCAGTGCGCTCATCGTTAGCTTCAAGCCACTGCACATCTTTGAGACACTTTTCCGAAAAAAGTCTTTTTTTCGGCTCTGGCTCCAGTTGGCGTTTCTTTGTAGGTGGCGAAACGCCAAAGAAGCTGCTTAATGTCTGTTGCTTTTTGGACATCTCTGACAGTATAACTTAGTTGACAAGCAACATGTCATGTGTTAGTTTAGATGAGAAGATCAGTTAAGTACGCAAAGGCGCGGAGTAACACAAGTCGCATTACGCATTCCTGATTTTTGTCGTGCATGCGTACCTGCGTACCAGTTATGTGCACCCATGTCTATATTGCATATTCAGTTGTATTAGTTGTATATTATAATATTTAATTTATGTATGAATAAATCCATCATGTTTTTATGACAGACACCATTTAAATGTTTATTTAAAAAAAGAGTATAGAAACATAATGATGCCATATTATTAAAAAAAGTTATTATAACATTATTATTATTATATAAACTTCCTTATGTGTAATTTAAATGTACTACAAATAATTAAATTTTAACCTTTAATATTATAGTGATGTACCTACTGGGGTTCCCTGTATAGTTTACAGGATTAGTTGAGAAGTATTTTTTACCTTGAGGAAATTTGCCATGTACTGTACCTAATAAGCCCCAATTAATCAATATTGAATTGAATTTAATCAAATCTAAATCGAAACAAATCGAATCCCATGCTTGTGAATAAAAATTGACTCGTAAAATTTGTATCAATGTCCTAGTAGGCTTATTGGCAATAACAGAAGTATGTGAATCGAGACCCAGGTCTTAATCATGCACATGAAAGGTTAGGGAGTGAGGGAAGGAAGGAAATTCCAGTCATTTTCAGTCATAGAAATTCTCTACTGATTGAAGAAAGAAAAAGTTTTCTGTCAACATCAAACTGCGGCCTTCTCCTCACTCTCTCCCTGTGCTGTCTCTAATCTCATCCTTAATATCTCTGTCACTTAGTAAATATGGATGAAACAATTCAGCATTTGAAACTGATCCACAGAGAGACTGGAGACAGGGACTGTTGGGCCGTAACGGTGCTAATTAAATCCAGCTAGTTGTCTGAGATTTTTAAGAGATGGATCCCCAAGTGTTGTCCAATTTTCCAGCGTTTGCGCATAACTCAGCACTCATAAATAATTTCGACACTTGAGCGCTCGAGACTCAAAACAAATGACGATACTGGCACCTCTCTTCTGTGATTTTTGAGCAATGACATAAATCAGTGGACTGAAAGCATTATGAGTGTCTCTGATCAAACATTACATGGCTGTCATACACACAATGCCTGTGCATACTCATACAATAAGCGCATAGTTGTCTTTTTCCCCCCGATTTACAGGAAGGGATGACTCACAAGGGGTTAGGATTAAGAGTTTCTGCTTTGATATATGAAGCTTTCCAGTCGCTGTCATTGGTCATTCAAACTCATGCAGATTGCCAGAAACGGCACGACTCAAGGCAGCGTGGGATATTTTTTAATGCTTTATCTCAGCAGTGTGCCTACACAGTCGATAAAAGGATGCTTGCGGCGGTGCAACCGAGAGAGGGGAAGAGAGTGTGAGAACATGAATGAGCACGTAGTTGTGAAGGCCCTTAGTAATGGTTGATATATAACAGGGAGAGTTTTCTTGGGGCGGTTTAAAGTCTCCAGGAATCAAAACCTCTGTCAGAGGAGCGTCATCCGTGATAAAATTAGAATTTGTTGCCTTAATCCTCTCAGCTACTTTGTATTTAAAGGAGTTAGTATACCCACAAGCAAGTTCATACGTCTTTATCCACCTTATTCCTGACAAGCTTACTGCGTTTTGAATTATGGGTGGCACTTCCGGTTTGGAGAACTTAGATTCAAAAAGGCTGACACGAATCATTTCAAATCATAAGGTTGCCCTACAAATAAAGCAAGAGCTCTTTTCAGTCACTGCTTACTTTTCCTCATTATTATTTTATTTTTTCCCTTTGCAATCCACTGTAAAAGTATGAAAAAGGACAACATATTATATACTGCACATTTGTGGTCTGTTCTCCCAAATTTAATTTGCAATATATTCCATTAATAATTCACTGGAATGCACAAAGAATCTCTCGGTTTTCACCTCAAATCTTTGCAGGTTTGATTTCACAGATAAGTACAATTTATAATCTGTCAAAATGACGTAAATCACATGGAAATAGTATCACGTAATGCTGAAGTTAATGATTAAGGCAACATTTTTGATTAAGACAACAAATGTTAAATAATAGTTATACAGATATTACTACAGTGATATTTAACCCGTCCGTTATTGCTGTGGAAAGAATCACGCTTTTGGGGTTATTCATGCTCTGTTGAAAGTAATTTGTTGATGTAGATTAATGTTATCTCATTGTGACACTTTTTTTTTTTTTTACGTATTGCGTTCTTAGAGTGAGCCTTTTCACTGATTGTTTACAGTTTAATGGAAGTTACACCCATAATTCCCGCAAAGCATCCCGCGGTGTAGGAATAAGGTTGAGACCCTTATAAAAATTGCCGTGGTGGCACCATAGTATCAGATTGCAATACTTTACCATGACAGTGGTACAAAAAAGGTGTTTCAATCCTGGTACATTTCGAAAGGAAATATTACCATGGTACTGTTAAGTACAGAATGGCTGTGATTTTTTTTTTTCTTTTTTTTTTCTTTTTCTTCTCAAATGCACATAAATATAATTCTTTCAGTTTGTCATGTGAAAGGGGTTTTGCACCATTCAGAATTAAATTGAGAATGCTATTTTGAATAGGATTTGGATTTGAATAAAGGTAATTTTAAAAAGTTAAAATTAAGAAAACTATACAACTTTAAAACTTCAACCATTATAATTAAATCCAACATTATTGTTTTGTTTATTTAACTGTTTTAAATAATTCAGAACTTGATTGCACATTTTACATTTTATTTAATGAGGATGGAGGGAGGGATAGACAGACTGCCACCTATATAAACTTATATTTAGTTTATATATTCCAATGTTTTGATAAATTAACAGTTGTGGATTAAAGAACACTACATTTCCCAGAATTTACTGTATGTGTGACCAATTAAATTTAAGTTCTTCAATTCTGAATTTTGCACAACCCTACATGTTAAACAAAATAAACTTTTCTCTGCCTTTAGATAAACTATATGTGACATCTGCAACAGCCATATGTTTCCCCTATCAGTTTCTTCAGGTTTTAAGTCAAACCACTAGCCACAAACAAGCAGCCATTATGGCTCCAACAGCCCTACGCTCATCATTTTAGGTGGAAAATTTAACCTAAAGTATTCAGGGGTCAACCAAAAACATTTTAATAGTCACTTCGCGTCTAGCAAACCTCATTCACACAGATACACAGATGACTTTAACAGCTTGCTAATATTTAAAGAAACTGCCGTTGTGGGTTCAGCTAGTCTCTTGTTGTTCTCCACACTCTCACTTTCCTATTTCTTCCTCTCATGTTTTCCTTTATTCTCACAGGTGGATAAATAGAAAGACATAATGGGGCCACTGAACACAAAGTGCTCAAGATACCTAACCTTGCAATGAGCCTTCTGTCAAATCTGACAAACAGAAACTCCCAAGACAAGTCTTTCAGCTTCCATTCACAGCAGCATGAATCACTCAAATGTATTGCCACATTATGTTAGGTCAGATAGAGGGTGGTGTGGCATTGTGGACAAGCATTTAGGCTGGAAACCGGAAGGCTAAAAGGTTTAGAGCCCACAAAAGACAATTCATCACCATTTAACTTCTCACAAAGTCACTTTACTACTTGGTTTATCCGGTCACAAGTTGTAATACCCGTCAACAATTGGTGTTTGAATTTTGTGGATGGCGAGGTTTCTGATTTTGTGACTATTTACCGCTAAATAAATACAAAGTTGTGTCATGAAACTGTAAATGGTGCAGGCTGGTGCAGGCAGTCCTTAACTCAATTAGTTACAGATCACATTAGCTTGCTAATGAGCTTGCTGCTCATCATTCAAATACTTGCTATTGTTTGCTGTTAGCAGTCTGCAGCGCACTTTCAAAACCCTTCCACCTTCCCCAGCTCCACCTGTATAGATCTGCTAAGGGGGTTATTTAATGTATTGTGTATGTGTAGCTGTACTTACTCTGCAACAGCAGCAGGATTTTGATTCACAAGCTCAGATTTTAGATTTCGATTCTGATTCATTGTGCCATATTTTAATAATATAATATCCATTTTAGGAAATCCCTCTCAGATAACACAGCAAATTATACAGGGCACATTTTAACTATGTATATTACAAAAATAATACATTTATTACATTAACCACAGGGGCTCAGAAAATGCATTTCAATTGCTATTTTTTTTAACAGACGTAATTAACACAACTTCTCTGTGAACTCCCATGAAAGTCTGTGTTAAGTGAACTGTAAATTATTCTTATTTAATAGTTTAATACAAGGACCAGCTCAAAAGAGTCATTTGTCTGTGAATTGGACCAAACTTGTTGCGCCACATGTTAATAATAATAATAATAATAATAATAATAATAATAATTAAAAAGACCATTAAAATAATTATTTGTTTGTGAATCAAATTTTGCACTGTGTATGTTTGATTGTTTAAAAATAAGTGGTTCTAAAGAGTTGTATTCAGTTGTTTGTGAATCAGTCTAGATTGCTGGTGCTGTATGTTCTTGTGTGTAGCCTGAAATATGTGTTTTCTTGACACCAAACTGTATCACAGCCATTTTATCTTCTCACATTCAATTCAAACCTCAAACTCAAGTAAAATGAGACTTTTTTTGTCTTGGGATTGTACATTCAGCAATGGTGAAACATCATGGGATTGTAAGAATGACAATTGTTTAATTAGATCTATAGTTTTACCCAGCCCAAATGTTAATATGTGTTGTTTTTCTAAACAGCTTCTACTTACTCTTAATCCATTTGCTAAATGTTGTACACATAGTATTACGACATTAAGACGTTTCTTTCTAAACATTAAAATGCTGTCAGGAAGATAACCGCCTCGTCCCACAACAAGTGTTAATTATGCACAATAAACAGGAAATGAATTGGAAAAATGAGTGTTTTAATGAAGGTGTGTTAGAAGTAATAGCTATCTGACTTCACCTGAGGCCTGGAGGGGGGATCGTCATGGCAAACTTACCGAGGCATTTTTGTATTTCATAATTGCAGCGTAATTGGCATGCAGTTGTTTTTTTTCCTCTGTGGTCTGTGGATAATAGATATTATTTGAAGCATAATGCTGTATCATAGGGTGTAATTTCTTTTTAATTACAAGACAGTGATTACATGTCAGACAAAATCACATTGTTGATTCATGGCAGGAGTTGATTTACATGAGGAGACCAACGCTGACGGCAACCCACTGACACAAACAGACACGTTCAGACACGTTCACTTGCTTACCAAAAGTATGAAATGTACATAAGATTGATTTTGTAAGTACAGGCCGCCAGTAAATTGTTGAATGTTAATCTAGACCTTTTGACATTTTTCATGTCTACTGGTTTTCGGAGAGGGAATTAAACATATTAAACATACTCTCAGATGTTAAAGTCGTCATGGCATTATGTGATTGTAAACTTGAGTAATCCCCCATCATGCACCTCTCTCCTGCACCTTTTCATTTCCTGGGAATACTATCCCATCTGCCTCTCAAAACCACAAGGCAAAGGATCATGGGAAAATACAGTACCATTGAAAACCAACTGGGCGAATGGATTCATCTTAAATTACTTGATTTTATGTTTTTCCATGTGAATGCCAAAATCATGTGTTCTGTAAATGTGTAGGTATTACTGTTGACAGCCTGTTCCCTGCCAGTTTTTTTAAACTATCGCTTATAAGGTCATGGCTTTTCATGGTGATATGAGAAACTGCTTGCTTCAATTTTTTCATATGCACTCACAAATTCTGCCAGCTTTCTTCCAACAGTGCACACAGTTCCTTTCTGTTTGTCCTTCATTGTGAAACTCACATAAATATCATCCTTCTTTTTTCTTTCTGGATCTCCCACCCTTTATTACCATCACTGAGGCTTGTCCACACTGCATATGAATGTTTCAAGATTAAATAATTCAATGCATTTGATTTTTTTTTCTAATTTTAGGATACATTTTAGCACCACTTGCACACAAAAATAATAGTTTTTCATAATTCCAAAATGTTATTAATTTTAATTTATTTATATATATATTTTAAAATTTATATAAAAAAAGTAAATGTAAATATATACAAGCATACATCACATTGGATCGCATTGATATGTATGTATTTGAGTGTATACACTTGATTACATATTTCGATTTTTGTATTACCATTATTATTATTATTATTATTAACCCCCAATACATTTTAATTATTTCAGAGTAACGTACATTTGTGTATGGATAAGTAATAGCTCAATATGCCCAAAACCTTTTTACATTTACATGAAAACACTTGCATGCAATTATAAGTAAATAAGGCCCATTGTCTTTTTAATCTCTACTGACATGACACAGAATTTAATAATCAGAATTTAAAGCAATAATCTGTTTCCAGGCTTGTGTTTTAAGTTTGTCATCTGTCTTCTACTGCTTTCTTTCAGTGACTCCTCTGTTGACAAACCGGGCCTACACAGGCCGCCCAAATCCGTCCTGAATTCCCAAGTCCTGCTGCGATGTAAATCAGGTCTTTTTTTGCCTGTCATGGATATAGGATAAGCTCGGCCCGCAGCTGCAGAAGTTTTACACACTGCCCCGGTATGTTCTTTATCTGTTCTCCCAGAGGTTACACAATCCCTCTTTTTCTTGTTCAGCTCACATTCACTCTAGCTAGCATGCACTCTCTCGTCATGTGATTCATGCTAGCTGCTATCTGGATAATCTCTCCCTCTCCTGCTCCCCTTCCCTCCCTCCACTCCTCTTTTCCTCCCTACTCTGCTGAGTATCTCTTTGACAGAACCTGATATAAACAGCCTTTGATTAAGCTCTGTGCGACCTAAAACAGTAAGTAGTCTTGGTCTAGGGATGGAAAGAGCCAAATGTTTGACATTACAGTCACAACACGCAATATGTGGGTTTGATTGTGTGACGTTAGCTGATTGTGTGATTTTAATTTGTGCTAAGTTTTATAATGTAAACTAAGAGCGAAGTAGAAGGTCTGAACTGCAAGCTTGCTCTATGTTCTGGATGGTTGAGTTGCATCTAGTAGGGGATTCGCAATGTTTTTTGTTTCAAGCTAGCTTGACGCTGTGCAACAACTGTCACCTGTCAACAACATCTGCGGTGAACAGCTTGCCTTCACCGGATGATTGGGTTTGGCCATACCCGATGCCTCTGTCTCAAATTGTCGCATCTCAGATCTATTCATTCTTCATCAGTTTTAAGATTTTTTGTGAACCTTTTTAGTGTCTCTGTGTTGTTGAGCACAACCTGAGGGATTTGGTTGTGGATCAGCATTGGGGGTGATGCGTTTTGAGTTGATGTTCAGATTACTTTTAGAAGATATGGCTAAAGTGAAGTTACACATTTCTTTGGTAACGCTGCATTTAAGGTTCAATTTGTTAACATTAGTTAAAGCATTAGGTTTCATAACAATACAAACTATTTTTACAGTTTATAATTTATAAATGTAATATTTTTTATTGTTAATTCATGTTCTTTCATATAACTAAAATTAATCTATACAACCTGAAATGTATTAAAATACGTAGAAATTAACATTAACATGAAAACCTATTGTTATCATGAGACCTACTGTATGTTAAGAGATTTGAAACACTGAGTGAGAGGTTTGTTTGACTGGGACAACAGTCAATTTACTGTAATTTAATAAAAAAATATGAATGCTGCGATCGACCAAACATAGTCAAGTATGCCAGAGAGCTGTCATAAATTATTTGATTGTGCTTTCAGCTAGCATGCTATACTTTATACTTCTACTTAAACTTTAGGGCAGACATAGGACTAAAACATTCATCTAAACCAATAGAAAGTAGTGAAGTAATAATTGTAGTAGTAGTTTGGCCCAACAAAGTCAGATCATATTGACAAACTTCAGTCTAGTTTCTTAGAAAGATATTACTTGGTAAGTATTGTTTTAGAAGGATGTGTAAAAGGAAAAATATTTCGATTTTTAATAAAAGTATGTTTTTCACGCAACCAAGCAGTCTCGTGGACGTGGTGCAAGCATAATAGGCTCAGCTTCATATAACACATTTTACGTTGTTCAAATCTATTCCACAGAATCCCCCAAATTTAGCATAAAAACCCTAAAAAAAATTGAATTCTATCTGGGCCTGCCAATCAGCATTGAAACATCTTTCCATGAAAGAAAACTCTGTTTGGTGCACAAATTGAAAATAGAAGATGAATACTAAACAGGCTGCTGAGCCCAGCGATCAGGGATCAGTGCTGGTTTGTAACTCGTCTGACACCCTGTGTGTTACTGGGTAATCCCCCAGAGTAATGAGGATTGTCTTTGAGTTTGTGTGTGTTGTAGCATTCACCTCCAGTGCTCAGCAGGGCTGTTAAACCATCACATCCATCTCTATAATGAGTGTGTTTGGGTTAATACCCATTAAACGGATTATCTGCGTGTGTGTGTGTGTGTGTATGTGTGTGTGTGTATGTATGAAGAAAATTACAAAAGATCAAGTGCAAGGTGTAAGAAGTTTGTATTGGAGTGACAACAGATGGAGATGGTACAGATAGAGCGAGCAGAGAGGAAGCAGTGATGCGGCAATGTCAACTGCTGCCTCTGTGAGTGTGTGTGTGGTCCTGGTGTTCCCTACAATATGTGCACCAAATGTCCCCCCAAATATAGCAATACCAGTAAATTTTGACCTTGTGGGGAAATTTTTTTGGTCCCCATGAGAACAAAAGCTTATAAATCTTACAGAATGATCTTTTTAAAAAATATAAAATTGACATTTTTCTGTGATGTAGATTTAGGGGTTGGGTTAATGTAGTAGGGGGATAGAGTATTCAGTTTGTACAGTATAAAAACCATTACGCCAATGGAAATTCCCCATAAAACATAGAAACCCAACATGGTGTGTGGGTCTGTCAGGGATGTGCACCATTTTCAAATTTTATTTGAGAATGGCTTTAAGTTTCGGTTCAGTTCCTAAGTTTAAATGCAAATTGTCACATTCACAGATGTGAATTTTAAAGTTTGGGGTGTTTATTTTTTTATTTTTTATTTTACATATATTATATATTTTATAATTTTTTTTCATTTGCATTTTAACTAACAATATTGTAAGAACAGTAATGTAATGTAATTGCGGTTTAAAATAACCTTTTTTCTATTCTATTCTATTTTAAAATGTAATGTATTCCTATGATGGTAAAGCTGAACTTTCAGCAGGCATTACTTCAGTCTTCAGTGTCACATGACCCCTCAGAAATCATTTTAATATAGATGCACAAGAAACATGTATTTTCTTTATCAATGTTAAAGTATACAACTATTGATACATATACAATATTTAATTCCGCATCCTGTGGAGGCATCACCTATTCACTTCAAATTCCAACTCATGAACTAAAATCTAAAATATCACATTTTAAATTCTTAATGTTGACTAACTGGTTTGTGTATTTCAACTCATTCCTCATAGATGTTGCACTATATGTTCAAACTGTTTACAAATGAAAGTTCTGCTTTCTCACACTTGCTAACCCATTTTCTCTTGTCAGATCTAGCCATGAAGTGACTGACAAGTTGGTATTTGCCCCATTGTGTCTATGCATGACTTTTCTGATTAGCCTTGGATCTGTAACTCTACCATCCATTCTGACAGTGTGTATCTGTCTGGCTCTTTTGTCAGAATTGCCCTTTTCAGCGACTAAACTTGATTCAAGTGACTCAAAGCCTCGCTTTAGTGCTTGAGATTCACTCTTTAGTGCTCTTGAATGAGACTCTCAATTCACAACTTTGACTACTTGAGTTTTGACACCTTGGGGCTTCACCAGCTCATAGCATGCGATCTAGTACCCCATGTTTAATGCAAACGAGACGTTCATGTAACTCTGGAATGTCGTTTTTGAATGCAAGTAGTATTCTCCACTCTAAAAGCACATCTGGAATCATTCCTCACCCTCTTGGTTGTGTTAAAAATATTGTACAGTATCAAGTCATGGGCCGTGACATAGCCACAACTGTGACTCCCTTATTCCACACACTCTTAGATTTTTCCTTGCACATGCATAACAACGTATCATGTTATCACATTACCTCGGAAACCCGCCAGCGGTGGGAACACAGTGAGGCTCGTAAGCAAAACTCTAGTTTTATGAGCTGACAAAAGGCTGAACGGATAGTTCGTCCCTGCAGCACTGCGCGCACACAGCAGCAGCTCAGAGGAACTGACGTGAGGGGATATTTATGTTCTGTACTGCAGGGTGGTAGTGGATTACAGAGAGAGGGGAAGCTAGGGTCTGTCAATGTCAGAATTTTTGTTCTGCGTTCTCTTCCCCCACTCTGTTATTCCATCTCACTAAAACAAAATCAACATGATGGCATGGTTTAGAAAGCTTTCATTCAGTCACACACGCACACACGCACACGCACACAGGCTTGGTTCACTATATTTGTGGGGACTCTCTATATATGTAATGGTTTTTATACTGTACAAAGTGTATATTCTATCCACTTACACCAACCCTACCCCTAAACCTACCCATCACAGAAAACTTTCTGCATTTTTACATTTTCCAAAAAAAAAAACTCATTCTGTATGAATTATAAGCTTGTTTCCTCATGGGGACCTCAATTTAAGTCCCCATGAGTCAGTGTGCATTCACGTTGAAGTCCCCACCGGGATAAAAAAAAAACCTGAATACAGACATGCACACACACACACACACACACACACACACACACACACACACACACACACACATACAAACATTTTGAGATACTGTTAAAAAGATGTATGGGAGGCTTTCGTATATATTTATGTGCACCATCCCATAGAGACAAAAAGAGGAGGAGGAGGAATCTCATTAAATTATTTGTTATTAAAATGTCTACGTTCACAAACCACTGTTAATTATACTGATTGGGGGATTTGGCATGGCAAAAAGCGTGTAAAGATATGAAAGCTTTAGCATAAGTTCTGCCAGGAAGACTCAATTACTGCGTCACTCGTTACCTTCAAGTTATCCAATCACGCCCTTATTTTTATTGTATAAAAGATCGGTACTTACACATGTTTGAGTTCGCAGATGCTGACGCGACAACCTCCACCCTCCCCACCACCACCAGGATGGTCCCGTCTATACTTCCCCAGGGGGGTCGGCTGCGCCCCTGCCTTCGTCTTCAGGCAGGAGATGCTGATCCGCTACCCTCGGATTACGATCTATGGACGGGGCCTACGCCAAAGAACTTTACAAATAATTGCTTACTGGGCTGCCAATAAATTAATGCTTGTTACTTAATTTTATTCCCCGAGTCTTTCTGGTAGAACTCCCTTTATAATCACTAAAAAGTCAGTGAATCTTAGTTCATTGCAATCTCACAAAGTTCCATTTTAATAAATGTAGCTGACTGCACAACAAATCTCATTTACATAATGTCTACACTTTGTTTGTTATGAGTTGATTTGCAACTCAGCATGCAGAATTCACTCACCACTTAAAACGCTGGAGTCTTTGTTCAGTGCTAACTTAAAAGCCTCTGATTGGCTATTGCGTTCAAGAAATCATCAGATATGTTTGTGATTGGCTACATTACTCAACGCTGCAAAAACACATTGTAAATAGAAACTTTTGACATTATCAAAAAGTGACATTGGAGCTCAAACACAAATATACATTGGATCCTTTGCCAAATCTGTTTCGCCAATATGCTATAATTACGGGAATAAAATTGTCCTAGACCAGCAGTAATTGGCAGGTTTTCCCTCTTAAAGCAGGCAGTGGTTTGAGTGAGAAAATTCCACGCTAGTCTCAAGTCCATGACCAGGGGAAGCCTTGCCCAGTCTGGTCCCGCCTTACACACGCTCTGCCTATGATAAAAGGTATTTAAAGCTTCTGGAACTCATTACTAAAGCATTCTATTTTTATGTAATATATTTAAATGTTATGTTTACTATAGTTTGCTACTACCACTGTTTGCAATGGGAGAATACTATACCAGAACCTTGTGTAGCACTGAGATTTTGATTTTCTCAAAAAGGCAGTGTAGCGGCCATGAGTCACCATGAGCAAATATGACAAAAAGTAAGCCTGAATTATGGATAGGTAACTTCTTGTCTTTTCCCACCAATACTATCAATTCCAATAGTACCAATTCTCCTCAGTTCCTCAGAATATCTTTTTTTCTCTTCCAACAAAATTAATAATTTCATACAGTTTTGGAAATACGAGAATGACAGAATTTTCATTTTTGCGTGTAGTATACTGTGTAAATTCCGTGCTAAATAAATCACCAGTTAAAAAAAAAACTACAATTATGATTGATATTTGTATCTTAATTTCAAAAGTACCTTTCAAAATGTTCCCTGTGACAAACTGACATTTTCCCTATTCTAGCAGATCCTAAGCATGCAAATGGAAAGACAGTGAGATGCTTATAGTCATCATTGTGTCGTATTTTTTATGACATTTACTCTCTGTGCTCATAACCTTCAGATCAGTTTCGTGTTGCTATTTTAAGTCGTCATTTGTTTTAGTTATAATAAATGCTTACATATAATACTGCTTTTACATTGCACTATATGCCAGAATAAAATGAAAAAGTCCTGAAATGTGTCGGTCGCTGCATAATGTCCCCACTGTTTTGGATGGACGCCAGTGCTGAGAACGCAGAAACACTTAAACTACCTCAAAGCGCACATTTTAAACCCGAGAATGAGGAATGAATGTGGCGACTAATGAGAGTGTAGGAGGCATAACTCAGGTTTGCCAGAACTGGAGAGAACGTGTACGAGTGTGCACATGTGTCTGTGTTTGTGAACTCTGTTGTTTTCCAGTCTCCATTCTGACAGATAAATGACTGTGGTAATGTTTGTCTGCTGGCTTACTCTCCCACTCACACACATCTGTTTGCCATAGTGCCGTATCAGAGTTCTGTTCACACATAAACACACAGGCTACATATAGAGCCGTTTGCACAGAAGTGACTCCATCTGCTGTTCATTTGTCTCGGAGGAAAGGGCCTGTGCGTTTCCCGCTTATAAAAGCATTTATCCTCGACACACTGCTCAATTCCACATGACAGCAGTCTTGAGTGTGACGGTGTCATGTGTGGCAGATGCCATATATAGTCACGTTTAAAAGTCTGCATTGAATTTCTGAGATCGAAAATCTAATTTAAAATGGAAGTAAGCAACGTTTTAGGATTTTGATAAATATAAAGAAACAATATTATTTAAGAGAAACTAAATATTAAAAACATTCTGAAATTAACTTTTAACTTTTTTCAGTTTTTTCATCTTTTCACTGCATATGATATAATTGCAAAACAAATTTATTACATCAGAAACATGTGAATAAATAAAAAAAATAGGTTTTTGAACAATACTTGTAAATATTTATTATAAGTCACAATAGCACATTTTTATATTTCTTGCATAGTACCACAGTCCATCTTGCACTTATTGACACTTCAGAAGGCCCCTGACTATTATTTATAATTTCAGTATTTCTCTTACTCTTAATCTAGTGTTTCAACTTTCCTGTCTCGAATGATAGGCATTTAAGGTAGCATTTTTGTGTTGAAGTGTTGTAGTTTTTCTGATTACAGACAGTTACTCAAACATGTTTACCTTTTTCCTGTAACTATCATAGACTACATATGAACTTTTAAAACTAACAGAGAAAAGTACTTCTAGTGATAATATTTCAGCTCTTTTGAAAATGAAACTTTATCATTTCATTTTTTCTGTGCTGGACAAACCGCTAAATTCAAAATATGGCTTCCATTTTGACTATGCCGGTAATTTTACACAGCACTTTATTTTTCCAGCGTGTGTGCTTGTGCCTCTGTAACTTTAATCTCTGCTTTAGAGATTCTAGAAAGTAGCGGTGTGCTAATATGAAAAACAAAGTATGTATTTGTCAATTTTTTCTCAGTGTGATGTGTTGTCATCCCCGTCTGCCTCTAATATCCTCTTTGTAACACGGTGCACCTGCACCCTCTTTCATTTAGATGTCTCTGTTCAAGACATTGCTGCTCCATTCATCTTATCTCTTTCCTCACCGTCACCCTAAATTACACAGTGCACGGGAGGAGGAGGGAGACAGACGGTGTCATAAATAGTGTGCAGAGAGAGAGACAGGCAGACATGGAGTGTGTGTGTGTGTGTGTGTGTGTGTGTGTGTGTGTGTGTGTGTGTGTGTGTGTGTGTGCTCGTAAAACATGCCCTGTGTGGGGTTTAAATTACCTGACCTCTGTGCCTAGAAAACTTCAGCTAACAGACTCCAACACTTCCTCACAGATTTACAGAGAGCGAACATGAGAGAGCAAAACACAAAGAGACGGTGTGCTCAACATCACTGCATAACATTAAATTACTCTGTGAAACCTGTCATCGTCTCTATACATTACAGTTCATCTGGGGCCTTACCTCTACAGGGGCCTGATGATATAGCATGCTCGGGTAACACAAGTTTCTTATACACGTGACAACATGTACTTCATCCACACTTGATTTTGTAGATTATTTCAGCCTTACATGTGATAAAGAATTTTAAATTAAACATTTCTGATTGAAGTTTAGAGATCCAGTTCTCTCGGGATGGTACATAGTGAGCATTTAATTGGACAAAAATCTGTTTGGTGCAGGATGAGTCATCTGTAGGTTTGGGGCATTTTTATGAGAGAGAAAGACTGTTAATTTTAAGTTTAAGTGCGTGCCCCTATTATGCTATTTTAGAGGTTCCTAATTTTGTTACAACAGGTTTTTTTTGTTTCAACAGGTTTACATATATCCAAGGTAAAAAAAAAAAACACTTTCATTTTCTCATAATAAGCCTTTAATATCTCCTCATTTCTCAAATATTCTCAAATGATTTGTTCGAAGCAGTTCAAAGATTCAGTCTCTCTAAACCCCACCTTTCAGTTAGCCTACTGTGCTCTGATTGGTCAGACGGGCCAGTCTGTTGTTATTGATCTACCGGTTAAAGACAATGTAAATTCAAATTCAATTCTTAATTGAAGTAAAAACATTTCATAAAACTTTGTATAAAGTTTTTTTTTTTTTAAATAACAAGTACTGCATCTAACTTGATAAACTTTTCAGGCCATAGGTGTACAGAGTTTTGACATGCCTAGTGTGACCAAGGAATCAATTATAACACTGCAGTTATTATTTGTCTAATTATCCAATGTCAATTTGGTAAGCAGATTTATGCATCTATTGTCTATTATATCTATTATATGCTCTCTATTGCTTTTAACAAGTTGAGACCCGTAAGACTAAAACCAGCCAGCAGCTCAATATTGGTATTAAGCCCAGTATTAAGAGGTGGCAATCTGACAAACATTTCGACCATGTCTAAATATAATTTGGCTTTTCATCTGCAACACAATGAGTTTGAATTCTGTGCTGTTTGCATGTGTATGACTTCTTCTTGAACAATAGACTTGCCAGCCTGAAGCAGAGATGAAATCTACAAGTGTTTACCTTTCTTTCATTTGCCCTCTTCCTGCTTTTATCTGATTAGCTCAATTCTGACAGTCATTGTTTGTTCACAATAACACTGGACCAACCATCCATTGTAAGGGAATGGTAATGGAAAAAACGTGGACTTCAATCTTAAAGTTTTTGATTATTATTATAATTATTTATTTATTCATATATAACCTGCCTTACTGGTTGTTAAGATATGTATTTATTTATTTATTTATATTTAATGCTCATCAGACTAATTATTATGTGAACAAAAATACAGTAAAACGGTTGAAAACAGTTGTGCTGCTTAATATTTTTTTTTAAAAGAACGTCCAAAAGAGCAGCATTTGTCATAAAAAGTAACATTATGATTTCCTTTACTGTAATTACTGATCAATTTATGCATTTTTGCTGTATAAAATAAAACAAAAGTTATTCATATTCACCTTGTTTTTGGACCATTAGCCAACAAATCCTCTATAATGCCGCAGGTGCCGTGACCATTGCAGCTTTAATTTAACCTAGCTGAATGTTTTCTAAAAATTGCATCAATGATAGATCAGTTTTAAGTCATCTAAAATTTCAGTTCATTTCATCATAAGTGAAAAGGGCTGCCTTGTTAATGAGTTGTTTACTCTATTTTGTTTGTTTACTTTGTATTTTTCTGTACTGTAAATTATTTTCCTCATTTGATTTATTTATTTATTAAAAATGCACCCTTTTCCCTGGCCTGTTTTAAGTAAATCACCCTAGTTCAAAAAGTTTCTTCTCTTTTCTAAGGAACTCAATGAGAGAGTCCACTATCAACAAGGACTCGCTATATTGCAGTCACCTCAAGCAGCAGAGGTTGAGGTGTTTTACCCAAGGCCAGGAAATTTTACAAGAGAGCCGTAAATCTCTGGTTTAAATCAGTGCTGTAATCATGGTTTATTAGAGAGTGATTTGCACATGTGTGCGGTGAGGAGCCCATTGCATCCAGATCTCAACTGAGCACCGGAGCCCATCAGCCCCATTGGCTCCATCTCTTGAGATTTAGTTTCCTTTCCTGGCATTTAATGACTCCTTATTACAGTTTGTCTGATTATCTCTCCATACTGAGTAATGGATGCAGCGGAGACAGTGCTCTATGTCTCTATATGAGCCTTTCTATTGAAACTCTGCTGAAGGTAATATGCCATAAAGCAGCTCAGATCATATCGAGGGTGAAAGGATGGTGCATTGGGCGATCAATCCACTTTTATGGGCCCTGTCTTCTCTCGTTCTTTTTCATTTAAGCTCACCTTTCATATTCTCATTTTATCCCTCTCTCTGCTTTTCCCATCCAAACCTTAGATAACTGTAAATAAATATAAAGATTTTTTTTGCTGTTGTTGCATCAAAGCATTCGTAAAAAGGTATATTTGTCATCTACCAACAAATCTGTCTGTCAGATCACCAAAACTATATGTGTTAAATAGTTTCTTCTTTTTATTTTATTACAAGATGTATATAATACCTAGAGATAGCTATACGTTAGCCATGCAAACCAGCTAAACCTGAATTTTGTTTTTGCTATGTAGCATGTTCTGATTTTGGCATGTTAGATGCGTTCCTAGGTCAACATATTTTATTGATCCTGGATAAAACATTCCTGTCTGAAAATTTTGTTCTGTCCCTACCCCTAAACCTAACCCTACCCATAA
Organism: Meda fulgida; assembly: GCA_030578275.1. Lineage (NCBI taxonomy): Eukaryota > Metazoa > Chordata > Actinopteri > Cypriniformes > Leuciscidae > Meda > Meda fulgida. The sequence continues at coordinate 16,591,135 of CM060624.1, read as the reverse complement.
GTTATCCCTAAAATCAGAGGGAAATGATGGGTGAATAAGAATGGTGCAGAAGCCCCTAACCCTGATTGTAAGCCTAAACTTGACATAAACTGTAAACTTGTCCTTCAAATCTGATTGGTTGTTTGGAATGTTGTTCAAGGATCAACAAAGATGTTGATCCAGGAACATGTAGAACTTGGTGACATCAGGCTCTGCTGCTATATACAGTAGGACAGTAAAGAGATGACAAGATGTTGTTATAAAGCAATTGCAAAATCCGATTCTTGACGCAAGTCAGATTCAAACACAAATTTTCCTTTGGAAAACACATGTCCAAAGCGTCTTGCACTCTTCACTTCCTCCTCCTCTTGTTTTTGTCTTTCTTGTTCTCTAACTGTTGACCACAACATTTTGTATTCTATCTCTTTCTCATTTCTCCCCCTGACAGTAGATCCGTAGCATCCCCTGGCTCGCGACCTGCCGTCGAAATACTTCATCAAGCCAATCGATAAAAAAGTGGTGCACACCAGCTAATGTCAAGTGTCTGAGGACCGCCACCTCGATGCATTATTAAATGTGCGTACGCAGACTGGAGACAAAGATGTTTAACAGAAACAGGCAAAATGAACGCGAGATCTGACGGAGAGCGCGAAAGAGATGTCCTACTGCGAAAGAAAACTTAATTGAAGCCTGATTACTGGCCCTTGGGAGGTTACAGTTTATTAATATGTCACTTTCAATAAAGACACTCTCGTATTCAGATTCACTGTTACCATGGCAACCTCATTTCTTTTTACTTTTTACTTTATTCCCCCTCCCAGGGTGGAAGGAGAGGTTAACGACACAAATCCTCCCGACGCTTGGGTTGATTTTCAAACCCCTCTGTCTAACATAATCAGTGTCTCTTTGCCCTCTGAGCCGCTGTGGGAAGAGAGGAAATATTGTATGCCCATTATTCAATATGTGTTCGATCTTTCAGGAAGGTGAATGGCCTGCATTTAAACAAACTTTGAAATACAGCTAAAGATTTACATTGATGTGCAGATTCCTGCTGCCTATCCAAGGAAACATACAGTTGACTGAATAAATAAGGACCCCTCAAAAAGTATTTGGACTGGATAGTTCACCCAAAAATGTAAATTCTGTCATAATTTATTCACCTGTTTTGCTTAACACAAACAATATATATTTTAAAGAATGTTGGTAAGTGGTAACCAAACAGTTGATGGGACCCCTTGATTTTTTTTTTCATACTATGGAAGTCAACGAACGCCCATGAACTGTTTGGTTACCCATATTCTAAACAATATCTTCTATTGTGAAGAATCTCATACAGGTTTGGAACAACTTGAGGGTGAGTAAATGATGCAGTTTTTATAAAATATCAAACCAAGTGGCATCTGGAAACAAAGGATGATATTCCTTTGTCTTTTTTAAAAAAAAACATTTGATCTAATTTTAATGCTCCAAATGTGTTTTTACAGTTCCCTTTCGAGGGAACTCAACACTGCGTCGAAAATCGACTCTTTGGGGACGCTCCCTAAGCGTGCGCCTCTGAAGTATGAATAAAACTAATCCAATCCTGATTGGTGTTGCGTCGTGACGTAACGTGACGGCATACCCGGAAGTATAAAAGTGACGCTGTCACAACACACACTAGCTTTCGCTCTTCAGCAAGCGCTCTGTGTTGAAACTGTCAGTCCTATTTGGTGTTGTTTGTCCCTATATCTATATATCTATATATATTATGGCCAGCGAGCAGTTCAAGAAGTGTGTGCATCCTTGCCCTCGTTTTATTACGGGTGGGGATACACATTCTTTGTGTGTGAATTGTTTGGGAGCGCAGCACGCACGGGCAGCTCTCGAGGGAGCTGCTTGTGTCGACTGTGAAGCACTTCCCATTAGAGTGCTGCGCTCCCGGCTGGCGTGCTTTGATGAGCACGGTCAGGCTCGCGCTCCCCGCGGTGCTGGTCCCGCGTCTGTTGAGGCAGCGCGGCGATTGAGATCGTGGGGCTCGCAGCGGGATCTTTTAGATGAGAATGAGGCTGCTGAGGCACCTTCTCATTCTTCGTCTGAGGATCCCGTAGCCCCTGAGAGTGGTCCAGGAGCCCGCATCACGGCTTCTCCTGCCCACGATCAGGTCCCAATGCTTGAGCTCTCTGCTTCTGAGGAAGTAGATGTGCTCAGTATTGATGCGGATGACCGTGATTTTGGCGCCAGTTCACGGCCAAGCATATGAGGAGCTGGTAGAGGTTGTGACTCGTGCAGTGGCTAGACTTAACATTAGCTGGCCACATGATGAGCAGGGAACGCAAGCAAAAAGTAAGCTTGATGAGCGTTTCCTGCAGCATAGAGCACAACCTCAGCGCCAGGGTTTGCCGTTTTTCCCCGATCTCCATTTTGAGGTCTCGAGATCGTGGGATAAACCGCACTCGTCCCGTGTCTCCAGTCCCAGTGTGGTGGATTATAGCAATATTGTGGGGGCACGGGACAAGGGTTATGGGAAGATGCCTAAAGTAGAGGAAGCCTTAGCGGGTTATCTTTCCCCTGAATCGGCATCTTCCCTAAAAACCCCGGCGCTGCCTAGTAAGCCCTGCAGAGATACATCGGCTTTAATAGGCAGGGCTTACATGGTGGCAGGTCGGGCTGGTTCATGTCTGCACACTATGGCTATCTTGCAGGCATACCAGGCCGACCTCCTGAAAGATTTGGATGAGGGGGAGGGGCCAACTCCTGAGGATATTGCAGAGTTGAGGAACGCCACAGATTTGTCTCTCCGGGCCACAAAAGAGACGGCCCGTGCCCTTGGCCGCTCTATGGCAGCTATGGTGGCTACGGAGAGACATCTGTGGCTGAACTTATCTGGTATAAAAGATAAGGATAGGTCTTTTCTGCTGGATGTGCCGCTCTCGCCTTCTGGCCTGTTTGGCGACGCCGTTACATCGGTCGTCGACAGGTTTCAGGAGGCGAAGAAGCAATCTGCAGCGTTCCAGCAGTACCTCCCCCGTAAGGCTAAGTCCAAATCGAGTAGGGTGGGGCCGAGCGATCAGCCCCAGCCAGCAGCCAGCTACTCACACCGGGCAGAGCAGAAAGAGAGCGTTTCCTCTAGAGCCCCTCCTCCTGGAGCTTGGCAACAGAGGAAGCGCTCTCAGAAATCGAAGTCCTCCAGCCAGAGAGGCGACCTGAGGGAAGTCATTCAGGCTAGGAGGACTTCGGGGAAGAGGTCCTGACCAGAGTGGTAGGACCTCTGAGGGCTGTCCCCTCCACTGCAGGGCAACCGAGGTTGTTCTCGCAGCGAAGCCCTCTAGGAAACGATGTAGGTTGCCCGCCGTCAACGACGCTTCGGGCCGCATCTCTTTCCAGCGAAAATTTTCTAGTAAAGAGAAAGCATCAGTTATGGTTAAAAGAACCGTATCGACTACAGCCTGCCGGTATTCCGCTTCAGGAAGTCGAGAAAGATGCTCGAAAAACACCAGAGGCCAGTCTCGAGAGGCTGGTACCCCTAGTAGATTTTGTAGAGGCATGGTATCATCTTCCCAACATATCTGCATGGGTCCTGCATATAATAAAATCAGGGTACAGACTGCAGTTTGCGCACCGCCCCCCCCCCCCAAGTTTTCTGGGGTGGTGCAAACTGCAGTGGTTCCAGAGCAGGCTTGCTGCTAAAGGAAGCCATAGAACGTGTTCATCCTTTAGACAGGGAGTCCGGGTTTTACAGCCGGTACTTTATAGTTCCAAAGAAGGATGGGGGGTTAAGGCCAATTCTAGATCTCAGGGTTTTGAACCGATCTCTGAGGAGGTTCAGGTTCAAAATGTTAACCATTCCTGCAATCGTGAGTCAGATCAGATCCGAGGACTGGTTTGTCACGATAGATCTAAAAGACGCCTATTTTCACATCTCCATCCTTCCATGTCACAGGAGATACCTGAGGTTCGCTTTCGGGGTCAGTGTTGGGAGTGTCATGTCGCCGGAAATCCGTTTCGACAGACGCTTCCCTCACTGGCTGGGGCGCGGTCATGGACGGCCGCTTTGCCAGGGGTCTGTGGCAGGACCATCATCGTTCTTGGCATATAAACTGCTTAGAGATGATGGCTGTGTTCAGGGCTTTGAGGAGCTTCCTCCCAGACATCAAGGGTTACCATGTCTTAGTACGATCAGACAATACGTCGGTGATAGCCTATCTGAACCGACAAGGGGGACTCAGATCGCGCCCTCTGTGCAGACTGGCGCATCAGATTATTCTTTGGTCCCAGGGGAAAATACTGTCTATCAAGGCAATGTATATTCCGGGGGTTCAGAATCAGGGAGCAGACATCCTGTCGAGGCAGGGGCTGAGGCCCGGGGAATGGAGACTTCATCCAGATGTGGTGAAGTTGATATGGGAGAGGTTTGGACCAATGGAAGTGGATCTGTTTGCATCTCGAGAGACGTCCCACTGTCCACTTTGGTTCTCCCTCTCACTTCCAGCCCCACTGGGGTTGGATGCCATGGTACAGGCCTGGCCGAGGCTTCGCCTGTACGCTTTTCCCCCGATCGCTCTGCTCCCGGGAGTCCTGGAGAGGGTCCGTCAGGAGGGCATCAGTCTTCTTCTGGTTGCCCCAATGTGGCCGACCCGAGTGTGGTTTTCAAACATAATATCACTCCTGATAGCTCCGCCATGGTAGATTCCTCTGAGGAGGGATCTGTTGTCTCAGGCGGGGGGCACAATATTCCACCCTCAGCCAGAGCTGTGGAAATTGTGGGTCTGGCCTCTGAGGGGGTTCAGTACCTAAATGCTGGTCTATCAGCTGGAGTGGTTGAAACTATACTTAGCTCCAGAGCTCCGTCTACTAGGAGATTATATGGCCTCAAGTGGAATGTTTTTGCCACTTGGTGTAGAGAACATGAGTTAGATCCAGTAAACTGCCCGGTGGCTTCAGTTCTGGAATTTCTTCAAGATCGTTTCTCTGCGGGTCTCTCCCCTTCCACGCTTAAGGTGTACGTGGCAGCCATTGCAGCTTTCCACGCTCCGTTAGGTGATGGGCCTCTGGGGAGGCACCAGTTGGTCATTCGGTTTCTCCGCGGTACTTGGAGGATGAGGCCGGCAACCAGGTCTAGGGTTCCTGCCTGGGACCTGGCTATAGTTCTGGAAGGGTTATCCCTGGCCCCTTTCGAACCTCTAGAGTCGGCTTCGCCTAAGGATTTAACGCAGAAAATGTTTTTTCTCTTGGCCATTACCTCTCTTAAGAGGGTGGGAGATCTCCAAGCCCTGGCAGTGACACCAGCTTGCTTGGAGTTTGCCCCTGGCAGAGTAAAGGCCTTTTTGCACCCGAGTCTGGGCTACGTGCCTAAGGTTCCTTCGAACACGGCTCGGTCTTTAGTCCTTCAGGCATTCCATCCTCCACCTCATGTGTCGGCAGAAGAAGAGAAGCTTCATTTGCTCTGCCCCGTCAGAGCTTTGAGCATGTTCCTTGAGAGGTCCTCTTCTTGGAGAAGGTCGGACCAGTTATTAGTATGTTTTGGGTCACCTAAGAAGGGGCTCCCGGCGTCCAAGCAGACTATTAGTAATTGGATAGTTCAGGCTATTACTGAGGCTTACAAGGTGCGCGGTTTGCCTTCACCTTTAGCCGTAAGGGCTCATTCAACTAGAAGCATGGCTTCTTCTAGGGCCCTTCTTTCGGGAGTACCTCTACAGGAGATCTGCGAGGCAGCCGGTTGGGCTACTCCGCATACTTTTATCAGGTTCTACAGTCTCCACCTTCCGAGTACGCCTGGCGCACACGTGCTCAGTCCTTGCTGAGTGCCTAGACAGTTTCACTCCGGGGCAGGCCTATTCGGTGCGTGGCCTAGTGGGCACTCGTTCCCCAAAGAGTCGATTTTCGACGCGGTGTTGAGTTCCCTCGAAAGGGAACGTCTCGGGTTATGACTATAACCCTTGTTCCCTGAGAAGGGAACGAGACACTGCGTCGTTCTGCCACGCCCCTTGAGGCCTTTGAGCGTCTTGCTTCATCGCGAGGCTAGTGTGTGTTGTGACAGCGTCACTTTTATACTTCCGGGTATGCGGTCACATGTTACGTCACGACGCAATACCAATCAGGATTGGATTAGTTTTATTCATACTTCACAGGCGCACGCTTAGGGAGCGTCCCCAAAGAGTCGATTTTCGACGCAGTGTCTCGTTCCCTTCTCAGGGAACAAGGGTTATAGTCATAACCCAAGACGTTTTTCTCGATTGCTTAAACACTATAACCAGGCTTTTGAACAAAAATTTCAAAACCATAACACCATTTATCCAAAAACACACCCATTTCACTAAACTATAAACACTATTCCCTGGTTTTGACACATTAATCAGATTTGTTGAACTGTCACTGCAAAACTCTACACACAAATCCCTTCATTTCTCATTGCCTACACCATGTGGTAATTTAGAAATTCCTAGCATTCAATGTTGTTTTATCAAGTCAGCACAGCTTCAGCTCAGTTAGCGCACAATTACCCAGGTGAAAACACTAAGAGTCAAAATTTAACACATCAATCAGATCCTTCAATAGATGCATAAAAGGGCCCGAATCAATTTGAGTTTTGGAACAATGGATCCACAGAGAAATTAAGCAATAGGTCGAGGAGAAGGAGCAAGGGCAAGGGCAAGGGGACAAGCAGTCTCGGATGAAATTCAAGCCACTTTAGTTGACCATGTCCTTGTCCATGGTATGATTATGAGGGAGGCTGGGCAATGAGTACAGCCAAATTTGAGTCGCTTCACCGTCGCCTCCATCATCAGAACCTTCAGGGAGGTGTGGTGGCAAACACATTTCTGTCACTGAATAAGAGACAAACATTTCCAATGGTCTTTGAGGTTTATTTTCTTGCAAGAAAAGGTCAGCAGCACACAGAGTGGCTCCAGAGTGTGACAGTGAAGGGAGGGCATCCTTCCTCCTTTATAGACTTGACTCCCAGAATGTTATATTTCTAGGCCAATGATGGTATTTCAACCATACACGGAACATTCTTAGACTTGTTCAATATATTGTATCCTTTAGTGGAGGCCCTCCTGTCACGTACCAACACTCGTTACCATTCCAATACAATTCCATATTTGAATAAGGTTTGTGTGTGCTCTTTTACTGTCATATGATGTTCACACATATTACGTAAGTAAATTTAAAACAATTTTGTGTACTTTTTTGTGTGTGTTTTGTACTGTGTAGTACATGAATGAATAAAAACATGCCAATGTATCCATTCGTTGTGTCTTTTGTGTTCATCATGTGAAAAGGTTTGTGAGGGGGGAACAACAAGCAACATAACTTACCAGTTTTGGAAATGTTGTTTTGAATTTATTACACCAGTTTGTAAGACTATGTTGTAGTGTGTGTGTTGTGAGGGCTTGTGTGTGATGTCTGAGGGCAAAGTTTGTTCCCTTTCAAGGGAACTCGCGTTGCGTCGAATTGACGCTAAGGGAACGCTTTGCGTGATGATGTATTGAAGCACATGTAAAATCAGTCCAATGGTGTGACGGAACGTCAGAGGCGGGTGACGTCATGAACCAGGAAACTATAAAACCTGCCCAAAACAAAGCGGCGTCAGCTTCTGTGTCTTCACAAGCGCTATATGTGAAACTGTCTGTTATATTTGGTGTTGTCTGTTGTAACAACATTTAGTTTTACATTAAATTAGCTCAAATTATATATAGGGAATTTTAATAATTAATCATGAATATGATTAATATATTGCATATTACAGTTAAATTATCGAAGTTGAAAATAGATTGATTGTACACACGAATGATCAATCACAACGAATTATAATTCCTCATTCATATGTCAATGGTCCATTTTCAGATCGATTATATGAGATAACCTTTAATGGAGTTAATTTAGCTATCAAACTGTTTGTCCAGCAAACGGCCGTAAGATTAACTTATCAACTTCTCAACAAAGTCATCCCTTCTTATAAACTCCAAGAAATATCAATTTTCTGGCCGTGAACATTAATTTTCCTGTGTTTATAAAATTAGACTACGCAACGTAGTCAATAATGAAAGCTTTGTAGCTATGATCGAGATTTCATTGACTTTGTAAAATGAGCATTTTAGACAGAAGGCAATCAAGAATATAATGGTTTTAATAGTTGGACTAATAATACATCGAACTACAATTCACACAGAATATATGTATATACACCCGAAACAAACAAAACGAAAAACATTACAAACACGAATTAAAATAGGATGAGAGAGAAAGATAAAAATGAGAGGGAGAGAGAGTTGGGAAGAGAGAGAGAGATCCGTAGGATCACAGCTTGGCAAAATTCACCTGGACATTTAAACCTTTAAGAGACAACACGGAAAAACAGTCTTAATGCTCTAAAATCTTGGTAACTCAAATATACTTGCATATAGTTCTCATGTGTCTGAGCCCTGCGGCGTGTGTGAGCTGCTGGTCTTTGTGTGTTCCGTTGGAGCGTCACGTGGTTTGCTGCGGTCTGGAGCGCGCAGTTTCAAAGAAGGCTTAAAGGTCTTTGACGTAAATTACCAAATAAATAATTCAGACTAAGTTCATTTCTGGTGAAATGAACAAAGGAAAAACAAACTTAAACAAAAGAAAAGAAGAGGAAAGATCCCCCAGGGCGGGGATCACGAGTATGATGGTTACATCGGATCGAAGGAGAGGGAAGAGTCCAGTCAAAAGTCGAAGTTCCCTCGAAGAAGGGAGTTCTCCCAAAGATGCAGTTCTTTCTCCCCCCTCCTTACTTCTCACTACTCCTCAAAGATCCCCAAAAACTAAAGATGAGGTGCTTGGTGGTCTTCTTTAAAGACACTTCTGTTTACGCCTCCTCTGGCGTGAATGCACCAATCAGCTGGGAGGAAAGTGTGCGGATAAGTGTTCCTTTGTTCCCTCGAGATCGACTTTGCATGTTTCATGACCATGATGTAAAAATGCGTTCAATTTTACTCCAGAGATGATAAAACATAGTAACATACATTTTACGGTTTGCACCTATATATATATGGTTTGGTCAGATCAAGAGGATTCTAAAGGTGTGAAGAACGACATACAAACATTATAGGAAAACACAGTTACATTAAAAATGCATCTAAAAGCACCTCTGTTCATTTAGAATTATAATACGATCACATCTAACCCCAATGGAACATGGGCAAACATAAAAACATATCGAATATATCATAGTACAAGTCTCTCAATTGAGGAGATTGGAAAAAAAGTCCTTGTGTGTGTGTGTGTGTGTACTGTGAACGTGGCTGGGTCATTCGTTGGTGAAGATGTGGTGAACTTTTGCTCACCCCCCTCCCGGGCAATGATATGTGTGTGCGTATTCTTTGAATTGATGAGTTTTAAGTCTGGTTACAATGACCAGTGTGGTTCATCACACAAGGTTGTCTGTGTTTGTGAGGTGTCCTGAAGAGGGGACACCACGGGATCTCCGGCCAGAGAGGCGCTCCTGTTGGGTCACATGTGGTAAGACAGAGGACCCTGTGATTACTTATCAGCGAAAAACGCCGCGGGGGCACTTCTGGCATCGGTCATTTAATTAAGTCACATCGCCATTTGCTTGTGTGTGAATCAGTAACTTAAAAAGTCTCATGACATCTCCATTCTTCAGATTGTGAAAGAAACAGGAGTGTTTACTTAATTGGAGACTTAGTTGATTAAAACCACATGATTGCGCTGATCATCTGATTATTGCTACACTGTTATATATATATATATATATTATTCAGCATGGCGAGCAAGCAACAGTTCAGAGCGTGTGTGCATCCCTGCCCTCGTTATTTAACGGGTGGGGACACGCACGTTCTTTGTGTTGATTGTTTGGGAGAGGAGCATGCACGGTCAGCGCTCGAGGGCGCTGGCTGTGAGCACTGTGAAGTGCTTCCATTACGGACGCTCCGATCCCGCCTGGCGTTCTTTAGCGAGGACGCCCAGGCTCGCGTTCCCCAAGGCTCAGGTCCCGCAGCTGCTGAGGCACTGCGAAGGCTTCAGACTTGGGGTTCGCAAATGGATCTGTCAGCGGGGTTAGAGACGGGCCCGGCCTTATCTCTGCCTTCACCTGACAGATCTAGTGCATTGTATCAGGGTTCGGAAGCACGCGCTGCGGTTTCTTCCGCCCTGATACAGGCACCAACACTACAACTATCTAGTTCTGAGGAACTAGATGTTGTTAGTGTTGACTCACGTGATGTTGAGGATTCGCCACCTCAATCTCACGCGTTTGAGGAGCTGATTGAGGTTGTGACGAGAGCGGTCGAAAGATTAAATATAGATTGGCCGTCAGATAAGCAGGACGTTCGTTCAAAAAGTAAACTGGACGAACGCTTCCTGCCCTCTCGCGCACAACCTCAACGCCGGGGTCTGCCGTTTTTTCCCGATCTCCACACCGAGGTGTCGAGATCGTGGGGAAAACCAGCATCATATAGAGTTTACAGTGCACAAACATCTCACTATTCTTCTATATCCCAATATAAACAGCACGGTTATGGTTAGATGCCAAGGGTTGAAGAGACGCTCGTGAGCTATCTCTCTCCCGAATCTGCATCTTCCCTTAAGGCCCCGGTGTTACCCACCAAACCAGTTAAATTAACATCAAATCTGGTGGGTAAGGCTTATTCAGCGGCTGGTCAGACTGCAGCATGTTTACATACCATGTCTTTGCTGCAGGCTTACCAAGCTGAGGTGTTAGGAGACTTAGATGAAGGCGGGGGTATTGGCCCGAACGCTGTTTGCGAACTGCGTCGGGCCACAGATTTGTCTCTCAGGGCCGCTAAGGAGACGGCTAAATCTATCGGCCGGTCTATGGCAGCCCTGGTGGCCACTGAGAGGCATCTCTGGCTGAATTTAAGCAACATTAAAGAAAAAGATAAACATTTTTTAATGGATGCTCCCATCTCTTCTTCTGGCCTCTTCGGCGACGCAGTAAATTCGGTCGTCGAGAGGTTCCAGGAGTCAGCCAAACAAGCGGCTGCTTTTCAAAAGCTTCTCCCTCGCCGAACTCATGTCTCTGGGGCTGCTGAGCGGGAGCAGCCCCAAACATCTAAAGCCAGCTCCTCACACAGTGCCACTCAAAAGCAGAGCGTGGCCTCCCGTCCTCCCCCACAAAAAGACTGGGGACACGGGGGGCGCGCTCAGCAGCAGCCTTCTAGGGGTAAGACGGATCTGAGGACCGTCATTATTTCAAAGAAGGCTGCAAAGAAAAGGTCCTGACGTCCGAGTGCGCAGGCCATCGAGGGCAGTTCCCCCCCGAAGTAGAGCGGTTAACACCTCATTACACGGTGCCCGTCTCTCTTCGGTGCCCTCAGGGGACCGTTATGCTAACCCTGCCACCTCGTGTGTTACAGGGCGCAGCGGTCTCCAGCGAGCACATATCTCAGATGCCACCCAGAAACGTAGTGGCCCTGGGATGCCCGCCCCCTCCGAGGAGGGTCCTAGAGCAGTCAGTTCAGTCGTTCCCTGCCGGTTCGCCGTTACAGGGCGACGGGCTGATTGTTCAACAACAACTAAATCCAGAAGCCAGTCTCGAGAGGCTGGTACCTCTAGTAGAATTTTTGGTAGCGTGGAAGCTACTGCCAAATATTTCTCGTTGGGTCCTGCAGACCATAGAAAAGGGCTATCAAATACAGTTTGGGTCTCGCCCGCCCAGGTTTATGGGGGTCCTTCCCACCGTGGTGGGCCCCGAGCAGGTTCTGGTAATGGAACAAGAAGTAAAGAACCTGTTGGACAAGGGGGCCATAGAATATGTACCTCCCTCCAGCAGGGACACTGAGTTTTACAGCCGATACTTCATCGTTCCGAAGAAGGACGGGGGGTTGCGTCCCATTTTGGATCTAAGAGTTCTGAACGAGTCAGTCATGCAGCTGAAATTCAAAATGTTGACTTTGAGACAAATCGTGCCACAGATCAGATCCGAGGACTGGTTTGTCACGATAGATCTCAAGGACGCATACTTCCATATTTCCATCCTTCCATATCACAGGAAGTTCCTGAGGTTTGCTTTCGGGGGCAAAGCATACCAATATCGAGTTCTTCCATTTGGCCTAGCACTATCACCCCGCACTTTCACGAAATGCGTAGATGCAGCTCTGGCGTCACTGCGTCTGCAGGGTATTCGCATACTGAACTACATCGACGATTGGTTGATTTTAGCTCAGTCGCACCAGTTGGCGATTCGGCATCGAGATGTCGTCCTCGCCCACATGAGAGAGCTGGGGTTACGGCTAAACGCCAAGAAGAGTGTGCTTTCTCCATTACAGAGAACCACTTATCTAGGGGTAGTATGGGATTCTATGTCGATGCGGGCGCACCTGTCTCCGGCACGCATAGAGTCCATTCTGTCAGCCGTAAAGAGGATAAAGCTAGGCCAGTCACTCACTGTGAAACAGTTTCAGAGACTGTTGGGTTTGATGGCAGCAGCGTCCAACGTGATAACTTTTGGCCTGCTGTACATGAGACCCTTGCAGTGGTGGCTCAGGACCAAAGGGTTTTCCCCGAGGGGCAACCCCTTTCGCATGATCAAGGTTACGCGGCGTTCCCTACGTGCCTTGGTTATGTGGAAGAAACCTTGGTTCCTGTCCCAGGGCCCCGTGTTGGGAGCTTCTTGTCGTCGCAGGATGCTAACGACAGATGCCTCCCTCACGGGCTGGGGAGCGATCCTGGAGGGACGCTCGGCTGAGGGTCTGTGGGGGGACCATCATCTCTCTTGGCATATCAATCGCCTGGAGATGATGGCCGTGTTTCTTGCTCTCAAGAACTTCCTCCCAGACCTCAGGGGCCACCATGTGTTAGTCCGCACAGACAATACGTCGGTGGTTGCCTATATAAATCATCAAGGGGGTTTGCGTTCACGCCCACTATGCAAACTAGCGCACCAGATCCTCTTGTGGTCCCAGGGCAAGTTGCTATCACTCAGAGCAGCTTACATCCCGGGGGCCCAGAACATAGGAGCAGACATCCTGTCGAGACAGGGGCCGAGGCCCGGGGAATGGAGGCTCCACCCTGAGGTGGTGGAGTTGATATGGAGGGAGTTCGGCCAAGCACAAGTGGATTTGTTTGCGTCTCGAGAGACGTCTCACTGTCCACTCTGGTTCTCCCTCACGCATCCAGACGTGGCCGAGGCTACGTCTGTATGCATTTCCCCCGATTGCTCTGCTCCCGGGAGTTCTGGAGAGAGTTCGCAGGGACCATCTGCGCCTGCTTCTTATAGCCCCGCGGTGGCCGGGCAGAGTATGGTTTGCGGATCTAGTGTCTCTTCTCAACGGGCCTCCTCTGGAGCTCCCCGTCAGAAGAGATCTACTGTCTCAAGCAGAGGGCTCGATATTTCATCCTCGTCCCGAACTGTGGAACCTGTGGGCTTGGCCTCTGAGGGGGCCCAGCTCATAGAGTCAGGTCTCTCAACCGAGGTTGTGGAGACCATTCTACAATCCAGAGCTCCCTCCACGAGGAAACTTTATGCCCTGAAGTGGAAGGTTTTCGCTTCATGGTGTAGTGGCCGTCAGCTAAACCCAGTTAACTGCCCGGTTGGTACAGTGCTGGAGTTTCTGCAGGAGCGGTTCACTGCAGGTCTATCCCCGTCCACGTTGAAGGTTTATGTGGCGGCCATAGGTGATTACCACATCCCTTTGGGTGGAATGTCTGTGGGTAAAGACCCCTTAGTATCTCGTTTCCTCCGTGGCACGTTGAGGCTGAGGCCTGCTGCACGCACAAGGGTCCCGACCTGGGACCTGGCTATCGTCCTCCAAGGTCTTTCCCAGGCTCCCTTTGAGCCCTTGGAAGAGGTTCCAGCCAGGTTTCTTACTTTAAAAACGCTGTTCCTCCTCGCTATTTCATCTTTGAAGAGAATAGGAGATCTCCAGGCTCTGTCGGTTGCACCCTCGTGCTTGGAATTTGCGCCCGGCATGGTTAAAGCATTCCTTCATCCTAGGCCGGGTTATGTTCCCAAGGTCCCCACTAATGTGGCCCGATCTATAGTGCTGCAGGCCTTCTGTCCTCCTCCCTTCCAGGATGCGGACCAGGTAAAGCACAATTTGCTGTGCCCGGTTAGGGCGTTAGATGCTTACGTCCACAGAGCTGCCCTGTGGCGTAAATCCGAACAACTCTTTGTCTGTTTTGGACCCCCTAATAAGGGGTCACCAGCATCTAAGCAAAGAATGAGCAAGTGGGTGGTCGAGACTATCTCACTTGCTTATGAGTCGACCGGACTACCATCACCCATGTTGGTGCGGTCTCACTCAACTAGGAGTATGGCGGCCTCTAAGGCCTTATTGTCTGGAGTACCTCTTCAAGACGTCTGTGATGCGGCAGGCTGGTCCTCACCTCACACATTCGTCAGGTTCTATTCTCTGGACTTGGACTCTACACCAGGGTCCCGAGTGCTCTCGTCCTAGTGCTGCTCGCCTTGATTTCACACTGGACAGGCACTTCTCGCTATGGTGGCGTTGGTATAGACGTTCCCTTAGCGTCAATTGGACGCAACGCGAGTTCCCTTGAAAGGGAACGCCTCGGTTACGACTGTAACCTCGGTTCCCTGAAGAGGGAACGAGACGTTGCGTCACCTGCCATATCTCCTACGTGCCTGTAAGCTACTTGCTCAGACCTTACGAAGCTGACGCCGCTTTGTTTTGGGCAGGTTTTATAGTTTCCTGGTTCATGACGTCACCCGCCTCTGACGTTCCGTCACACCATTGGACTGATTTTACATGTGCTTCAATACATCATCACGCAAAGCGTTCCCTTAGCGTCAATTCGACGCAACGTCTCGTTCCCTCTTCAGGGAACCGAGGTTACAGTCGTAACCGAGGCGTTTTTTCAACAAGAGTGAATGGTTTTGAGTATAGAGCTTCATTTTGACCTGAAAATAGGGTGTTTGGGGAACTGGGTGAGACATTATGGATTTGTGTTTACTGTTTTGAGAATATGAGGCATAGTTTTAAGAAATGTGTTTAAGCAATCAAGAAAAACTGTAAGTGAATATACTAAACTGTAGTTTGGGGTCAGTAAGATTTGTTTGTGTTTCTGAAAGATGTTTCTGAAAGATGCTCACCAAGGATACATTTGTTTGGTAAAAAATAAAGTTTAAATAAATAAAAAAGTACTAATATTGTGAAATACTTTTACAATTAAAAATAACTTTTGTGTTTTAATGTTCAATATTTTAAAAATCTATTCCTGTGATGGCAAAGCTGAACTTTCAGCAGCCATAAATCTAGTCTTCAGTGTCACATGATCCTTCAAAAATCAGTCTAATATGCTGATTTGATATGCTAAAAAAACAAAAAAACTATATATATATATATATATATATATATTGATATATATATATATATATATTGATATATATATATATATATATTGATATATATAAATTGACTTTGTAAACAGAAAGGCGTTTGTAGGTAGTAGATTATTGAGCAAGTATTTGACACTCTAAACAACTTATTGTTTCAACTCACGGCAAACCGTGTTTTACTATCATATGCCGTTGAAGTGTTGATTTAAAATAAGAGATATACAGCCAGAGTGAAAGTTACTTGTTTCTCTCACAGAAGGCAGCCCTAAATTTTACAGTAGGCTTCCCAACCGTTTCTAGTCCAGACAACAAATGCGTTGACACTGAGATGTTCGCTATTTCTCTTAAGGCATTGGTGGCAAGTTGTGTGTATGAGAGGATTATTTCAGCTGAAATGGAGCGGGTTTATCTATTGTCTAGCTCATGTGCCTCCTGCCACTTCACTCTTCCAGTCCTTGATGTAGTCAGTGTCCGCTCCCGGTCGACATAATAGAACCCTGAAGAGCATTTTAAAGGCCCAACTGGTCCATCCTCGCGCTGTTAACTCCTAATCACATCAGCAAAGAGGAAGAATTGAGTTTGATTCGCGGTGAAAATGTGCTTTTTATTATGTTTGAATGTGCATTGTTTCAATTCCCTTTTTTTTTTTTATCCACGAATGCACTCACTGCATTACAGTACTTAGGCCTTGTAGGAAGAAAAAATGGGCTCCCTCTGGTGTTTGAATTTTCTACACTGCGGCTGGTGTAATTGCTTTTTGGGCTACAATGGTTTCAAATGGGACTTTTGCTAAACCACCCACCCAGAAGTATAATCCTTTAGTGTGATGTCACACATTTCAGATTCCTAAAAATAGGACATCACTATTTATAGCAGATGAGGTGGTTTCAGTTTGTCACATGGAAAAAATGTGTAATTTTCATTGTTTTAGATATTTTTGCCCATGAGCTGGCGGTTGGTGTTTGTTAAGTAACATTCGATGTGTCTGCGTGTGGGACTGCTATATATTAACTGTACAACTGTGTCCTAGTTTTATCAGTGTGAACAGTGTTTGTGTCTGCATGCCTTTTTCCGTGCGTTTGAATTTGGCCTGGAAGCGTGTTATCTGCAGTGCCTCAGTGGCCTTGAGCTCACATCCTTCATCAGAGACCCAAACCCCTGCAGATAAGTTCCCCGGACCTGCCTCTCCTGGGGGAATTCTCCGACAGGAAGTGGCACAATAGCCAGTCCATTAGCTCCTATTAGTCTGCACCTGCCTTCCACGGCGAGGGCCAAAATAAGCAACCAGCAGCATTTCCTGTCTGAGCTCATAGCACCAGAGCCCGGTGCACTGTGAAATCACACAGGGAGCAATCGAGTCGTACACCAAACGGTAGCTCAGGGCCTGTGGGACAGACTATTAGGAGAAGTGATTATGTGTGTGTCTTTTCAAAGAGGGAGAAAGGAAGAGCATGGGGTAAAATAAGCTGATTTGCGAGGGTATGCATATGTGTGTGTGTTTAATGTGGGTGTAAAAGAGTTAGTGCTGTCTCAGCATGAGCAGGAAGGCAGTGGGAGCAGAACGTGCTATTGTGCTGATGGACAGGAATGCTTTCAGACCACCGCTTCCATCTGAGGTGGGATAGACAGACAGGCCGCCCACATCATCAGACCGTTAACATTATGATTACATGATTACATTTAATAAAAGACTCTTTCCATCAGCATCTTTGCTCAGATTCTGCCTGTTAAGAAGCGTCATGCTCATTTAAAATTTACAGCCCTCAAATTTGAGTTAGCTGAATTTTGAATGTAATTAAATAATTGGCAAGTTCTGTAGCCTTTAAACAAATAAACAAACAATGTATTTATTCAATAAAGTATTATTTTATTATTATTATAGAACTTCACAAAATACAAGCGGTTTAGAGAATGGATGAATGGATAATAATACAAATATCAAAACACAATAATTCGACTAATAATAGTAAAAATGATGATATTAATAATACTTTATTGAATAAATATATATTAAAGTTTAAATAACTAAAGTTCAGCACTTTGATTTAATAAGATAAGATAAGATAAGAAAAACCTTTATTTGTCCCACAATGGGGAAATTACGGTTTGCAACAGTAGAGACAGGACAGAGGTAGATAAATGTACAATTAGAAGGTCAATGCACATAAGTCAGGTATAGCACATTATATGGGAGATATGATGTAAACATAAATATAAAAATTAAAAAATAAATATAATAGTCCAAAGTCAACAGTGTTTGTTGTAAGGTCTGACTGCCGCTGGTAGGAAAGATCTGCGGTATCTCTCCCTCACACAGCGGGGATGGCGCAGCCTGTTACTGAAGCTACTCTCCAGGGCTGACAGAGTATAGTGCAGTGGGTGTGACTCATGGGTCAGCATAGCTGTCAATTTAGTAAGGACCCTTCTGTCTCCTACCTCCCTCACTGAATCCAGAGGACAGCCCAGGACAGAGCTAGATTTCTTGATCACCTTATCTAACTTTTTTATGTCCCTCTCAGTAATGCTGCTGCTCCAGCAAGCCACAGCATAAAGGATGGCTGACGCCACCACAGAGTCATAAAAAGTCTTAAGGAGAGGCCCTGTCACTCCAAAGGACCTCAGCCTCCTCAGGAAGTACAACCTGCTCTGACCCCTCTTGTACAGAGCATTAGTGTTATGAGTCCAATCCAGCTTGTTATTTAAGTGAACACTCAGGTACTTATAAGTGTCCACTCTCTCAATATCCTTTCCCTGGATGGGAATTCCACCATCTCCCTGGTCTTCCCCGCATTGATCCGGAGGTGATTTCGCTGAGTGCTGGATATCCCAAAACGGTCGCTCGCTGGAGGAAAATGTGGAGGTTTACCTCAACCTTTATCAGGACGTGAGACGGGACGAGGAATCTCTCAAACAGCAGTTCTGGAGTGGGATGGACGATCTACTCGCCCAGATACGCCCAGATGGATGATCTCCACCTCTCTTTTGTTTAGTTCATCGACCGCACCTTATGGGTTTGTGGATCCTCCCTCACTGTGGGCCCTGAGTCATGTTCTGCCGAGCCAATGCCTGAGCTTCTTCCCGCCGAGACCATCATGCCTGGGTCTCGTCCCATAGAGCCACGTCCAGCCCAGCCGAGCATTCACCGCTGGTCCCGTCCAGCCCAGCCGAGCCTTCATCGCTAGTTCCGGTGGTCCCGAGTCCGGTGGTCCTGGAGGTCGTTCCCGCGCAGGCTGCTGTCAGCCCTGAGAGCGTCTCAGAGCTGCCCACCATCAGTCCTGCCACGGCCCAGAGGGCTGTCTTCCTCCTTTATGCAGTGACGGTACTGCATGCGTGGAGGAGTCACGTCATGTATGCCGATCCAGAGACTGTTCGCGTCACGTCTGCTGTTCCAGAGACTGTTCGCGTCACCAGAGACCGTTCGCGTCACCAGAGACTGTTCGCGTCACGTCTGCCGATCCAGAGACTGTTCCCGTCACATCTGCCGATCTAGAGACTGTTCATGTCAAGTCTGCCGATCCAAAGACTGTTCACGTCACGCCTGTCGATCCAGAGACTGTTCACGTCACGTCTGCCGATCCAGAGACTGTTCACGTCACGTCTGCCGATCCAGAGACTGTTCACGTCACATCTGCCGATCCAGAGACTGTTCACGTCACGTCTGCCGATCCAGAGACTGTTCACGTCACGTCTGCCGATCCAGAGACTGTTCATGTCACGTCTGCCGATCCAGAGACTGTTCACGTCACGTCTGCCGATCCAGAGAATGTTCACGTCACGTCTGCCGATCCAGAGACTGTTCACGTCACGTCTGCCGATCCAGAGACTGTTCACGTCACGTCTGCCGATCCAGTGTCTCCGCACAAGATGGCCGAGCCAGTGTCTCCGCACAAGATGGCCGAGCCAGTGTCTCCGCACAAGATGGCCGAGCCAGTGTCTTCGCACAAGATGGCCGAGCCAGTGTCTCCAGACAAGATGGCCTCCGCCATGGTGTCTGTTCCTGTTCTCGAGCCGGTGTCTGTTCCTGTTCCCGAGCCGGTGTCTGCCGTTCCCTCTCCGCCCTGGCCGTCTGCAGTTCCTGCTCCGCCCTTGTCGCCCACGCTTCACGACCCAGGTCCGCCTTTGCAATGCCTTGGTCCCATTCGCCTGCACGGACCTGGCCCTCCATCCCTCCCCCAAGACCACCTCGGCTCACCACCCTCCTGAACTATTGTTTTTTTTTTGGGGGGGGGGGTTATGTCATGATTCACGTCTGTGTTCCCCTGTCTTGTCCCATGTTAGCAGTTCCCCGTTATGTTGATTAGTCTCCTCAGGTGCTTCTGATTAGCCACGCCCCCTTGTTATCTTGTTTAGTTTTTTTCCCTGTGTATTTATACCTCTGTTCTTCAGTTGTTGTTTGTCGGTCGTTGTTTGCTGTAGCTGTCTCCTTGTTCCTGTTCTGAGTTCCTGTTCTTGTTCACCCGGGTTTGCCTGTTTGTTCCATTAAATTAGTACTTGCACTTGGATTCTCTCTCCGCTTCATTCCTGACCCCACGTTACAAATGTGAAATCTCCTTTCTATGGCCCTATGAATTGTTTCCGTTTTTCGGAAATTTTAAATTAAATTGTATTGGTTTATTGAATTTTAAGAATAGAAAGTAATTATTATTATTTATTTTTTTTTAACAATAATTATGCTCTACATAAAGTTGTATTCTGTGTTTTAATTGTTCTGGATTGTGTTTGGAATTTGGATTCAAATTTATCATAAATAGTGGTAATCAAATGAATGCATTTAACTTTGCAGTTTATTTAATCTTTTTTTTTTTGTATGTTATCAAATTAAGTGTAGAGCCCTACTACTGATTTATTTATCCAAATTTTGCCAAAATGTTGTGCGTATTTTTTTATGACTGGATTCTGCAATTCCGTAATCATTGGGTTCTGTCTTTTTATTCTAAAGTTGGGTCAATTCCACTTCCAACTTGAACTCCTTTGATACAGTCTAACTGCATGTTATCCGTTCCTGCATATATAATCATAACATCTCCAAAAATCATAGGCACTTTTTGAAAAACTATTTTTTTTTTTTAAATAATAGTTTACGGTTTCCGGTGGATTTTTGAAGAGATCATCTATTCCTCATAAGGGTTTAACCAATCAAACACTGCTGAAACATAATGGAAAATGACATCACCCTATCCCTGTCTGTCTCACCATTAATCA
Organism: Meda fulgida; assembly: GCA_030578275.1. Classification (NCBI taxonomy): domain Eukaryota; kingdom Metazoa; phylum Chordata; class Actinopteri; order Cypriniformes; family Leuciscidae; genus Meda; species Meda fulgida. Next base: position 16,570,671 of record CM060624.1, on the reverse strand, counting down.
TCCATTTTAGACTGTAATTCAACAAATATGGATTCAGATTGAATACTTTTCCAAATTCTGCTGTCTGAAAGCAAATCCAATCACATCTATCAAACAGGGATATGTTTTACTGCTGTTTCTCTTGTTGGAAGTTTATGCAGGTGGGTTTTTTTTTCACCGTGCAATTTTAAAAGGCATCTGTCAGCAACGAGAGTAACACGAGCTCTTGGAATATCACTCGTCAACTTAAGAGTCTGAATTTTGAACGGAAATCAATATAAAATCTGTTGCCTTGCAGGCCGGTTGTCATTTATAGTGGCAGGTGTTGTTGATGTTATGGTTTAATAACCATGTATAATAGAAGAGATGTCAAACCTTGATGCACATTCAAAAATGACTGTTGTACAAATGTGAGACTCCTGGATCAAGAAAACCAGAACAGCTTGGACAGACTGTGCATGCAAAATGTTCTGATTGTCTTTTTTCCTGCGTGAACTTGAATAAAGAGAGCAAATGCTTCATTTGACTTCATTGATATCATGACTTCTGTGTGTGTGTGTGTGTCTCACTAGTGTGTGTGTCTAATTTTGCAAGAAATGTTAAAGCCTGCCTATCATAAAGGAAAAACGGTGCACAACTTATCCCACTCTCACTTCTAAGAGTGTGTGCCTTAGTATATGAGCCCATGGCCCATCATAATTTTTTTTTATTTATTTTTTTATTCAAATTATATCACATATTTAAATCAATTTGTGTGCCTCAAAATATTTAAAGCTCACAGTTTTTCTGCCCTGTACTGCGGAATAAATTGTCCAGATGCAACCTGTCATCTTTTCAGATAAGGCAGGTTTTTTATAGCACTGTTCATAATATAGCTATTCTCAAAGTTGCGGTGAAACGAAAGTAGTGACAGATATTTTCTTTTGTATTGTGACGTACATCCAAGTATAACAGATTTTTAAAAGAGAAAAAAAGAATGTAGTGTCTCATTGTTTGTTGATTGGATTTTTAGATGTGGCCGTTGCACTCAAAAGTGGAGGCAGGTGACCATGAGCTTGCATTGGCAGGATTTAAGTGGACTAAATGATTGGAGGAGTCCTGGATACATCACCAGAAAGCAGTGTGATATTCCATAGTTGCAGTTTTGACATTTTGATTAAACATTGCGAGGTCAAAACATTTAACAAAAATGAAACCTGCATTGATTAATTGTTGACAATAAGATATTTAACTTCATTTTACGCCAACTCTTCCAGCAGCTTTTCCAGAAATAGAGGCTTAGTTAATACCCACAGTGAGTGAGACAGAGGTGTTATGGGATATCATAGTCATTTTATTCGTTCATTAGATTGCAGATTAATCAACAGATGACACCAATAGTCCTGAAGTATATGAAGCTCTCTGACACATGATGTGCCACTCTTAAATGGTCATTCTAAGTGGGGTCAAATATACAGTAAGTTTAATCATGTCTAGCTTAGACGGATTAAATGGGTTAATTTTGCATGGGTTCGGTCTGATTCAATCCCTTTTACCCCCTCGTCTTTCCTTCTTCCCTTTTTTTAAAATTGTAAGCTGTCAATTTATGAGTCTGCCTGCCTGTCTGTTTGTCTCGCTGTCTTTACATAATATTTTTCAGATACTGTTATGTTGTAGTTTTTATTAATATTGTGAATTACTTTTAATTATTTTCCGTTTTATTTTTAGATAAAGTTTGTATTTGTGTGTTTGTGTCATGCTCTGGCTCTACACTGATCATCAATCACAGCTGGAAAATACTTTCTCTTTTGTCCCTCCTGACGTTTGACCTTTGTGCATTTTCCCCTCCTGTTTCTGCTGTTTTTCCCTCAGAAATATGCCCTGACTGACATTTTGATAAATGGCTTCATAGATGACCTGACAAGTGTTGAGTCTTCGTATGAAACAATAATAACTGAATCCTATTATCTCACATTACAACACAATGATCACCGAGAAAAAAAAAGTAATCTGGAGAGTTTTGTATCATTTCTCCCAAGAGACCGAGAGGACATTTTTTACATCATGGTGAATAGATTGACAGGGAGAGAGAAAGAGATAAGGTACAAATAAGAAGACAGTGTACCGATCTTATCTAAAGGAGTACAAAACACATATAGTGAGCATCAATCACTCTGAGGATCTAACAAAATGGATTTGTTGTAGAAACTTGACACTGGGATCTGGGCAGAACACTGTTTGTTTAATAATGTATTTTATTTCAACATTTATATCTGCCTTAAAAAAACATTTCTCAAAAAAAGTCTGAAGATGTTGGGAAATGTCCCAGCAAATTCAAAAATATACGCCAATCCGATTTATTTCTTGGATTACCCTCTGCCCCCCCCCCCCCTCCCCCTAGTTACTTAAACAGCTGTCCTGGTTACACTTCCTCAACCTGTAGTCACTGGTTGTCTAATATTTCCTGGACCTCCATCCTACAGGGGCTGACTGACGTCCACAGGAGGGCTGACCATACCTCATTGACCCAGGCTCAATCTCCCCTGGGAGAGCATGTCTAGAGTGCCATGCCACTGAAATCTGACCCTCTTTCCTGCTAGGACGTCCTTCAGTGTGCAAAAGACAGTGAGGTAATGTTGGCAAGATTACACGGTTAAGGATCAGTGCGGTTCACTGTGGTGACTGGTATACATGCTCTGTGCAGTCATACCCTTTAACCTATCCGCATATGGCCTGAGTCTGAGCTCAAAATTTGCCATATGCTTTCTCTCACTGTCCAATCTTCTCCAAATGGATTAGCAAAGCACTTTTTTTGTGTGTGTAAATTTACTGTTATCGTTTTCACTTTTTTTACATCAAGGCTCTCAACAGAGATTTGATGAGGTTGCTAACTTCCAAATAAGTGGAAAATGTACACAGTGAACAATGAAAATAGTGAAAGCAAGAGTGGAAAAAACTGGAATGTGTTGATAAGAAGAAAGGAAATAAAACTATGAACTATGACACACACAATGTCCAAAGCGTATCATGACATTCATAGTCAAATTGTTCATTTTTAATTTGACTTAATTTATGATATTTATAAAACTTAAAATTCAAGCATAAATAGTATTGTGTACAGGGCCTGAATTTCGTTTTTTTAAACTGGGGGAGGGGATTCCCCCCTTACATGGGTCACATGGGGGGAGAATAACTTTTGATGCATCGGTCCAATTTAATCATCTTCATTTATTATTATCTATAGATTTGTATGCATGAATTGTGCATTTCCAGTTCTCAAAACAGTTAATAACAAAACAAACTAATAAAACTTTATACAAAATACACCATGCTCTTATTCAAATTGACATTAAGACCTCTGTTTAAACTAGGCCTAGGCTATATATCAATGTCTCTCAATTCTTAGCTTTTTTTTAAACGTCATACAAAATACGCCATGCTCTCCTTCAAATTGATATTAAGAACTCAGTTTATACTACCGGTATATGTATTTATGTCTCTCAGTTTCAGAGTCTTCAAGTACAATGCGTTTCAGTTCAATTTCAGTCACTTTTTCCCATTTCTTGTTACTTTTTTCATGTGACTTATTTTAAGTTTCCCATCTGTCTCCTCCTCTTCATCTCTTTCCATTTGATGATGGCTCTGTTGAAGTCAAACTGCTCAAGGGAAGGTCCAAGCTCTGAAATGATCATTAGATTTGTGAGACTTGTATTATTCAGTGAATTTCTGAATTTAGTTTTGATCCTGTTTTGTGTGCTGAATCCACGTTCACACGACACATTCGTAACTGGTATGACCATGGCTGTCTGAATGAGTTTCTCCATTTCAGTGAAAACATGACTATGTTCACTTAACACAGTCTCTGCAAACTGCTAAAAGGACAATGAAGTATATGAATCACAGGAGAACATGACTTGCTTCAGGTTTGTGAACTCCGGATGAGCTTCCTGCATTTTCACATTGGATGAGAAGTGTTTCAGAAGATTGTTCAATTTCTCTACACCATAGAGACTGAAATTCTCTGAAGACTGTTTGGCAGCGGTGGCCTTTTTTGGCTCCAAAATGGTTAACCATGAAAGAAGACTGATTGTGTCAGCAGGGAATCTTCTGTCGATGTCATCAATCAAGGATCCAACATACCTGCTCTTCATGTTATCGAAGGCTGGCTTTTGAGTATGGAATTCAAAAAGTTTATCTCCTTTAAATTTGTTTCCCTCAGAGTCAAGACAGCTGAATAATTCTTGTTCTGCTGGACCACGATGAGCTATTAATTGTCTCAGTGCTTCTTTGGTACCCTGGGTCATTTGTTGGACTGTGGAAAAGTCCAAGTATTCCCTTTGAAAATGCTTAGAAAGAAGGAATATGTGTAAGCAGTAGCACATCCTTCATCATGTGACACAGTGCCACAAAGTTGAACTGTCGAACAGCAATCAATTACCCTTTGGTTTTTCCAGAGTCCTTACTGTTGGATGCAGCCATGTGTTCCAAGACAACTCTTAGGGCTTTTAGCAATCTACATACCACCGATAATTGCTCTGTGAATTGTCAGCCATCTCACTGTGTGGGGCTGGGTACATTTTAGTTGTTGCTCATCTAGTTGTCTTTGCAATTCATGAAGTTTGTTGCTTCTGACAGCAGAGCTGCTGAAAAACACAAAAAATGCTCTTAAATCTTGCTGAAACTTTTTCACCTGTTCAACGGATCTGGCTGCATCACTCGCAGAGAGAGTGAGACTATAGTGGAGGAATTGTATTCCTCTCTGAGTTTTTGAACAACTCCTTTACGGCATCCTTTCATAACAGTAGCACCATCTGTACAAACTGCTACAAGTTTTCTTCCATCTAAATTCTTCTCTATTAACAGTTGTTTCACATCATTCACAATTGTCTCTGCTTTTCCATCCACAATTTCAGAGTTTCTGAACAATTCTGTATTCATTTTGTTGTTTTCTATGTACCGAACATAGGTAATCAGCCGTTTGCTGTTGCTTATGTCTGTGGACTCATCCAGAATTAAGGAAAACACTGGACTTTTTAGGACAGCCTTATCAATGTCATCAACCAGTGTACTTGCAATAGCCTGGTGCATGACAATGCTTTGCCATTAAGATAGCTTCCATAGCTTGAGTCTGTCTTTAGATGTTTGAAAGAAGGACAATCCATCTCCTTCATAAATTTCGCAAAATTATAAATTTTTTAATTTGCCAGTTCATTTTCTGCAAGGAAGTATAAGCAGTTTTAAGTAACCCCATTCAACTCCTCTTCTCCCTGCAGCTGTGCAGTTTGGATAGCATTAGCCATAGCATGTTTGGATGTTTCTGCTTCTGTCTTTCTTTTTAAAGCTGCTGTATGACCAGTTCCATTGGCATGTCTAATTAATGTAGATGTTTTGTAGCATTGGCTGGTAAATTGTGGACTGCTGAACATCTTACAAACTGAGCAGCTCATTATCCCATCGTTTATTTCTAGCCAAAGGTACATTTTTAGCCAGTTCGTTTGACATTTATCCTTTGACTGCTTTACCTCTGTGAGATTTTTTTGTGGATCTTCGGTTTGGCTGCTTGTCGGCCTTTCGTTGTCGGACACTTTTTTCTTTCGATTTGGGATCTGCATCATCCGAACTTGTCTTTCGTTTCAGCCAGCGGTCCATATTTAAACTACGCTAACCAAACGATTCATTGTCTGTGGCCGTGTTTGTGCACGTGGGAAATATGCTGCACATAACAATAGAAAACAAGGAGAAACGCGCAGTCACATGCTCAAACAACCAACAACGTCGCTCTAGATGTGTAAAAACAAGTGGAAAGCGTGGGTGCGCCGCTGTCTCCTTTCCACAAGCGTTTGCTCTCCCGTGGCGTCTGTCTTTGCTATGCAACCATGAACTGAGCTCTCCATGACAAGGAAGTATCAGCAAAAGATTAATTGATTTCTAGCCCTTGCATTAGCTTTACTACTAGATATATTTATGGAGATTAAAAATAATAAGGCGCCCTGTACAGCTATGATCAGCTGTTCGGCCGAGCACTCAATGTCGTTACGCTGTAAGCTGATCAGTTGGTTCGTTGCTGCCGCGCTCTATCACTCGCACACCATAAAGAGCAAAATGGTTTTTAATGTTTCAATTTCGTGATTAAAATGACATCATTTGGAAGCGGATAATTTCTTCACAAACAGCTCATTATGACTCAAAATGTTAGAATGCTGCACCTACACTCGATAGTGTGAATAAGATCAGCGTACCGCAGACCACTGCACAGGCCCGGTTCAACGGGTGCTAAGCACCCTCATAGAATAGTGAAAGCACCCTCAGATGAAATTATTAATAGCACACATGTAAACGAGATTTCGCCGACAATAGAATCACAGACGGATTTCACACACATACAAAATAAATCCATTAACACGATTTTTCACATCAGAATTTATTTATTATGCTTTCATGTTTAATGCATGTGATTGGTTGTGTCCTTTTGCGATCGTGATACGCATAGGTGAAGCTGTCTCTTAAATTGCCCACTTTGCTTGCGTGTGTGCGTCCCGCTCAGGAAATTAGTTCGCTGACTTTCTGAGACGGGGCTTTAGGTAGCCTAAAAATATGAATTGTCTATTTTTCATCATGGACATAATATATTGGCTCAAGAATGCTCAAACCTCTAGTAGGCCTACATCACAAGATGAAATGACACCGCCTGCCGATGACAGCAGCGAACCCCGCCCTACAACCTCACTCTCACCGCTTGACACCCCTGCAAACACCGGCGACAAACCTAGTGTCGCGGCCGATGGCGCCGCCGCCGAGTGACCTTAATCTTTAAATCAGCTGTTTCGTTCAAAAGGACTGATTCATTGTCGTCAGAAACTAAATGTTTAAAATGTAAGTTACTTATATTAACTTCATCAACTCGTACAGGGCATTCCCCCCTATTTTAAATTTTGACCATTCTAACTGCATTTAAACCATGCAGTAAATCACTCTAAATGCATCCCCGGTCTCCCTACTATTTTCAGTCTGATGACGATTGGGAGCCATTTCCTATGTTTATGTAAGCAGTAAGCACCCTCACTATTTTCAGAAGCACCCTCAGTGATTTGGTTCTAGAACCGGGCCTGCCACTGCATTGACAGCGTGAAACATCTGTCTACAGCCAGGGCTTAGCAGAAGAATGCCGGTCCAGCGCTGATTGAGGAATTAAATTAGAAAATAAAAGACAGTTTGACATATTTATTCTCACATCTGTGAATTTATTTTTTAATCATTTGCTCTGAGATGAAGCAAATAAATTTGTGCGGGAAATTCTCGCACTATAAAAGCTAACTTTGCGGGAATGGTTTAAATTATGCGCAATCCTCGCATTCCCGCAATGAAATTCAAGCCCTGGTGTATCGACAATAGTCAAAGATATCGCCAATGGCTGATGCCTTTGACGATATCAAGACGATAATTAGCTAATTTTGTTAAGGTTATTATTATTATTAAATTGTTTTTAGGACCTACAATTAATTTGCCTTCCCTAATTAAATTGCATAACAACATAACCACACTTGCGACACCGATACGCACATATGAGGATTGAAGACTAGGCCTATTCAATGATTTTTTTTTTAAAACAAACTACATCAAAATTTAATTGCAAGCTGATCTTTTCAAAAATTGTCAAGAGTGCTTGTAATAAAAGGGACGCACCAATCTTATACAGTTGTTGTTTAAGCCAAGGCGAAAACGGCATAGTTGTTTATCAGAATTTTGTTTAGTGTCCATAGCACATTAACAAAACATTGAATGACACTAATAACAATACAATTACAAATTATTATTTATAATAATATCACTAAAAATCATATATGCCTTATAACAGTCTCTAGGTCCAAACACAGCACAAATCAGTCATCCATGAAAATCAAAAGCAACTTCAAACACAGACTTAAAAAAACAACTTGCTTAACAAGAAATATTTATTCTTCCCATTAATATGTGGTCCACAAGAAAAATATTAAGCAAGTTAATTAAGATAGTTGATATAGGCTACCGTTAACAGCTTATGATGAGGTAGATTCATCTATTTGTTTCTGAGAGAATGTCCCTTTGATGCAGCGACAGGTGCCTAAAACTTGGTCAGTTTTTGCTTCCACTTTCACGTCATGTAAACGTGTTAACCCTCTTCCTTTATCGGAGTAAAGTCATAAACTGCTTAAGCATAAACCGATAGACTTATATTAGTTTCCTGACAGGAATACTCTGTAGTTTTAAATGCTCTATTTAACATCACAACTGACATAATAAATGTAATACTCTGAGTCAGATACGCTAATGATTAGGCCATGTTTTGACCTAGGAAATTACCTGATTTGTTGTTAAAGTCTTGTAAATGCAACAGTAAAATTAAACCTACTTGTATTGTCGGGTTATTGGTATGTAAACCAGGACAATTAGTTATTTCAATAAGCTAATTTTTGTGAGTTTTCAGCGTATAGACGTGCATTGACTTTGGTTTGAGACTCCCATACTCCTTCACCTTCAGCAAAGTTTGCAAATTGCATGTGGGATATCCACGGTCTCACTTTTTGGGCGAAACATTTCAATGGAGCGTGACATTTTTTCTTCATCACCAAGTCCATCTTTTCTCTGCAAATGATAGAAAGATTCTCATTTTCCGTGATTATAAAACAAAGTAAATAATTAATTAAATGAGTAAAGATCATGTTCACAATGACCCCCCACCCCCCCCCCCATATAACTCCCAACACTATAATATATTAAAGTGTCTTTGGTGTTTCCATGGTTTTTACAGTTTTGCCCCCTATAATACTAAAGAGCAGTATTAAAGTGTTGTAGTAGTTCATACAACAGGATTACTCTCAACTTTAATTTCATGCTTAATCTTGAGGTCATATTTAAAAAAACAACAAAAAAAACACACATGCTGTTTTTCATCTGCCCTTGTCATTTATACAAAGGCACGGAATGACAGTGTGAGAAAGAAAGGATAATAAGAGGAGAGCGGTACACAGAAGGGTGCACATGTCTAACGCGAGTAATGAGTAGAGAGAGGGAGTGAAAGGTAAAGGTCAGCAGTCTCTCTTGAAAGTCTATGATGGTAGGACTTAGCTAAATCTTCCTCCGCTTCATTTAAAAGTCATTCTTTTGTAATGTTGTCTGCCAAGGAAGGAGGAAACTAAGTAGCCAGAAGATTTAGATGTCTGAAAAAAAAAACGGTGCAATATGAATGGGACTGAATATGCTGTCTTTTATGGGGCGTTAGATCTATTTCACGTTAAGAGAGCTTTAAGCCTCTTTTGTTGGTTGCTAGAATCCAATCTCTGATAAGCCGCAAGTCTGACCTAATCGTGTGTGTGGGTAGGTAGGTGTGTGTGTGTGTGTGTGTGTGTGTGTGTGTGTGTGTGTGTGTGTGTGTGTGTGTGTGTGTGTGTGTGTGTGTGTGTGTGTGTGTGTGTGTGTGTTCATGCACAAAATGAATATTCCAAGCAAACCTCCATTGAGAACAGTTTCCATACACCAACTTTAGTCAGAGTCCATACGAATTTATACCTAGACTCCTATGTGATTGTTTGGCCTTCAAACTGACAGAACGTAATAACACACATCAGTTGGTGTCATTGTCACGGCCAATCAGAACACAGTACACCATCACACACATTTCAGCACTGTACTCTTGCTGCACTGCTCAATAGGGGCACTTTTGATGACAAAATTGTGCCGAGAAAGAATAGAAATAATTTAGGAAAGACAGAAAAAAGTGCTTTTAAAGCTAGAGCACTCTCTGTATGTGCTTGGGAAAGGATGTGGATGAAAAGAAAATCCATTTCTGACCTGGCCTTCACATCCAAAGGTTATTGGATCTCCATCAAATCCTATCATGTATTTTGCCATCCCACAATGCTCAGAGATGGCGGCGCCACCAATTAAAACAGTGTTTCTTTGTGTGTTTCTACATGATATTAAAGACGGGGACATTATAGATGGGATTTGAGGTGTGTGTGTGTGTGAGAGAGAGAGTGAGAGAGAGTGAGAGAGAGTAAGAGAGTAAGAGAAGGGCAAAAGATATTACACTTCAGTTACAGTATGTGAGGTTGGGCGCTAAAATTTTCCTGCGTGGCGTTTAACTCATTCAATAGACAAAAACACAGATCAATTCAGTATTATGGCACCTCACACTGTGGTTTGGAACATACGCGCACTGACTCATAAACCATGGGAGAAATGTTTCTTTGGAAAGATGAAGTTTCTTGGTTTAAGGAGATTATGTCTGAGGATATTAATAATTCAGCCTCCTTTTTCACTCCTACATGTCCGGTCATTTGCTCTTGAGGGTCTTATTTGAGGTTATGTGGATTGTTATAACATTCTCTCAGTTTACTCATAAACATCCAGAGTTTGATGACATACATGCTCAAAAACGATTCATTATTTTTAAAAAAATTGACTTAATGGGATAGTTCACACAAAAATGAATTGTTTGCAATTATTTACTCACCCTCATATTGTTCCAGACCTGGGGTGCGTGTCCCATGCAATGACGTAACACATTGCTTAACCACTTTAGTACAATGCATCACTGTAGAAACGAAATAGCTAGTCGCACCTCTGTCGTTTGAAACAGGTTAGTTCAACAATATAGGACTGTTATTAATGACTTCACTTGCAGGTGGTGGAGTAATCATTTCTGCTAATAGATTCGAGATTGCAATTATTGTATTTAACATTGTTAGGTAATTTACATGAACAACAGAAAGCTGTTAGTTTTTAACTTGGCATACACTTAACTCCCGTTTACGTGCATTTAATTCGGTCAGCAGCTTTCTCCACAACATCGTTTTTCTGACATGCTGCTGTAACGAATTAAGGACTACTTCACAGTTTTTGTTCCCTGTCGTTTTGCTTTATTTGATGCTTGATTCATGGCGGGTTCCCCCGACATACATCTTGAATGTTAGCTTGGTTATTATGCCCAAGAACATGATATTTTTTCAGTCCACATGTCGTTTTAATAAGAAACGATGCTTCTAACCACAGCTCGAGTTTTCATTGCTGTTTGTTAATGTTTGTAGCTACTATAATTTAGGGAAATTATGAAGCTTGCGACCATGGTTGGGTAACGATGCTTTTGGGAAAAGCGCTTCTTTAACAACTTTTCTTGGGTGGAACACAGATGATATTTTGTAAAATGTATCAGTGTGTTGTTTTTGTTTTTTCTCCATGCAGTGAAAGCCAATTCAGTGTTGCTTTAGACTTTATGAATATAAATGGTTCAGTCATGACTACTCTCGGGATAGATTGAGAACATTTGATCAACGTAAATAGAATTTTCATAGGTTTGGTCTTGGCAAACTATATCTTCTACGCTGCTGCCACTGCTGGAGCTATAGTTGCTGCTGCAAAACAAATATGACTTGCTTCTGATAAATGCTTGGAAAATAAAATGAAAGGAAACATGCTGCTGTTGCTAGCAGATCTAGGCAGGTGGTGCTGGGGAAAGAAAGGGCTAGAACAAGAATTTGCATAGGGATCAAATAGTGCATTCATTTGGATGCATCATGGTTTTAAAGGAAAATATGAATGGATACTAAGGGTGTAAATGAGACAGTTCATCACGATACTGTCAGGAACCAATCAGACACCACATCCTTCACCACACAGCGATCACTCTCCGCAGAATATTAATCACCTGCACCTGTTCACAATCAGTAAGCCTCATCAATCCCTGCATAAAAACACTCACCACAGCCTCACTCACCGTCAAGCCTCCAACAGGAACAGATCATTTCCCGTTGTCCTCCAAAGTCTCTGAGAAGTCCAGTTCCAGCCAAGTAAAGTATACTCACTGGTGAATTACTAACCTCTGCATTCCTGTTCCACTGTTTCCAGACATCCTGTCCGAGTCCTTGCTTCCTGAAATCTCGCCTGGATTCTTGTCCCCCTTAATCCTGTATCTTCCTGAGTCCCTGTGTTCACTCCGAGTTGTCTCTCCCACGACCACATCTGAAAGAGAAAGGACACGTATGAAAGATCTGCGACCGCTTGACAAAGTAACCTGAAGAGGATCCGCTCACCTGTAATCCGCCCCACACGTAGTGATCCGCCTCGTATCTGCACCTGAATTCTGAGAATACTCACCCATGCACTTGTGTCACGTTTAATAAAGCTGTGTTTGGATTCACTTACCTCTGTCTCCTTGCCTGTATCCTGACAGATACGATATTATATTGATTCTCTCAGCCAGCGATACGATATTTGCCAATACCTTTAGAAAATCTGCGATTCGATTCAGGGCTATATCGATTGATTTATCGATATTTAGATATTATATGCCAAGTTTACACAACCAGTTATATTTTTATTAACTCACAAATGCAACCAAAAAATATAACATGAACGTTTAATTAAACTCTTTGAAAATTGCACCCTCTCCCAATTGAGACATTTACAACAGAAGAGTTAATTTGCAAAAACAGATAGGCTAACTCTGTTCTTGTTCATTTTCATGAATCATGTTTTTTATTGTGCATTCCAAGTAATATCAATTAAACTGCAGCTGGGTTGTTTTGATTAAAATTAGATAAAAAATAATCAATTATACATTTTTAATTATGAAATTAAAACCGCCAAAACGTGGCGCCAAATCACCGTCTTAATGTACGAGTCACGTGTCAAACGGCAGATTCATTCTGGAACTAAGCAACTAGGTCACTGAATCACAAAAAGCCCAGATGTGTGGGGAAACTCTTTTTCTGTGGCTTGTTTGGAACTATTGTCACAGGAGAAATAGAGCAAAAACAGAGAATATTTACAATATTACATCTACAATGTCAAATCACAATATTCACTCTTTGTTTACTGAACTGTTGTATAAAACATTATCACATTTGCTATCGTGCCAATATTCTGTTTTTTTTATATATATCATATGTTATGAATATACAAATAACTCATACTAGGGCAATTTTTTCCACCACATCTTGAATTTTGGGTGCATATTAATTCTGCTGGTATTTTGTCCTGCAACCCCCTGATAACATCTGACCCTGCTTCAAGAGAAACATAAAGCATGACAAAAAATCATTAACAGTTTTCTATGTTGTTTTTCATCATTGGAAAGAGCGACATATTTGGCTTTAAAGCATGATTTGAAAGAAACTGTGGCAAATGTCTGTGAATTTATGCATGTTTTACAAAACATATGCCATCATTAATTAACATCTATTGACAGCCTTAAGTTACATTTGAAAACATAATTTTGTATAAAGAGGCATGCTGTTTTGTTTTGACCATTCTCTCTAGATTTAACACGATGCTGGAAGATGTTTTTGTATTTAGCCCGCTCACCACGATGTATGTTTTTTCTGCGCTTGTGTAGCGGCACGCAAATGCGCACGATCTGATGACTGGCATAAATGGTTCCATTACTTTCATTCTGTTCATCAATGCTGCAATGATTTATGTAAACATTTATATAAAGTCATGCTCGAGTCATTGGATCTCAAGTCAAAGTCAAGTAATATTCTTAATTTAGTCAAGCAAGTCTCAAGTCCTTAAATTTGCGACTCGAGTCAGACTCGAGTCAAGTCATATGACTCAAGTCCCCCATCTCTGTGTTACACCCCGAATGGATATGTGTAATTGAACAAACCAATCAGAACGCACTAAGTTTCATGGCTGAACTATAACTGTTTTCAACATTGATAATAAGAAATGTTTTTGAGGATCAAATCAGAATATTACAATGATTTCTGAAGGATCATGTGACACTGAAGACTGGAGGAATAGCTGCTATGCCATCACATGAGTAACGTTCCCAAAACTTTACCATGCTACAGTGTCCAAAATAAGTCATTGTAATGCATTTGTACTTTATGAGATGAATTACATTTTTTCATTTTTATTCCACATTGGAATACTGAGAATTATTTTGATAAATTATAGAAATAATGTGCCGAAAGCAGGTTTTAGGTTAAAAGTCGTTTGGCTGCATCTGTTCTTGTAAGAGCAGCTCTGTGTGCCGCATTAGAGAGAGGCAGAGTCACAGAAGGAGACGTTGTCTTGACAGCCTGTCACCGTGGCGACCAAGCACATTCCTGGTTTGTTTCCTTTGATTCCGTATTCAGGGAAACGTGCATTAGTCAGAAGCTTGCAAAGCAGGAGGCTGCTGGTTTTATTTATGTCCATCATCATTCTCTCCGAAAACCAAGATGGATTAGCATGCTAGTGTACTGAAACACAGCCCATGCAAACCTCAAAGAACCAGGGAAAGCTTTTAATGGCTGCAGGTGTACAATATAAGTTTAATGAATACTCTGGAAGCACACATAAATCCTTATGCACACATTTGCAAAGTGACAAGCATTGATTTCTCTGTAGGCTCATGACTTATGGACTCTTATACTCTCAAAAAAGCTCTAAGAAAATTAAGCTTTTTTTTCTGTTGTGTTGATGTGCAGGATTTATTCTCTTTATTTATCAGATAATTTATCATATGCCACAAATGAAAATGTACCAAAACTATTATTGAACACAACATCTAAATGAAAGTGTTACCTTTCTTAATGTTATGTAGTATCATGTTTTTTGTATTTAAAGTAAATGGCAGAAATGTAATCTACTAGGAAAATCCATTTTTCAGTGGATTTATTTATTAATTCATTTCATTTGGCTTAATTTATGATTAATGTTAAAACATCAATATAAATCATTAAATATCTGTCAGTGTATTGGGGAAAATATAATGTAATTCAAGATAATTATAGAGATATAATTTATATATCTCCCAACTCTGATTGCGAGTAAAAAAGTCAAAATCTGAGGAAAAAATACTTGAAAAAAAATGCAAGATATAAACTCGATACACTTTATAGCACCCAATTGCAACTTTATTTAACACAATTCTGAGAAAAAAGTTGCAATTACTTTTTTCTTTTTTATTCAGTGGTGGAAACAAGCTTCCATGTTACAGGTTGCAATCATTGAAAGTGTTCACTCATGTTTCTTATCTTTTATCGGATAGTTGAGAGGTTATAGGAGGAGGTCAAGGGATTGAGCATGGGAAGAGACAGGAACGAGTTTATCTATGAAGTGCACTGTAGAAGGGAATGTTATTCATATGGATGTTTCAAACAACAGTGAGCAATGACATCACTTCATTGAGGAACTTATAAGAATGTTAGCTAAATATAGGCAGAAAGGGAAAATCATTGGTCCATTTCACCCAGTAGTGTTGCGTGTGTTTGTGTGTCTGTGTGTGTGTGTGTGTGTGTGTGTGTATATGTAGGGTCTTGGTATTCCCTACATGTTGTAGGGACCAAATGTCCCCACACGTATAGTAATAATTCTAAATTTTGACTCTGGGGACATTTTTTGGTCCCCATGAGGAAACAAGCTTATAAATCATACAGAATAATCTTTTTTGAAAGTCTAAAACCGCAGAATATTTTCTAGATACAGTTTGTACAGTTTAAAAGCCATTACGCCTATGGAATGTCCCCATAAAACATGGAAATCCAGAGTGTGTGTGGCCAAAGGATAGGAAGATATTTTAAACTAGGTAAATTAACTCTCAGTGAAAAATGCCATGGCAACTATTTAAGGTCAGCTGCACTTTTTATGCAGGACACTCTCCACCAATGAGTTAATCTTTATACTAATAACAATTTAAACCCATCTGAAACTTTTCAGACCAAGGAAATGGTCTTTTATTCTATTCTTTCATGCTAACTTCATGTCACAGGTGAGCAACAGCTATTCTGAACACACCGGCTGCAGCATTTGGAAGAAAATCGCTGCCAGCGAGCCACCGACTCCCCAGGTTTCCACTGTAGCTTATTATTTTCCAGCTGAAAAATGGAGAGGCTTTTTCTGAGGCAGCGCAGAGGGAACACTTAGGGCCCAAATGGGTCCTTGCTAAAATGACGCCGTGTATCTGCCCCCTGCTGTGGCTCTCTTTCTCTCTCATTCACTCACATATTCATATCTTAACACCGGGAGCACAGAACACTGGAGCTATTGAGGGGGAATTAGGGGAAGATTTAAAAAATGATACAAGCAGCTATAATTTCCAGTCTCTCTTAATGTTTTATTAATTCGTTCAGATAAAAGAATATGAATTGAGGCACTGTAACGACACATAAAGTCCATACATTATGAAAATGGCTGGAGACGTACTCGTGTTATGAGGGAATATGAAAGAATCCGGGGGAGGGCAGAAGAGCAAAGACCTTTTAATGTGGGACTGAATGGGAGGTGGACTCTTTATATCTGGATGATTCAGTGGTAATTCTGGCTTCAGCTCTGAGAACCGGACACGTTCCCAGGCATGCCGCTCAGGAGGGTGTGAATAAATGAGTCTCTCTCTTTTTGGCCATGTACACATTGAAAAGTTTTGTGACAACCTCATTTATTTTCAGAAGTGAAGTTATAATTCCACGTGTGAATGGAATAAAGGAGTCACTGCTACTGTACTACTCTAAACATTGGCGTAGTATAACTCTTCTTTATAAACAAAGATTCTAACAGCGTACTGTTTATTTTACCTGTTTACTCTTTTTACTTACTTTATTTTTTTTTTATCTAATTAAACTCTCAAACTCTAACTCGCTCTCAAATTGTTCCAACCCTGTATATATGTCTTTGTTCTGCTGTACACAAAGGACGATATCTGGAAGAATGTTAGCAACCAGCAGACCTCGGGCCCCATTGACTACCATAGTATTTATTTTCCTACTATGCATGCAATAAATGGGGCCCGAGATCTATTTAATTACCAACATTCTTCAAAATATCTGATTTTGTGTTCAGCAGAACAAAGAAATGTACACTTTACTTAATTTAGTAAATGATGTAATTGATTTAAGTAAATGATGACAGCATTTTAATTTTTGGGTGAACTCCCTTTAACATTACAGAACTAGTAATGGTGAATCAAATCTTTTGAGTTTATCAGTTCACCATTTTTTTTTTTTTTTCAGATGCGTTGTTCACTGAGTAATATGTAAATACTTGGTTTGTTATGAGTGATTCATCCAACTGAATATTTTAACGGAATAGAAATTGATATAAATTATTTAAGCATTTACATTACAAATTGTGTTATCAACATACCAGTTGAAGTGAAAAGTTAAACTGAAAAATGCTGCTCACTGATTTAATCAAAAATATGTACACTAGTAAATGGTGACTTGGTTTGTTTTGAGTCATACATTGAATAATTATTTTAACTGATTCTTTAAGAAAATATGTATTGATGTATTGAAATGTGCATTTTGTGTTTTCCTCACAATTGATATGAAAGTAGATTTGTTTCTTTTCTTATATAATTTTTGTTGTTCAGCATATTCTCGTTCATGAATCAACCAAATTATGAACTAATGATGATCTGCTAAACTAGTGAATGGGAATGATTTGTTCAAAAACACTGATTCGTTCACAAGTTAAACACCATTCTTATAAATAACTAGGATTAAGTTAGAGCAGTGACTAACATACTGTATTTAGTTGAATTTAGTCTTCTTAGGCAAGAGTAATCCAACTCATCTAATGAGGGAAACATGGTAATTTAATGCCTTTGCAAATTCTGGCCCATCACTCCACATCATGTGTGGGGCCTCCAGCCCATGATGCTCCAGGTTTAGGGGCAGAGTTCTCTCACAAACCATGAGCAGCATCCGTGCTCCATGGGTTCATTGTGCTGCACAGTTTCACGCTGGCTTGAAAGAACACAAACAGTGGTGATCTCTTCTGTTCATCTTCCACTGCTCTGAGCACACAGCGGCCGTTAATGAAGGCTTGAAGTGTGTGCTCAGACATTTAGAGGATACGACTGACCTGTGCTGTGTGAGTGCGTTTTGTCTGGGAGCACATCTGTTCTCATTAGCCATACATTGAAAGGCTATCTCAGAATGATAAATGAATACAAATTGATCACAATTTTTTTTTTCTGTAGTCTTACACTGGTGGAATGCATTAAAATATGTTTGGTAACACGTTAGTTTAGGGTCCAATTCTCACTATGAACTCACTATTACTGCTTACTAGCATGCATATTACTAGGATATTGGCTATTTATTAGTACTTATAAAGCACATATTAATGCCTTATTCTGCATGAGCATATTCAACATCCCTTAATCCTACCCAATACCTAAACTTAACAATTACCTTACTACCTTACTAACTATTAATAAGCAGTAATTAGTAATTTATTGAGGCAAAAGTCATAGATAATAGTTAAGAGTGCGAATAGGACCCTAAACTAAAGTGTGACCATATTTTTAAACATTTTAAGTTTTAAAGGTTTAAAGGGTTGAATCAAAGGCAATAATGATAAATTAATGACTGAAATAGTATACAGTATGCACATGTGAGGTGTAATATGAATTAAGGGAAGAGTTCACACAAAAAATTAAATTGTGTCATTTATTCATTTATATATATATATAGTTTGCATTTGTTTTGAAGCTTTGAAAGCTCCGATCCCCGTTCAGTGTAATTGCACTTTTAAAAGCAACCAGTGCAGTTAAAAAAAAAGAAGTAATATTTTGTGTTTATGAAAGTAAGTAATGCGGGTTTGAAATGACATGAGGGTGATTAAATGATGAAGCAATAGGCTACATGACCATTCTGTCAAGGCAAACAGGAGGTGTACTTTTTAGTTTCCTCGTCTAAAACCACTAAAGGCCATATTGTTTAATTTACTGTGAGACCTTGTGGCAATCCATGTGTAAATGTACCAATATCAAACGTCCAAACATCAAACTGCGATAAACACAGTTGTCTCAATTATAATCAGCACAGTCTAACCAAAGCAATTATTTTGGGAGCTGAAAATCATTTGGAATCAGTCAGTTTAATAAAAGTGTAATTAATATTAATGAACTGCTGTACTGTCAACAGGGGACCACAAATGAAAATGAAGCTAAAAAACATAGCCCAACATGTTGGTGAGATGGAGACCCTTTTATATGCCGTACATTATTAATATTCTATTACAAAGTTACTCAACTGGTGGGTCGCAAGACAGTTTTGAGGGTCGTGCAGTGTGTAGTCAAAGAAACAACAACAACTTATTGCTATTATTTTTTCGGATGTTAGACTTTTATTTTGAAGATGTCTCTGAAAGCTGTTGACTCTTCAGCAAAGACTTTGCTTTTCTGTCAGACAGAATGCCCCTTCTTTCTTTCGACTGCGCTACATTTCCATTGTTTTTCTATGTAAACGAGATAGACGTGTTTGATCATTGCCATTGGTTCTCATGCATGACATGGCATTCTAAAAATGTTGCGCCCAAGTTAAATTAAGTTCAACTTTTAAAAAGCACATCTTTTGACCTTGCGCTGACCTGTGTCTCGCGTTGTCCTGATTCAGTATCTGCTGTCAGATGAGATCACCATGCAATATGTTAGTGCCAGTGTCAGTGTCATTATTCTAAAGTTATTTTATTTTATTTTAACGTTATCTAACTTGTTATAGCCGCTTTATGCGTTTTTGTGTTTTGAGCATACTGCGTCATAGTTACGTTGTCAATTACCAAAAAGTACCAATAAATTACATAAGTGACTGTCATGTGTTAGCTGGGTAGGATTTGCATGCTGGTATGATGTTCATTATATTCATCAGGATCAGTGTCCATATGTTTTATTAATTGTTTATGTTTATGGAACCTTAACCCCAAATTATATTTTTGATGACTGTGGTGGCTCATTCCAACTTACTAGTTTGTGACTGCTAGTTAATAGCCTTGCCCTATAATAACATTTATTCATCAGTGTTAGTTAAATTCTTATAATTTTTTTGTGTTAAGTAAAGTGGGACAGTACTCATGTGTGTGTTAACCATTTATGAGAAATAAATTCCCAAACAATTCCTACAAATTTGAGTCGTGGCTTAATGACCATGGGAAAATGCAATGTTATTCATCACTCATTTTTTTTCCTGTCACTAACAAGATAACCATTAACAATTCTTAACAATTCTAAGCCAGACCAAAACAACTTACAAACCATTTTATGTGACAGATGCAAAGATTATCACAATTGTGTTGTGTACTTGCATGAATGAACAAAAATTCTGTGATCAGTCAACATTTTATTATTTATTTTTTTGTTATGTGAGCAGATTTTATTTTCATGCCCATTGACTCTGAAGGGAATGGGGTTGACATCTGCTCACTTTAATGGTCATTGCAGTCCCTTCGGCATGAGCGCTTGTACACACTTCAGATTTGAACGTTTCTACAAATGGCATCACCACCCTGTGTGTTGTGTTCAATATGTTTTTGGATCGCTGTGTATGAGGTGGAAGGCCATTTAAACTGAGATGTAGCTTGTTCCTAATGAAAACTTTTGGGGTTTGCTGTTTGCTGAGTCTTCAGGAACCAACTGACCAATTAGGTCTCACAGGATAGCCCAAACACACACTGTAGGTGAGCAATAAATAACAAAAACATCTGGACACAAGACCCTGATGCAAGTCTGTAAACAAGTATAGCTTTGTTGCATCATTGGCCCCCTGAGCCAAAAAATAAAAAAAATAAAACAGTGGCTGGTAAATGCAAATGACTTTACAGTGCTGTCCATTTTCTCTGCTTGTTTTTTCTCAGACATTTCGAGGTTTAAAAGAAAATGTATATTACTAAATGCATCAAATGGGTGTTGTATTCTCTTGATCATCAACATGTACTTAGTCAACATTAATTGCCAGTAGCAATCTGTTTTACTTTTGTAATGTGATGCTTTCTGGGTGAAACAGGATTTTCAGTAATATAGACTTTTTTAATCGACTAGATGGTGAAAACCAGAATGAATAGCTCTTTGGATATTGGTTAATATTTGATTTAGTAGTTGAATGTGGCCAATGAATGGTTCTCAATAAGCCTAGTAAACTTCATCAAGAAAGTCATTTTTATCAGTTTTTGATTTCATGTTGACTTTAAACCAATATGGGATGTGTGGTGGCATAAAGTGTGAAAAGAAAATGTCCAGATTGCATTGGAATTAAAAGGCAGAGGTTGAGGTTAAGATTAGTGAATAATCAGGTGCACATTTTCTTCCAAACCATCTAGAGAAAATCCAAACTGTATGCCTCTATTTTCATAATGTAACACTTTTTCTTTGCTACGCATTCATATTCTCTGGGCTTCCATCAACTCATCTTGCATTCTCTAATCACCCCCGTGATGCCTTTCTCCTGACCCATCACCTCTGCAAAATTAAAGTCCCCCTTTTCCATTTCCCTGGGCAGGTGTCATCAGGCATAGAGAGGGCATGGCAATCGTCAGGGTGGTCCTGTTTGATTTGATTGTCTTCTGGATTGATTTGAACGCATGCAGGAGTTCAAGTGTGATCCAGGGGCTCATCTTGGCGTGTCGTGTGAAGTTTGTCGGCTGGAAATCATAGTGTCAGGGCAGACGTCCTCCTCAGGGGCTGGAAGCAGATGCATAGGACGGCCCTGGAGAATATTGATGGGAAAAGAGTGTATGCATGTGGAAGAGATGGATATCAGTGTATTCAAAAATATCATGGCTGTGCTGCAAAAATCGAATTGAAGATTTGGCTTCCTTTCAGTGCACGAGTGTGAACTGTTCTCCATCTCATTCTATCTGTCCCTTGTTCTGTCTATTTGTCTATCTCTCTTTCTGTCTATCTATCTTGACAGAACATAATTTTATTTCTATCTATCTATCTATCTATCTATCTATCTATCTATCTATCTATTTTTTATTTAATTTTCATCACTTAATTTTTTGTGCTTTTCTGGTTTAAAATGTATGAATTTCAATTCATTTTACATATATTTGCATTCAAATGTATAGTTATGCATTTGTGACCTCAAATTCATTTCAAATTTTCAATCTGATTTGGAATTTAAAGGCGTTCTCAATTCAATTCGGAGTGGTCCCCAACTCCGCAAATGTGTATAATTCAAGGATGTGGATACTGATTGCATACATGACAAGTAACAAATAAGTGTGTGAATGCTGCGGTTAGAAGAAAAGGATGACTTGAGAGTAGCTCCACATGACAGGGGTTATCTGCAGTACAAGTGTTATCTATCAAATCATACATGGGAGCTGCTGGATGTAATCTGAACGGTTTATTATTGCAGATACTCAAACAGCAAACATCAAAGCAAGTGTAGTGTCTTCTATCCAAACCTCTCCTACCTTAGTACACTCTTGCGTGCTGATTAATTGTAGGATGTGCAGCCACCGGTTTGACGGGAATGTAAATTTGGGGCTTAGTCTATCTGGGAGAGCTGTAGGTTAGTGTGATGTATGTCTGCGCTGGAGGTCTCAGTCCAGGGCCGACGCCACATATCAAAAGAACAACTGACTCTGTTCCTCGCTATAGACTGTTCTGGGCTCCTTCAGAGCACTTTTGTAGAAAACATCATTGCTTAAGAGCTTACGCTCCTTAATATTTTATCATATTCTGTCTCCTGTGCATTCCTCTTTAATCTCCTTCTCTCCTCCTTTCTCGCAGTTTAATGCAAGCTTCAGAATATACACAGACATACACTGGCCTCAAAATGTATATAAAGACTTAAGCCATGGTTAAAAGTATATGAATGTCATCGAATTGCATAAGAAAATATCACACGTGCCATTTATTTTAAAAGGAAAATTATTTCAGAGAAAATTGTTAGTAAATAACAAAGTTAATTTTCTTTTTCTTAACACAAAGCAATTTTATGGCATTAGGAAAAATTGAAGTATTTTTTTTGTCTTTTGGTTATGTTTGAAAATATCTCTTGACATTTATTTTAAATGAACAACTCCAAAATATCTAAACTCTAAACTCTAAAACAACTCGAAAATTGTTGTCACGATGAAAAAGAAGATGAAGATAACAGGTTCCAACACGAAACGTCTTTTATTAATAAAATAAACTCGGGTACAGACAGAAGGTGTAACAGTGTGTATGTGGAACAACCCAAACACAAACACTAAAAGCAACCGACAAACACAGAGTGAATGGTGATGAATTAAATGATGAGCAGCTCTGATGATTAGTGTCCATGGGAACAGATGAGTGGTGGGAAACAAAGACAAAGAACATGTGACTGATGAAAACAAACTAAATGTCCATGAAAACTAAATTAAGAGCAAACACAACTGAATAAGTGTGACAATTGGCAGTAAATATCTGATTAAATGTCTGTCTTTTTTCTCATACAAAGCATTTTAATGAAATCAGAAAACTTGAAATATTGTGCAGGAGTCATATGGACCACTTTTATTGAGCCATTTGTAAGGCTCAGAAAAGTGAGGTTAATTTTCATATACTTTTCTGAGCCACGGTTCACATCAAATAAAACCCATCCTGCTGCTTCCTGTCATGTCAGGTTTTATTCTTTGGACAGTGTTTCTCAGCTCTCATGGTATTGATATAAGGGATTGGCTTCCATGTAGTTTTTGGCATGACCGAATGGGTGATAAACCAGATATTAAAAATGAGTCAAGTAAATCTTTTCCTGGAGAAAAGCAAATCTCAGGAGTATCATAACATTCTGGGTGATGTATGGGAAGCATTGAGGTTATAATAGCTGAACAATCACATTGAAAACATATTTAATCCCTTAATAACAGACAGATTGTAGGACTGCAGACTGACTTCTGCACACGGACACATTCACAAGTGACTATATTAATATATATCCACTAAAGTAAAGGTCATCAGCCCTCAAAATACCTGGAAAAGAGAAAAATCCCTCTGCCACCTCTTTTATTTCTGTTTGATATGTATTCACCGAATACTCTTTCCGAGTCTCTGACCTTATCTGAGATGTGGGCCGCTGACGCACCTGATGCAGAGCAAATTCATTTTTGGAGAAGCATGCTCTAATATGTTAAGTTAATTCCAGTTAAATGTCAAGGGTTGTGCAGCTACCTCTCCCGCTCCTCTAAACAATCTGGACTATGTAAAGCAACGCTGATATTGATCGTTCTTTGTAACTTAACCTTTGACTCCATTGAATGACTGATTTGTGGGATGAAATTGTTTCGGTGCCCTTTGCTGTTGTTAAAAATGCGCAGCAACGTGGTTTAGGCAATGTGCGTCACTTTGACCCATTTGAACCTGTAAGCAACGTACTAATTCAAAACAGTTTCCAGTCCAGCATGATGTTGACAAACTGCTGTCTCGCTGTTTGTTTTTTTCTGGGAAATTTTGAAGCAGGTTAAGTGGCATGAGAGAGCAGGGGTGCTTGTAACATTTTTTTTTTTTTTTTTGTCTAACTGGATAATAACCCTGGGAGATTTGGTTGTTGGTTTTTAGCAGAAATTAGCTACAGTACCTCAGTCTGCTACACATATTAGTTGATTTTATATCAGTATAATATATTTTATTTGCTTCAATTGAATGTTTATCATTAGCAGCATCTCCTTGGATGATGTTCAACCGTGTTTGTGTGACATCATATGCCTGTATGATAATTGAGTTGCATGAAATTTGAGTTGTAGTTGGAAGTCCTAGTTTTTGCTTGGAATTCTGACTTCAGGTGTTGTTCTTTTGGACTTTTCCAACTAACCAGGAGGATGTATAAAAGATTAATATTATAATACTGATAAACACTTTTACAAACAACATGTTTGACATATTTTTCAGTAAGTTTTACTTTCTGGCTGCTATTTCAGCTGGAACAAGCTTAAGATTTTCACTTTTGAAGCTTATTTTCAGCTTGATGTTATCTCCTAAAAATGACACAGCAAATGCATCAGTTTATACAGACTCTAACTGCAGCCTTTTTCAGAATGTCTACTGAAATTTTTCATTCTGTGTTGTTCCTTATTATGCAATGTGTTTTTATAGTACTGTAGGTTGGGTTTTAAAAGGTGGTACTATACTCTCCCCACTCTTGTCAGGTATTAGGCTATATTTGTTGACTGGTATAGAATTTATTAATGAAATTCTTAGGAATAAAAGGCATCAAAATGTACTTTTAAAGCTAAAAAAGTACTTTTTTTTCATGATACCAAAATTCAAGTAGTCGGTACCAATACCATTAAATTTGTATGGTTCTCGGTACCAATTTCGGTACCACAGCAAAATCTGTTGGAACTATTTTTCTATTTTATTTAACTATTTGAAAAAAAAAAATGAAATTAAATTCAATGAGTTTATTATTTATGATGGTAATCATAAGTAGCCTAAATATCTAAACATTGAAGGCTATGTTGTTTAAAAGTAAACATTGTTTATAATAAGATCAAGTGAAAAATAAGCAACCTTCTATACACACATTATTATTATAATTATTATTATTACATTGAGACTTAGCTAAATCTACTGTACAACTATAACCTAATATAATTCTTTTTGTAAATTTCTTCAAGTTAAAACAAACTTTTATTTTGACAAGGAGTAAGCTATAGATCAACATTAGAATAACATGTTTATCATATTCTAACATTTCATCATGTTGAGCTATATAACATTGATACGTTTTATGTACATTTGCTCATCTGTCTAATAAAGTACATGCAAGAGCGGGGTCTCTGTCAAGTCGAAGTTTGTCACGGACGTGGAGCTCTCGGCATCTCGAAAAACGCCATGCCAATGCCGATATTGATCCTCGTTTTATTTCTCCTTTTGTCCCAAAGTCTGCTGGCCATGGTCCATAATGTTTGAACGAAACAACAACAGCGTGAGCGTGCCGCTAGATGTAACGCTGTTGTCCACGTCTGTCGGCCATGGTTACTATGGCAGTCCAAGCGGAAACCAGGGATAACGCGGATATTACGTCACTGACAGGCGACAATGACCAAGGACGAGTCATTATTTAAAATCGGAATTTCTCTGAAATTAAAAATCTTTGGGAACTTTTGGGATATTGAAAGTACACAACTGCAGGAAATATATCACACTGTTCAAGTGATTTTTGGATATTTTATTACAAAAATCTTACATGTTGTACCTTTAAATAACCTGTAATAGTGCAGCCCATATGCCTACTCTATATATAATAGTTATTAATATTATATTTTTTTCGTGCACTGTAGCACATGCATGCATTTGTACAACAAAACACACAAAAAATGTAAATACTGTAAATAATACAGAGACTTACCCCAAAGTAAACATGTGGATCTCTACACACATCCACGAAAATACATCTTTATGGATGAAGGTACTCAAGAACCTCCTATTTCCGCCCTTGTCTATAGATCTCTTGCTCTCCATTACTATTATCTTTTTTCACCATTATTCCTCTTTCCAGTTGTCCTCCCACCCTGTTCTCTCCTCCCAGTCACTCACCCTGTTATCATTGGAAGCACCAGGCCTGTTTTTGTGACCAACAGAGTCGGATGGAATTTTGGCGGCCATTCACTCCAAACACACAAGGCCCTGGCGCATGTAATTAATGCTCAGCAAACGCCATCCAGAAAAGAAAAAGTGCAGAGCAGCACAGGGCCGGTGAGAGAGGAGGAGCAGGGAGGTTAGCTCCCAGATGGTTGACTTGTCTTTCATCATTTCCCCTTTTATTTTGGAAATCCTTTTTGTCGTGACAAACAGTGGACAGAACTGACGCGTGTTTGTGATATGTGTGTTTATGTGACATTAGAGTTGCTTCGCTGCCCTTGTTTGTTACGTGGGCCGTCTGCTAGTGGATCGGGTTTTTCTGAGCTTCCAGATGTTCATTGTCGAAGGTGTCCACAGGCTTGACAGGCTGCGGCTACTGTTTGTTGTGCAGAAACATCAAAGCATTCTTCTTTAGAGTCTGAGATGGACAGCATATACCAGCATTGCCCATGAACGATATGTAAGATTTGAGGATGGAAGCGGGATAAAGCTTGAAAGCTTGATATGGCTATTTTAATTCTATTATACAGATGTCAGCTGTAATCAAGTAATGTAGTTGTCTTTATGAAAATACCAAAAAGAGCAACATATGTGGTTTGCACTTTTAAGAAAAAAAATATATAAATCTGTATACTTAATATACTTTATTTACTTTTCAGTATGAAATACCATTACAAACTTATAAAAGTATGCATATTCAAAGCACTTTTGCTTTTTAATGTCTAAATCAATCAACATGTAAAGATATTTAATAGCTGGTAGGACAAAATGAGAGGCCTGACTGACCCTGCTGACCTGTATTCATTGAGCCATGTTTCACAGAACTGGAACCGTGTCAAGCGTATTAGCATAATCAAATGAGAATCTTTCTTTATTATGATAAGTAATTGAATAATTACTTCTCTCATTCTTACTTTGAGCCAATTGACCCCCATTAACATTGACTCTTGAGACAGTAAGAGTCATTTTTATCTTACTGACAATGGGCTCTACTAATCCTGCAATTACAACAATGTTAATCACTCTCGCTCTCGAACACACACACACACACATACACACACACACACGCACACACACACACACACACACACACACACACACACACACACACACACACACACACACACACACACACACACACACACACACACACACACACACACACACACACACACACACACACACAAACGCTCCCCTCGGGGCTCCCGTAGTTCTGAACAGGCTCAGCGTTTGCCATGGAGATACACAAACAACATGGCAAATGAACGAGACCGCGGCAGCACATGTGCCAAAAACATTTACAAACTGAATCCGCAGGGCTGCCAACTCTCATGAATTCACCGTGAGACTCACAGAATTGTCACTTTTTACACGCCACACATCCACTTTCACACGCAGAGAAAAATCACTAAGCAAAGAGGACACTGACACCGACAGACAAGACAGAGGTTCTCAGCTCTCAGATTCTGTCAATTTAATTACAAATTCAAACAATAAACACAGTTTTGGCGCTTATAAATGTGACGTGACAGATCACTGACAGATCTCAGTTCAAGCGGCACATGAACCGATCATCTGTTACTTGTCTTTACCACTAGTTAATAGTAAATAAACACAAATGATCAATAGGTAATTTGAAAGATAGCTAGGCTACAGTTCAACTTACCAAAATGTAATAAAATCGATTGATCTGTGTTTTTTTAACCGCAAAAAGAGGTCCATAAAACAGCTGGAGAACAAAGTTACGTAGGCTAACGTTACATTTACCTCAGGAAAGCAATTTAACCATAGCATGTTAGTTGGACTTAAAACAATTGCTATAGAGAGGAGTATTTTGCTAAATATGATAACTATATTAGCCTACATATTTATTATATTTGTACCTATATCATTAAAATATTACAACGTTGTTATTATAAAAAATACACATTTAATTTGAGATGTTATTTTTAACCTTTAATAATAATACCAGCGGACAGGGCTCTGTATGTTTACAGAATTAGGTGAGATTTATTTTTATTTTTTTGAGAAAAATAAACATTACTCATTAACGTATCTACTGTAGGCTACCTAATATTTATCCAAGGAAACGATATTGAATTAAGATCAGAATCAAATCACAAGAAATTGTGAAATTTGTGTCAAGCAATAATAAAAAACAGTAGCATACCAGTCATTGCACCATGTAAACATTGTGTTGTCACTAAACTTAATAAAATTCTGTTTAGTTACCAAATGTTTTGACAATAACAATACACTTATTGTGATCCAAGGTTGTTGTTGTTGGTTTTTTGTTGTTGTTTTTTACACCCCTCCCCCAATCCCAATCCACCCATTTTATGTTATGTTATGTTGTTACATTTTCACTGTTTACAAAGGCAGGGCCTGCCAAATCGATTTAAATTGTAAATCGGATTTTTTGTGAAAAAATCTGGGATTTCTTTTTTTAGGCCATTTTGCCCAGCCCTAATTTGTTTAAAATATTTCAAAAGTGATTACATGCATATATACAGCTGGTTTCACATTAAACATATGGGATTCAAAGTCAAATTTAAACCTGGAATTAAACAAAGTTTAAAGATAAGATCAATTATTAAAGATTTTTCTGCACATTAGTTACATTTGAGACATTGATAATATGAACTCTGTTGAATCATTCTCAAAACATGTTGGAGAAAAAGATCATCAGGTTTTACAAAAACTTTTGGAGTTCACGTTTATTTTTCAGGTTTACTCTTACTCATAGTATTATTTAGCTAATATAAATGTGTAATGAAAAAAGTCTTTAATTAGAAAAATGCTAATTAGAAGCATGTTCACTAATAGTTGACTTTTGCGCTCCACTGTTTGTCTTGTGTGTTAAAACAAATAAAGCTGTATAACTGTGTGGGAGGTACACGCAAGACTTTTATTCTGCCCTCAAATCAGAAACGCACTGATGTATGTGGCGTAAGAAGGATTTGTCTCCATTCTTCAGGGAGAGGCTTCGTCTCCATCTCAATTAGTATTGGAGAGACTGAGAAGCAGTGTTTTGAGAGGGAGACATCTTTATTCATGTGTGCATCACTGTGATTGGCATGGCCTCCAGACATGATTTCTCTCTGCTCAGGAAGCCAGCCAGATGTTATTGATATTCACAAATGTCTGAAATTTGCATCTGAATACTTTCTTTGCTCAGACCAATATTACGACAGGAACGAGAGCCGTGGCATTAGGTTCAAGGTGAGAAGGGATCAGAGAACAACCGGATGTGCGCTTTGTTTAATGTGAGTAAACTCTGTCTAAGTGTGTTTCCTGTGGCATCTCTAATCCCCGCTTATGAAAGGGTTATTTTGTTTCTTTGTGTACAAGCAGTGCATTTGTAAATGTGTGTATCTATAAATGCATATTATATGATTGCAATGATGTTAACTGTGTATTCTTTATTATTGTTTCTAAGATGGATGAGTTGTCTTATGAATGTGGGAGTATTTATTATTATTATTTGTAGTTGTAAATATACTGTGTATAGATAGATAAATGGATGGATCCATTTATAGTGATTTCATAGATGGATTTCACACACACACACACACACACACACACACACACACACACACACACACACACACACACACACACACACACACACACACACACACAAACACCTTGGCAAATAAATAAATAAATAAAATGGTAAAATATACGTATATAGTATTTTAATGGTCGGAACCATTTTAATCACAAATTAAACCCTAGTGATGTTTGAATCATTATTTTGAGCCAGTTCATAGGAAGTAACCGGTTGAGCTCGTTCACAAATTGAACTGAATCAAACTTTAGTTCCGGGTTGATGACGCAAGATGCACAGCCAGTTGCTCGTCCCACTCAAAAAGAAACAAATGAGTTATGAGCCAGTTCAACTGACAGATGAAGTTTGCAGATGATTACCAAGGATTCTAATGAGTTGACAATAATATGCAAGCCCGAGGCACATACTGGAAATATGCTTAATATGACTTTTAAATTTGTAAAAAATGAAACCAGCAAAAACTTTTCTGTCGAGAGCTGTAAAAAAATTTTTACTATAGCTTATTGCGCATGCATATTATATTTTAAGCTGTTAAGTAAAATGAAGGAGTTTATAAGACTGGTTTATTCTTCCTATATACTTTAGACATGTATAACATATTATTTATGCATGTCTGTAATGTGTGCTGTAGGTGCGAAACATTTAGGAATCTTATTCAAGATGAATATTTGTCATATCCGACATAAAGGATCCGCAAATGAAACTGTGACCACAAACACCATTTACTTAAAGGGTTAGTTCACCCAAAAATGAAAATTAAGTCATTAATTACTCACCCCCATGCTGTACCAACCCCGTAAGACCTGAGACGAGAGTTCAAGAGATTTCCACAACGCATGCACGAGAACTGAACAAGAAGTATTAGAAGAAGAACGTTCTCTTCTCAGTTCTCGCGCATGCGTCGTGCAAATCTCTTGAACTCTCGTCTCAGGCCCACAAGGAAGAAAAGGAATAGTCGAATAAAGTCGTTATTTTTGTTTTTTTTCCCCGCACAGAAAGTATTCTCGTCGCTTGATAAACTTATAGTTGAGCCACTGTAGTCACATGGAATATTTAAACATTTTCTTCAATGACTTTCTGGGCCGTCAAGTGAGTAATTGAGTAAGGTGAGTAATTAATGACTTAATTTTCATTTTTGGGTGAACTAACCCTTTAAGTGAATGTAAGGCAATAATCACCAATATGCATTCAGACAAATAACTTTTTATTTGAACGTTTCAATATGCTTTGACACAAATAACTATATTTGAATGCTTCATTGATATAACATGACACTGAGTTTTTAGAAAATAAATGCATAGTGACATCAATGTGTGATGACGTAAGTAACCGATTAACCGTTTTTTTTAAACCGGTTCATTGAAACAAAATGTCGTAATGAACCGGTTTGTGGAAATGAATTAGACTTTATAGATGGTTGTGCTTTAAAATCCCAGATCACCAGTTTCTGAAATACTAGACCAGCCCGCCTTGCACCAACAACCATGCCATTTTCTAAGTCACCTTTCTTCTCCATTCTGATTGTTTGAACCAAGTTTGTTTGAACACCAGCATCTTGACCATGCCTAAATGCATTGAGTTGCTGTCATGATTGGCTGATTAGATATTTGCTTTAACAAACAGTTGAATTGGTGTACCTAATAAAGTGGCTGATTAGTGGATATAGCTATATCACACACACACACACACGCACACACACACACACACACACACACACACACACACACACACACACACACACACACACACACACACACACACACACACACACACACACACACATTATGCATTTGCTTATGGTATGTCTTCAAGTTCACTTGAATTTGTTATAGACCATTAGATTTGATGTCATGGTGCCTTAGAAGCTTGTCTGAATATAGTTTCCACTTCTTTATTTTTCATAATTTATCATTTCCATAACACGCACTCAGATCTGTGTTTAGTGATGTGCCTTCTCACAGTCTTCTCAGTAATACTGATGACATGATGCAGCCCACTAATACAGGAAATCTGAGCTCTGCCCAATCAGCAATCATGCAAATTGATGATGAGCTGATTGAAGACAGGGTCTGTGCAGATTTTACACAGCACACGAGACAACATGATCAAAGAGTTCTTGATTAAGCAGTACGTTTGGTTAATAGGAGCTTTTATTGATTTTACCTTTGCAGCACAATGCACTACAAGGAACCTTAATTGAAAATATATTGTGCTGAGCATCAAGAACAGATAACAAGAGGTAATGGTTATTGCTTGTTTAGTTATAGGGCATTGTTTATTATTATTATTATAATAATTTTATAGTATAAATACAATCATTTAATTAAAAAAAAGTGAAATAAGATTTTGGTTATATCGTCCACCGCTACTTTGGCCTAATGGTCTGTCATTCTTTTTTTTATTTTATATTTTGTTACCTTGTGTGAGGGACCAAGCAGTCAAGGGCACAGAATGCAGGATTTCCAAACAAAGAAAAGTATTTATTAAATGCCAAACAAAGTTACAAATTAAATCACTTGAAAACTGAACGAAATGAAGTCAGGTATGGGTCCATAAAAAGGGTCAACTGAACAGAACCAAACTTAAAAGTAATCAAACCAACTAAGCAAACGAAACTAAACAAAAAGAAGCATGACCTCCCAAATGACACACATGGGGAACTTATATATACAAATGACTAGTACATTACACATACGCGGGGAATAACACAAACATCACTTAACACAATTAAAATAAATAATTAATTTCAGAAATATGAAGAAATGGGTCATAAACAAAGTAATATACCCAAATAATTATAGTCAACAAAATATACATACAATTATAACAAGCAAACATACAACTAATCCTGCACCCCCACCCCCCAATATACCAATAATAACTAGAAAGTGTGCACCCAAACTAGTAAATTATGGCAGAAAATAAATTGTAACTAAAACAGTGAAAATTAACCAAATCTGTGTCTGTCATTATTATGAAATGCATATATTGTGATCTGTAACCAAGGTATCTGCAACAAATGTTTAATCATGAAATACTAAAAATAACGTGTAAACAACCCAGAAAGGACGCATGTATGCATGTGTGTTCTCGGTTACCGTCCTTTTGTGTCCTCTCATCACACCTTGTTGGGCTATATTTTTTTTCCTTGGTGAAATTAATTTAGCTGTTGTGGTACTAACCCCGGTCTTAAAAAACAACATATAAAAATAATTGTGATGTGATATTTTTCGTGATTCTGCCTTAAAGAATTGTGGTATGATTATATATATATATATATATATATATATATATATATATATATATATATATATATATATATATATATATATATATTCAATGAATTGTGAAGTGTGTGTGTGTGTGTGTGTGTGTGTGTGTTTTGGATGTGTTCTGTATCAAATGTTCTGCCCACATGTAGATCCACATTCATTAAGCTAGTTATAAATAATTTTCTTTGGTCTCTTGGTTAAGCACTTCTGTCAGCACAGGCTACTGTATTGCATTTACAGTCTGTTCAGAAAATCTAAATCCAATAATTGATTGACAGTTCGCTCATTTTTTGGATGTATCCAAAGCAACTTACATTCTTGTATCCTTGAAAACTAAAATCATAAACTTGACATCAATACTGCCATGCTCTACTAATGGAGCTACAGTATTAATTACAGGATAATTAATCTATTAATGTATTCTTTCATTTGGTGCCTGTTTAAAGGATGTAGGGCTGAGCGGTTTTGTTTATTGAGATTTAGCTTCAAAAATCTTAACTTACTGCAAACCACCCAATAAGCTATTACTGTTCCACTCAGCACCTACCAAAATATTTAAAATTGAACTATAATTATGTGTAATGGACTTAGTGTAATATTTACAGTTACATGAGAAAATTATAAAGTCATGAATATTCTTTTTGGTACCAGTTTTTCAGCACTCTTAACCGCTGAAATTTTTCATGCAGAGCTTATGCATGTGCTTGAGTATCAATCGGTGCCAAGCTCATATGATAGAGTCTCGTGCTGACCCAGGGTCAGTTTTTTTAAGCACTTTTGTGAGTTTACGATGTGAACAGTGTCGGCATGCTGCGTTAATCTTGTGTTTTCTCAGCAGTGTGTGCCAATGTTAACATTAATCCTGATTAATCCTCATTACCCCTAAAAGCGTTGTACCATAACCCCTCCGCCCTGCCCAACCAGACACGTCCATCAAACCCTGGTGCCGTTCCTTGCCTTCGATCTCCTGCGTTGAACATCGCCAGCTAATCAGCTAGCATAAATAAACCGCTCGGCCAGCTCCTAGCCTCAACTATTTCCTCAAGGAGCAAAGCTGTTCAAATGAAAGGAATGGATTTGTATTTCTCTCCAAGTAAATGGAGAAACTGCAGTGTTTGATATCTGCTTGCCTCTTATTTGAAAGAAATCTTCAAGCACTGTAGATCCATTTATTTTGTCGATATATTTTTTAGCACTTAAAAAATATATTAAATAAAACCCTCTGGATAAAACAACATCTTAAGTGTTATCAAACATGATATAATTTTGTGCAAGCTGGAACAATTGAGGAGTGGGAGGTGAGGGAAAATCTTACAAAGGTTTACCAAACTTCAGCTTACTGGAATGCACTTCATTGAAGCCGTGGAATGCCTCATATCCCTCTACGCCCTCCCATCACTCTCTCCTCCCTCTCTTATTTTCTCTGTTCCGCTTGGCTTCCATTAATATAGGGCCCATCTGGCTTACCAGGGGATATTTAAACAGAAACCCCATCAAGGGGTTCAGTCAAAACCATATGCCGCTGCTTCTACTGTACACAGTGGAAGAGGAAAAGTGTTTAATCAATTGTGATTGAGAGGTTAAAAACCTGTGTGTTCAGCGTCTACCTGCAATGGTTGGAGGACACGGACAAATCTGCTGTCAAACTGACTGGAAATTTGGTTCTGTTATTACGGTTATGAAGTGTCCTTAGAGAGTCTTTGAGCTGAACATTTAATGAAGAAGCTATTGTTAAGTGAAAACTTAAAAGGATTGTTCACCCAAACATGAACATTCTATCATCATTTACCCACCCTCGTCTCATTTCAAATCTGTATGACTTCCGTTTTATTTGTGGGACACAAATTAAGATATTTTTAAAAGCTTTTTTGTCCATACAGTGAAAGTCAACATCGGACAAAATGTTGGACCCCATGGATTTTCAGTGTATGTACATATATATATATATATATATATATATATATATATATATATATATATATATATATATATATATATATATATATATATATATATAAAGTGTTCCACAGAAGAATGTAAGTTACAGCTTTGGGAGGAAATGAGGGCAAGTATATGATTTTGGTGAAGTATCCCTTTAAAAAGAGTAATTAGAGTTCATAGTCATATACTGTACAACTTTTCGTTTCTATAGTGTTGAAGAGGGTGAGGAAATGTCATAGATTAGACTTGACTGCATTCACCCCCTGACAAAGAGTTGAGGGTTATTTTGCCCCATTCCGCAAGGGTCACCGTAATTTTGCCAAGTAAGACATGTTCCTGGATCAACATATTTTGTTGATCCTGGATCAAC
The DNA here is from genome assembly GCA_030578275.1 of Meda fulgida. Lineage (NCBI taxonomy): Eukaryota > Metazoa > Chordata > Actinopteri > Cypriniformes > Leuciscidae > Meda > Meda fulgida. The sequence goes on along the minus strand of CM060624.1, from coordinate 16,535,257 downwards.
ATTCCTGTCCCAAAATATATTCCTTACCCAATCCCTACCCCTAAACCTAACCCTACCCATAACTTTTCCCTAAAATCAGAGGGTAATGATAGGTGAATAACACTGATGTTTAAGTACCTCACCCTGGTTCTAAGCCTAAACCTGACATAAACTGTAAACTTGTCCCTCAAATCTGATTGGTTGATTGGAAAGTTGATCCAGGATCAACAAAGATGTTGATCCAGGAACATGTGGTACTTGGTGAAATCACGTTCACCATTCAGGAAGTTGGAGACCATATGGAATATGTTTTTTCTAGAGGCAGTTGTAAGAGTGACCTCATTTAGAGTCCTCGTCCACAAAGTATGTTGAGAAAACAGAGATATTTTCAGTCTGGCATCTTGGACAGTGGTTGTCAACCTTTTTTTACTCCAAGGCCTCCCATTGTCTACACAATATTCAAAGACCCCCCATATAAGGCAAGATATTTCAATTGCATTTCTGCTGCAATTATGCCAAAACTGCTTGTTATTTATGGAGGTAGTTTTGTTTCTTTATTATTCAATCAAAAAAAAAAAGGTTGCTACAATCCCAAAAAAAAATTTCAATTAAAAAAACCTTCACTTCAATGAAAAAAAAAAAATTCAATCAAAGAAAAAAATTATTTGAATCCAAAAATATATTTGAGACTCAAAAAATACATTTGAACACTGCTTTTCTTTGATTGAAAATGTTTTCTTTGATAGAAGTCCGGGTTTTTTTTTTGTTTAAAGCAACCTTTTTAATTGAAGTAACATTGTTTTTTGATTGGACCATATAATGGGTAGGACATTTGTGTCTATCATTCAATCAAAAAAGAAGTTACTTCAAACAAACAAACAACAGGATCAAGAAAAAAAGTCACTTCAATGAAAAGATAAACATTTTCAAATATAGAAAATCGTTTTTGAATGCAAATGAAATATTTGAGACTCCAAAAATTGCATTTGAACACTTTTTTTTATTATTGAAAATGTTCTCTTTGATTGAAGTAATCTTTTTTGTGTTTGGGCCATACATGGGTAGGACATTTGTGTCTTAATCATTCAATTCCAAAAAAAGTTGTTTCAATCCAAAAAAAAAAAAAAATTAAATCAAAGAAAAAACTGTTTAAATGCAAAAAAAAATTACCCCGTGAATAAAAAAAGTATTGAAGAGAATGTGTTTTTTCGTTGTTGTTTTTTTATTATTTTATTTGAAGTGCAAAAAGTTTTGAAGTTCAAATTTTTTTGATTGAATCATTTTGACACAAACGTTCCGCAGTGGGGGGTGCTTCTCTATTGGTCAGACATGTTTGATTGACAAGTGTCTACACCAACGACATCTTTCTGACAAAGAAGTCATGTTCGCCACTCGCCAGCAAGTGGAGGGAGCAGCAGTGAAGTTGTCGGTAAGTAGATAAAACAGGTTGAAAATAATTGGTGTCATGTTATTAGCCTATTCTGTTGATATTTACATTCAATTGTAAGCTTACTAACTTAGTTCACGTTGAGGAATTTTTGTCATGGTGTTAGGTTAGATATCTAAATATATTCAGACAGGATAGCAAAGTGCGCGAACGGCTAGTTGATAACGTTCGCCGAGTCACTCAAGTGGCAAATATTGCGCGTGCATGTTGCTAACTCGCAACAGCTGCGCTCTCACGTCAGGGGAACTACGGCAACCGTGGAAGCTCAAACAAGTCAATCTACTCTTTTTGAGCTAGTGTGTGCAGTGTGCACTCATTAGACAAACTGATATCAGTTTATGGATACGTATTTTTAGGTGCAAGATTGACTATAAACCAAAACTGTTCCAATTTTTTGTAATTTTGGTTTATAGTCAATCTTGCACTTAGCACCCTAAAACCAAGTGATGTACGCAGTTGTGGTCATGATTATTTTCAGGAATTGAATAATCTGTTCCATATTTAGTATTTAGCTGTCTATTGCTGAAAATGACAATAAATACACAATCATACATCAAGTTAAACAATCTGTTATTTATTTATTTATCTATGTGTGTGCATTAATTCTATCAATCTATCTATCCATCCATAAATACGTATCCATAAACTGATATCAGTTTGTCTAATGAGTGCACACTGCACACACTAGCTCAAAAAGAGTAGATCGACTTGTTTGAGCTTCCACGGTTGCCGTAGTTCCCCTGTAGTGAGAGCGCAGCTGTTGCAAGCTTACAATTGAATGTAAATATCAACAGAATAGGCTAATAACATGACACCAATTATTTTCAACCTGTTTTATCTACTTACCGACAACTTCACTGCTGCTCCCTCCACTTGCTGGCAAAAAGCTTGCTGGCGAGTGGCGAACATGACATCTTTGTCAGAAAGATGTCGTTGGTGTAGACACTTGTCAATCAAACATGTCTGATCAATAGAGAAGCACCCCCCACTGCGGAACGTTTGTGTCAAAATGATTCAATCAAAAAAATTTGAACTTCAAAACCTTTTGACACAGTTCAAAGCATTCAAACATTCAAAAACGATTTTCTATATTTGAAAATGTTTATCTTTTCATTGAAGTGCCTTTTTTTCTTGATTCTGTTGTTTGTTTGTTTGAAGCAACTTCTTTTTTGATTGAATGATAAAGACACAAATGCCCTACCCATTATATGGTCCAATCAAAAAACAATGTTACTTCAATTAAAAAGGTTGCTTTAAAAAAAAAAAACTTTTTTTCAAACTTCTATCAAAGAAAACATTTTCAATCAAAGAAAAGCAGGGTTCAATTTTTTTTTTTTTTTTGAGTCTCAAATATATTTTTGGATTCAAATAATTTTTTTTCTTTGATTTTTTTTTTTCATTGAAGTGAAGGTTTTTTTAATTGAAAATATTTTTTTGGATTGTAGCAACCTTTTTTTTTGAATAATAAAGAAACAAAACTACCTCCATAGTTATTCAACCTTTTTTAATTAGAAACTGTAAGTGGAAATATAGTACATTTTTAAACCACAGTTCGTTTTGTGATTCTACATTTTCAAAAACCGTACACTGCCATTCAAAATATGGTGTCTTTGTACAAATTTTCATGTAGTATGCTCACTATGAGCCTATGTTCATACTATACAGGTCGTTCTCAAAAAATTAGCATATTGTGATAAAGTTCATTATTTTCCATAATGTAATGATAAAAATTAAACGTTCATGTGTTTTAGATTCATTGCACACCAACTGAAATATTTCAGGTGTTTTATTGTTTTAATACTGATGATTTTGGCATACAGCTCATGAAAACCCAAAATTCCTGTCTCAAAAAATTAGCATATCATGAAAAGGTTCTCTAAACGAGCTATTAACCTAATCATCTGAATAAACTAATTAACTCTAAACACCTGTAAAAGATTCCTGAGGCTTTTAAAAACTCCCTGCCTGTTTCATTACTCAAAACCGCAATCATGGGTAAGACTGCCGACCTGACTGCTGTCCAGAAGGACATAATTGACACCCTCAAGCAAGAGGGTAAGACACAGAAATACATTTCTGAACAAATAGGCTGTTCCCAGAGTGCTGTATCAAGGCACCTCAGTGGGAAGTCTGTGGGAAGGAAAAAGTGTGGCAAAAAACGCTGCACAACGCGAAGAGGTGACCAGACCCTGAGGAAGATTGTGGAGAAGGACCGATTCCAGACCTTGGGGGACCTGCGGAAGCAGTGGACTGAGTCTGGAGTAGAAACATCCAGAGCCACCGTGCACAGGTGTGTGCAGGAAATGGGCTACAGGTGCCGCATTCCCCAGGTCAAGCCACTTTTGAACCAGAAACAGCGGCAGAAGCGCCTGACCTGGGCTACAGAGAAGCAGCACTGGACTGTTGCTCAGTGGTTGCATGTCATTCGGAAATCAAGGTGCCAGAGTCTGGAGGAAGACTGGGGAGAAGGAAATGCCAAAATGCCTGAAGTCCAGTGTCAAGTACCCACAGTCAGTGATGGTCTGGGGTGCCATGTCAGCTGCTGGTGTTGGTCCACTGTGTTTTATCAAGGGCAGGGTCAATGCAGCTAGCTATCAGGAGATTTTGGAGCACTTCATGCTTCCACCTGCTAAAAAGCTTTATGAGATGATGATTTCATTTTTCAGCACGACCTGGCACCTGCTCACAGTGCCAAACCACTGGTAAATGGTTTACTGACCATGGTATTACTCTGCTCAATTGGCCTGCCAACTCTCCTGACCTGAACCCCATAAAGAATCTGTGGGATATTGTGAAGAGAAAGTTGAGAGACGCAAGACCCAACACTCTGGATGAGCTTAAGGCCGCTATCGAAGCATCCTGGGCCTCCATAACACCTCAGCAGTGCCACAGGCTGATTGCCTCCATGCCACGCCGCATTGAAGCAGTCATTTCTGCAAAAGGATTCCCGACCAAGTATTAAGTGCATAACTGAACATAATTATTTGAAGGTTGACTTTTTTTTTGTATTAAAAACACTTCTTTTATTGGTCGGATGAAATATGCTAATTTTTTGAGACAGGAATTTTGGGTTTTCATGAGCTGTATGCCAAAATCATCAGTATTAAAACAATAAAAGACCTGAAATATTTCAGTTGGTGTGCAATGAATCTGAAATATATGAAAGTTTAATTTTTATCATTACATTATGGAAAATAATGAACTTTATCACAATATGCTAATTTTTTGAGAAGGACCTGTATATGTAGTTTGTATATACATACTCTGCATGTATTTGATCAGTAATATTGAGAAATATTATTAAACAATATATATATATATATATTTTTTTTTTATATGTCGGTTACTCCATTGTCCAGGATCATACAAATACAATATTATTACAATTTAAAATAACTGTTTTCCCATATATTTTAAATAATATTTTATTCCTCTGATGGCAAAGCTGACTTTCAGCAGCCATTCGTCTAGTCTTCATTGTCACATGTCCAAAAAATGTTTAATAGAATGTTTATTTATATAAAACAGAAATAGGTTGTAACGTTATATGTCTTTACATTCACTTTTGATCAACTGAATGCGTCCTTGCTCAATAAAACTATACATTTATAAAAAAAAAAAAACTTCTTACTGACTCGAAACTTTAACCGAGGCAAGTGCGAATTTTTCTCCCTGCACCTACCAGACATGGAACCATGTCCAACATGCAGCCTGGCTTCAGAGATAAGAGTTCTACTGTCAAATGCCAGACTGGACAGGTCATGGTGGACCATGGTCTCTTCAAACATCAGACAAGCATATGTGTGCTCCATTTCCATTCGGAGATCTTGAGGGTGCCTGTCATGTGTGTCTGTCAAAGAGACAGTTTGTGTCCAGAAAGCAGTTTGGGAGAAGTGTGACAGTAGCTATGGCTCTTTCCGTATGACCAGCGAAGATTATCTTTGACTCCAGCGGCGATAAACTCAGACAGGTCTGACTGCTCTCTGTATTTTATCGTGTTTTCTCTCTCCTCCTTCTCCCCCCCTCCCCTCCTCAATTTATGCTATTGAAGCGAAACCATGCAATTTCTAATATATTGAAAGTTGCAGGTATATTGCACCATCATTGGACCATTTTCAGAGGCTGCTTATGAGAAAAAAGATATAGTGCAAAACACCAATTGGCTCTTTCCATAAATAGGCTACAAAATTGGGCCTCTTAAAGTCTTTTTAGAGCAAGTAAACCAAATATTATATATAAAACTATGCTTTACTATTGGAAAATAATAAATAAATGACTATTTTTAAATGGAATTTGTGCATCTAATGCTTTTAAAAAATAATGGGGCACCAAAATTCCTTATAGGTGGAAAGTTTCACTTCCACCTTCACGGCAATTTTTAGTTGACAAACCTTGTGTGTCATTGTCCTGTTGATGCAGTCGTGTCTGTTCGCCCCCGATAACCTTTGACCTGATGCTAGAACAGTCATGCTCTCTTCCTGCTCTCTCTATCTCTATCTCTACTTTTATTTCCTGCCCACTGGCATTCCAAATCTTGCTTACAGTGGCTTTGGTCCAGGACACACTGGAACGAACGTGTTCTGTTGCCAAAATAATGACTCAATACCTTGGTAACAAGATATTACATTCTAGCTGACTTCTTGAGCCTTTTTGCAACTACAAGCCCAGTGTTGTTTCCAAAAATATGACTAAATATGCTATTTGTGTGTGTAGTCACTGGTGTTCAGGTAACGGCAGCTGTTGTATGTTCTCATACTCCTCATCCGGCTCTCCAACACGCTCGTTGAAGCCCAGTCCTGTTTCTTCTCCAGCACATGGGCATATTTTCTCTGCCATAAAACGCTGAGCTTTATAAATAAACCTCTGATTCTGCTCATCTCTCATGCCGCTGCTCGCCACTGTAGTGCCTCCAACACCGGCCACGCGCAATTTCCCCCTGGCTCGCCATAGTCCCCAGAAAACTCAGTTCTTCTGTCTCTTACAACAACAACCTACCTATTTATACTCCCTCTGCTTCAGCTCTTTCATTCCCTGCTTTTCTCCGATCTGTCTTTAAACGCATTGTGTCAGGTTTCTTTTCTTACTGTTTATTTGTCTCGCCATCCTAGGCCATCCTGGTGAAATTATTGCTGCTCTTTTTTCCTTCTTTTTATAAAGATAGATGGTGGAGTCAGAAGTTTGACGGATGTTCAATCACAACAAATAAAAGCCAGGGAACGCAAATAATAAAAATAAGTTTGGGATTCCAGCGGGAAATCGGTTTGGACGGTGCAGGTGGCAGTGAGTAAATTGTGTGCGGGATGATATTTCAGCCGAGATCGGTCCTGTTGAAACGCACATGTCAGAAACCATCATTTTGATGCTATGGTAATCACAGCATTTTGTCTTTAGATATGACGTGCACTATCCGCACCATATGCTAACTGGGGCTTGTCGGATTCTCTGGTAATTTCTTTAATAAATGCCATAAGCAGAGACTGCTGGGCTCACTGTAACCAGCCTCTCTACACCACCTCTCTATGTGGGAGTTTTGTATTGAGCGCAGTCTGTTCAGCTTGGCAAGATGATGCGGGTGGCTGGCATTTGGAGCTAACCATGCATCTCACCCTATTACAGTAAATGTTACTGTGTCAGGCAAGCAATTCAGCAATAAATAAAGCAGAGCAAACATTATCTGAAATGCTCCAAAACAGGCAGAATGGAAACACCGCCTTTTTATGTCCAGTGATCCCTGAATACATGAGATTCACAGACCAAACAGGAACAAATTGAGAATACGCGTTGTGTATTTCATAAAAGGTCATTTGTTATTTCTGGTCTGTATTATTCATTATTCTAGTCTCAACTCTCAACTCTTTTCTTGCTCAAATTTGTTAGTGTTAATCAGGTCAAGTTGACATGAAAGAGCTTTCACAAACTATGTTACTTCATAATTTGACCTATATTCAAGTGAAATAGGATAAAGCAACAATATTTTTTTCCTCATTGAATATCAATGAAATCTTATTTCACTTAGAAATATGTAATGAGATAAGATTCGCACAATAGAGCCAGACTAAAATGTAAGTTTACTAAAACAGTGTTAAGTAGCTAAATTACTTTTTTTTTTCTCACATTTTTTTATCCATTGGGAATTGATTGGATGTTCCATACCAGAATAGAGCCATACTAAAATTTGAGTGTTGATACAATGCTAAATATCTATTTGGATTTTGGTTAAGATTATTTTTAATATATAATATTAAATCTATAAATATATATTGTAGCAATGTTCAGGGAAGAAGGAGGCGGGAACCGGCGAACAATCCAAATATAACTAAAGTAAAATACAAAAACAAAACAACTAGAATACAGGCCTGTTCCTCTCTCGATCATCAACGTCGTCGCTCCTCCTTTATGCTTCCGCTCCTCCGTGAGAGATGCGAGACCGGTGTGCCTCACATGTGTTGCTCATTAGCAATCGCACCACCGGCCTCGCGCCGTTCTCTCACGTCCCTCAGCCGTCCCGTTCGCCACATATATATGAATTGTGCACAATGAGGAAGCATAAGGGAACTTGTTTTAAAAAAGGGGTAATTTGGGATTTTGTACTGACTTTAAAATCACCAGTCTCATTATATTTCAGGCAGCATGTGAAAAGTAAAAAGGTCTTTTTTGGGAATGTGAAAGCATGGTGTACAAGAGGAAGAGGCATTAGATGAAAGGGATAAAGTTGGGTTAAAGAAACAGATGGAGGGAGATTTTTAAAAAAAGGAGCTGTGAAAAGAAAAGCAGGAGACATTGGCAGTACATTAGCAGCAGTGATCGAGTGGCCTTGAAATAGACTCAATTTTCCCTCGAGTGTGGAGGACAACGGACTGGACAACAACAGGGTGAGCGGTGTCACCAACTGACTGTATGAGTGCAATACATTGATCATGTCATATATGTCTGGGCTCATTGGGTAGTAATTTATATGATGAGAAAGTGTGTGAGAGAGAGAGAGAGAGAGAGAGAGAGAGAGAGAGAGAGAGAGAGAGAGAGAGAGAGAGAGAGAGATATGTTCCATACCAGAGAGAGAGAGAGAGAGAGAGAGAGAGAGAGAGAGATTGGCAGCAGATCCTGACCGTGTGGCTTTGGTTTGGAATGAGCTAATCTGGGCCATACCACAATCCCATATATTCTCATATTCGTCACCCTCTCTCTCTCTTTCACTACTTGATCACCCTCATTCCCTATTTTTTCTTTATTCATGTTTTCACCCCTGAGCCCTGTTCTTTTCATAAAAGGGGATTATGTTTGTCATAATATGTAATTGTGGCTTAAAACCTCCAAAGTCTATGAGCTGCACTTCCTGTACACAGAGTCTCTCATTAGTCTTCAGTTGGCTGACCTGTTTTGGAGTGGCCATGAATTCAGGAGTTATTTCATCTTTACATATTCCCAGATTTACAGTATGTGTTTTAAAAAGTATGACCACCGAGTTGATTGACCAGAAGTGACATTATTTAAATATGCAATTAAGTTGAATGTTTTTAGAGGTGACTTTTTTTTAATTAATTAAATTATTTACCAAATATAAGTATTTTAAATTATTATTATTTATATTATTGAATTATTTACTCCTTTGCAAATTCACAATTTGTGAATCTTTTCAATGAATTGCTTATGTCTGGTTCTTAATTTCAACTCACTGATTCAATTATCTGTTTGCAGCTATTAACGTCGCGCTGAAATAATAGTGAATAATAATATCTGATAAGAAATGGTTTTAGTAAATTTAAAAAAAATAGTATATGAATCATATGGTCTTTTTATTCGACTTTGGCAATGGCAAAATTATAACCCAATTTATAATTTCATTGTGACGATAACATACCCATTCTTTTGCCATTTTATCTCATCCTCATTCATTTTCATTAAATGGAAGAAAGGAAATGGGCTGGATTTGCAAAAAATAACAATAATAAAAAAATAATCCCATGTTTTGCGTTTGGAACCGCATCAGGGTGAGTAAATGACATTATTTACATTTTTAGTTTGAACTATTCATTACATTAATAATATCCTCTTAGCTTAATTTATCTCATGGCTTTTAGTTAGTTAACCTCCCTAGCCTGCTTGCAAGCTGCATTGTGGGATGGGTAAAAAAGAGGGGAGGGAAATATATATTATATGTATAATATATAATATTTTTCTACATTGTGTCCTAGTGAGTCGAGGCCAAATACACAGTTGCTGGCCGGGTCAGCGTGATATACTTGTTATTGAGAGTGTGTTAGTGTGTGTATGTGAGGTGAGTGTGTTTGAGTTTGTTGAATTAAGGGGAAAGAGTCTTGCCCCTCACTTCCTCTCCATACGCCTCCACATGACACTGGACGACCGCAGAGAGAGAGAATAAAAGACACTCTTCTGTGTAGAGCCTTTGTGTGTTCATGTGTGTGGGTAAAACAGAATATCCAATGGGACTTGGGAGAAATACAAACATAAATTGTGCAATGCTAATTCGGCTGTTAGAGAACATTAGGTTTCTGTGTGTATTATTGCATTAGGGAATGACTTTCAGTAAACAGTTTGTGAATGTTTCGATTCGGAATGATTATAGAATCGACATGTACACAGATGCACCTCAGCATGTCAAATAAAGTATCAGATCAACACAGTAGGGTAAATGAGTTCAGCTCACATGCACTTTCTGCTGTCTATCATGTGTGCACACTCTGCAAGTGTAAAGAAGTCATGGTTTCTAATGAAACTGAAAAAGCATTTAACAAAAGATTTTTGTGGTAATGCATAATGACTCTCTTAGTTAAACTCTTCACAGTGCTTTTCTAAAGTGGCAAAAATATGCGTGTAAAAGGGCACCAGTCAATTATATCTGATATATCTGACATATTTTTCACACCCAGCAACGAAATTATGCGAGTTATTACAGGTGTTCCTCTGCCTAAAATTATTTAAATCTGAATATGAAATCGATTTTAACTGTAATCTGTATTTCCAGTCTAACTTAAAATAGTCAAAAGTTTTGGGTCAGTAACTTTTTGTTGTTGTTTTAAGAAACTAATACTGTTATTCAGCAAGGATGTATCAAATTGATATTTTACATTGTTACAAAAGATTTATATTTCAAATAAATTCTGTTGTTTTGAATTTTCTATTCATCAAATAATCCCCAAAAAATGTATCACAGTGTCTACAAAAATATTAAGCAGCACAACTGTTTTCAAGATTAATAATAATATAAGAAGAAATGTTTCTTATTACAATGAATCAGCATTTAATTAGAATCAATTATAATAAATCAGCATGGTAGAACGATGTATGTAGGATCATGTGACACTGAAGACTGGAGTAATGGATGTTGAAAATTCAGTTTTGCCATCACAGAAAAAAAAAAAACATTTTAAAATATATTAAACTAGAAAAAAGTTATTTCAAATTATAATCAAAATGTTACACTATTCTGTATTTTTCACCAAATAAATGCTGCCTTGTCAATCATAAGATGCCTTTAAAAAAAATTATATTCACCTCAAACTTAAAGGTACTGTCCACTGTTTCTCCCTTGATGGTATAGATTGAATTAAATGGAGTAATTAAACACCAGCTTACCTCCTGTTCATCTGCAGAGAGCGCATGTGAGCTAAGTGCGCATGTCTCATGGCATTCACACCTATAGGACATATTCAGTCATCGATAGCTGTACAAATACCAACACGTTCTCACTTCCAACTCGTAACATATTGATGCTTGGTCAAGACCTCTCGGTGTCACTTTTTAACGCAGAGTTCCCTTTTGGCATAATTTTTCGACTCAATTGCTTTAAGTTATTCCTTATAGATCATATCAAGACACATTTAATTATTTGCATTTGTAAAAGTAGAAATGATTTTATAAATATTTGTACTTATAAATCTATAAACCCTAAATCTATCCACTTCTAAACATTATAAAACATTTAACAGGCAAAATAAAAGTACAGTCACAAGAAAACTAACAAAAAAACAATAGGGATGCACCAAAATAAAAATTTTGGGCCGAACCCGAAACTTCTGGATGCACTTAGCTGAAAACCGAAACTTAAAATGCTTTTTTTAAATTATGTATTTATTAATGGTATTTTAAATTCGCTTTTTTTATTTTATGGAATTAGTATTATATGTTTAACTATATTAATATTAAATATAAATATATTATTCTTTAATTAGTTCTATGCATCAGAATCAGATTTTTAAACAGATATATTTTTTTGACCAATTATCCAAATAATGTATTGTCAGGGTGTGTGCAGGCAGAAGAAGAAGAGGAAGGCAGAAGGCTCCAATGCAAAGTGCATGCTCGCACACACACACACACACACACACACACACACACACACACACACACACACACACACACACACACACACAGACACACACACACACACACACACACACTCACACACACACACACACACACACATAACCCAGGTGACACAGATGAAAGTGATTGACAAGACACAGGTGATGATGATGATGAACTAATGATGGTAGACATGGCAACGGATGAGTGGTGGGAAAACAATAGACGTGACTAACAAGGCTGAACAGAAACACAACAGTTACATGTACAGTCCTACAAAGCTATTATTATCAGAGCATGTGAGCGGGTCAGTGAACGAGAGGGTAGTGTCATTTTATCAGCTTATATACCAGCTTATATTCGGGCGGCAATATTTGAGAATGTGCACAGGATCTCGGTACATGGAGACAGACAGTGATCACTTTTATGTCTTTTTTATGTCTAAAAAAATCTAACGTTTGGCCTCTGAACATTTAAAATATTTGTACTTTTTAAATAAATTGTGCCAGTAGTTGGATCTGCCAACTACAGGTTCAAAGAAGATTTTATATTATATTATATTTTACACAAATGGATAAGTTGAGGGGTGATGTTGGGTTACGTGTTCAAACGGGTAAATAAAAAATTAAAAAAATTATTTTGTATGAAATTATGCTGGCTAATTAAATAGAGAATCACACCCCAACATGTCAAAAGTAAGAAATAATAGATGACGGGCCGTTGAATTTTTAGAAAAATAATGCACATCCGAAGTGGTAATGCGAGTGAAGCGGAGTGGCCTTTACACCTCGGGTATACATTATTTTTTCGAATAATTCAATGGCCCGGAGTCAATTATTCTGCTTTTCCTACAGTTACCACACCTCTAAACATTGTTCAGATGATGTATTTCAAAACATTCGTCAGGTTGTTGTCCTTAAAACTCTCTTGTGTGTGGGACTAATTTATTATGCATTTAATCCCAAGCCTCCGTTGCTAATTCCAAAACATCATTTTAGAGCTAATAAAGGAGACTTGAGCCACTAATAGCAGAGTAATGCAGTTATAGGGAGAGAGAGAGTGAATAAGTGGAAAGTCTTTTAGTTTGTGCGTCTCTCAACAGTGTTCAGCAGTGTCATTGTAAGTTTATCTGCTCCAAGAACAGCGCAGTTATTACCCGCTAGTTAGAAATGTCATGTAGCTTTTAAGTTGAACTATTTTACTGATAAAATCATCAGAGCAGCGCTGACAACACATTTCTGTGAGAGTGTGTGTCCGTGTATTTGAGTGGTAGAGAGAGCTAGAGAGAAAGACAGTATGCTTTCCATACATAAACAATTTTGTGGCAAAGAACATGGAAATAATTAGTTGTTTTTATCCTATTCATTTGCACAGTGTTGTTGTTAGGTTTAGATGTTTTGCTGTTGTGGACTGTAAGGACCTTTTGAAATAACTGAAATGGAACTGTAACCAGTCAAGACCTGCCTGGTTAGCCGGGCATATCCCTTAAAATAATTTCACACCTTAGAACGTTCCTCAATCAGATTAGATCATTCAATTGCCTCATAGTATAATGGCAAAATTATAACCCAATTTATAATTTCATCGTGACGATAACATACCCATTCCCAATTCATCGGTGTATGATGCTAAAGGGAACCCTGTGCATGCAAAGTGACACCGAGATGCCTGACCAAGCATCAATATGTGACGAGTTGGGAGTAAAAACATGTAGCCAAATACTGAAGATGAATTCCAAACAGCATCTTTGTGTCCTTGAAAATGAACACTAGAGCTATTCCAAACAAAAATGAGCAGCTATAATTATATAAAATATGATTTTAATCCAGCCCTATGGTCAGTGTTTGTCTGTCTCCTTCTCACATTCTTGGCTGGGTACAGGGCAGACCCTGACAAAAAGAGTAATGATGCAGCCTTGTTTTAATGTGAGCCTTTATCTGCACTCATTATTAGCCTCATCTCCACAATGTCAATGTGCTCTTAGTGCTGCCTCTCCTTGCAGGCCTTGCTAATTGACAGATAGCTACAAAAAACAAATGTGTGGTTAAGCCATGTAATACACAAACATTTCCTGTAGCAGATAACCGCCCGGACCTCCTGTTTTGTCTTTTGCCCTCTCATCCACATATACATGCGCTGTCTCACAAAATTCAAAATTACTCTGAGAGGCTCTTTTAATAGCAATGACGCTGTGGCTTGCGGCCACGTCTGCGGCATCCTGGCTCTATTAGGCTGTGTTGTGGGAAAAAAGAAGAAGAATCGATATCATATCAGCATCCAACGGAACACCTGACAGTTCAATTTCACAGGCGTTCTTGAGAATCGATTGTGTTGGAATAGTTTGGGACCCTCTCAAAGGCTGACTGTTGTAGTTAATCTATAGCACCATTAGCACGGGTCACTGCATGCATGGTCATTAAGACCATACAGAATAACTGACTGCTATATGAATGCTAGCACCTTTTTGCCAATAGTTTGTTTCTAATCGAGAAAAACAAATACTAAGTGCAAATGTATGGCGTGATGGTTGAGCTCTGTAGCTTTTTCCCTCTATGTTTCGTAAGCTCTTACAAATCCATTTAACGTCTCAACATAGAAAAAGAGGCAATTCTGCCACATAATCGGGCTTGAAGTGATAATGGAGGACATGATGATGAAGACAAGACAAATGCTTTCTGAAGACATCTGTCCTTGAAGTGTTGCACAATTTGGGTGTTTCTGATCATAGTTGAATTAGGGGAGACAATGATTTACATCATCTCTCTGAAGTTTTGATAGAACAGAATGACATATTTCCTAATTTTCACAGGCAGGAGCAGATAAAAAGTTGTAGATGAAAAAGCCCTACTCGTTGATGAAAGTAAACCTTTGTTTAATTAAATGAGAAAAAGAGGGGGTGGTGGGTAAAACGATGCAAGCTGTTGGAACTGAAGCAGATTTTTGGAACTGCCACTGCTCTATACAGGGTATGAAAGACATTATGAATGATCCTTAAAGTGAGTTTACCCAAAAAAATATGAAATTATTATGTCCTCATTTATTAACTCTAATGTTGAGCAACCAGCAGCAATTTCAGAGTTTGTCCTTTATATAGAACAAAGTTTTCTATCTTCAAAAAGGTTGCAAATGTACCATAAACCTCTCATAAATGCATGCATTTTTTTCCACGTCTTCTGAAGGTAAATTATAGCTTTGTGCAAGAACCATTAGAAATCATTGATCAGTCCAATTCATGAACCAATCATTCAGATCATCTTTGAACCAAATCACTAAATAGTTTCACTAAAATGATCTGACCCAAAATAATGATTTGTTCATGAATCATGAATTGAATATTGCTTCTTCTCTCACGGTATTATATGTCAATATTTTCAGTAGATAGCAGCTTAAATTTCTGTAACTTAAAAAGTTGACAGCCGAATAATAAAATATTAGCCAAAATTATTATTTGTTAAAACTGACTTTATTTTAAATATCAAATGCTGTTAACACTAAGAAAGTTTGCTTTGCTCTTTTCGTCTGTCTGTTGTAATAGTAGGACCTTTCCTGCTCTCGCTCTCCAGAAGTGGTTCTCTCTGCTGGGCTGGTGTGTTTCTCCAGCCTATTAAAACTCCAGACGCTGGGTGTGAAGTTCAGCTCTGTGGCTTTCTTCTTTGAATCAGCACAATAGGGGAACAGTTTGAGAAGTCTTTCAATACTACGAAATAAGGCCTCTGAATCCTATAAAAGAGTTTTGTGGAAATTTGAGTCAAAATGTGCTTATACCGCAGTGGTTTGTAATTGCATGGTCTGTTTGTGTCATATGGTCCATTTGAATTGTAGCTCTCTAAACATATCAATATTATGAATGTTGAAAATTTAAAGCAACAGTCATTTTCCAGTAACAAAAAAAAGAGTGATTATAAAGTGATTTTCTCACTTTGACCTTGACACTCCTACATAAAGTACAGACTCTGCGGCCCCTCCACAGGCAGTGGTCTTGATGACATCATTGTGGGATCAGACTTAACTGGAGAGGATGATACCCTCAATAAACCCATCCAGCTGAAAGTTGTAAAAGTCCAGAGAATGCTACAGGCAACGTGGTGCAAGAACCATCAGAGACGAAGAAAACCCTTTACGGGAGAAGCGTGGCTCCAGGGAGGGGTGGGTGTAGGCACTCCTTTAGATCATCCAACCATCCCTCCTGCCAAAATTCCACTCAACCGGAATTCCGATCCCTCACAGAGCTCCGGGAGATCCGGGAACGTGCTATCCGCAGGGCCCAACAGCGGATACGGGCCCTGGGCTGTGAAACAAAATCAGGCCGTACTGGACAGATGGGATGGGTTGATGTAGACAGGGTCACTGGTCCATTACAAAATATGCACATCTGTGAGAGTCGTCCAGTGATGCGTCTATTTGATCATCTGAAATCGTTTGACATGAAAAGGTACAACCTCGTAATCTTGGGAGTTTATTGTTTGATTAGCATAGCATGTGGCGTTACAACAGCGTAGCATGCAGTCTCACTGTTTAATCTCTAATGACACACACCTGAGGCAAGAGTAGAATGAATTTAAGGCTTTTTGTCACTGTCCTCATCCAATCACTTTCGTGATAACTTATAGTTACAATCCGATTCACAGGGTCCCTATGAAGTGCTCACTTGTTCCTATATGCTGATCAGGAGATAGTTGTAGAAGTTCACTTTACTTGATTAAAATGGTTTCATTTGATATGCACTTCAATGGCATACATTTTTTTGCAAATTGTGCATTTTGAAGGTGATGGAATTATATATTGAAATATTGATATATAAAAAAAAAAATTATATGTGTATATATATATATATATATATATCTATATATATATATATATATATATATATATATATATATATATATAAGCACATAAGATAGAACCATTGATGTAGCCATTTGGATATTATTATTTTCTTAAACAATGGCGAAGACAAATGATCAAAAAGTGCCTCACATTACCTGTATTCACCCCACTGTACTGCATATCAGTCATGGTCATGATAATGGTGTTGTAATGGTTGCATCTTGAGTGCTTTACCTCTGAGAACAATGTAGAAACCACACCTGAGGTGAATTGCACTGAATAATACCTAATATTTTAGCCAAACTTTGTCTAGTCCTAGTGCTCAATGATTGATGGGTACATTTTCCTCTCCATTTCCCTGTGCATTTTTCAGTTTATTTCGGATTGAACATACACTCCCTTTGAATTGGAATCTCTCTTAAGATGGCAGAATACCCTGTGAAGGCACTATCGAACCCGATCTCAGAGAAACAGCTGAACTGAATCATCTAATGCGACGTGTTTAAAGAACGGCAACATCCCCACCCCACCCACATCCCCACCCCTCACCTCCCACTTCCCACCTCCTGTAGGCAAAAGGCACACTGTGAGTAATCGCTACTGTTGTTATCCTCTGGTTTCTAATTAAAAAGTCTGTTAGAAACACAGAGCCAAAAGCTAGTGAGATAGCTTGCGAAGTGTAAGCATGTGTGTGTGTGTGTGTGTGTGTGTGTGTGTGTGTGTGTGTGTGTGTGTGTGTGTGTGTGTGTGTGTGTGTGTGTGTGTGTGTGTGTGTGTGTGTGTGTGTGTGTGTGTGTGTGTGTGTGTGTGTGTGTGTGTGTGTGTGTGTGTGTGTGTGTGTGTGTGTGTGTGTGTGTGTGTGTGAGAGATAAGTACATAAATCTAGCCTGACTGAAACTGCTGCTGTGGGTGCAAATGAATTGAACTGATCACTGAGATGAGTGTAATGATGTGATGAAGGTCGGATTGTATGTGTGTGTCCTATGGGGCTCTTTATGGCTCTAAACAGAGTAATGAGGCCTGTGTTAGAGCCAGAGCTGTGGGACCACACATACTCTCTTCCACAGATAATTACACTTGCTCTCTTTCCCGATCTCTCATAAAACAGTCATTTATTACATGGATAATTGTTGTAGTAATCAACCTGTTAGTAGCAATTAATATATTATTAGATCCAAATGTTTACTGCTCTTACAGTCAGTCTCTTTATAGTTTTGTTTTAAACTGATGTTACAGCATCTTTGACCGTGATGAAACTGTGAAATATTCAAAATCAGTATGAACAAGAGTGGTGCAATCGTCCAGTGTCTGCTCATTAAAGCAGGACAAATTGTGGTTTGTTTTTTGGAGATGATCGTATAGGCCAGGCAGTTCTAAGAGCATTGCTTTGGTTTTATGCCTCATTCAGAGTAACACAGAATAATGAGTCTCATATACAGACCCAGAGGAAAATGTTATCACTCTGTGGGTGCTATTTCAGAGCTCAGAAGACTTAAAAGCTTTCAATTATGTTTCATGTATTAAGCAACAACTTAATATTAGACTGTTCTTCTCTTTAATCAAATGAGACAATTGTTAACTTACGGTATGACTATTGAGCAGAGCTACTGTATAATCGGGATATTGCACTACACACTGCAGAATAGAAAAACAAGATGTGAACAAAGTTTCCAAAATGAAAAAAAAAAAAAAAAAACACACGTTTGTTTGTATTCAGCAGGGTGAGATTGGGTAAGTTGCCCCAAAAGAGTAACAAAGTAGTGTGTATTTCCTAGTGTTTTCATTATTTAATTTATTATTTGAAAATAAAATTTGTATTATTCTTGGAGTTAATATTTTATCTGAATATTTATTTTTAGAAAATGTATATTTGATTAGATATAAATATAGACCTGTAAATAATTCATAGATATTGTGTATTTCAAATTGATCTCATTGACTGGCATTCTATTACTTGTTTTGTCTGCCATTCACCAATTATTCAAACTAAAAAAATAAAAATAAAAATCATAAATTAGCTTTTAGTGGTTTACATTAATAACTATCAACAATTGGAATGAAAACAGCTTTATTCACCAATAATATTCGGATGTTTTTTTTTTCTTTTTTCTTTTTTCTTGCATAAATGTGTAGCTTGTTTGGAAACGTAATGAGCCTGCAAATAAGCAATACTATTTTTTTTTAATTGGAGACTTTGTAATCTGAGATTTGTTAAAACTCTACAGGAGACACATGCAATTTCCGAGTTCTTATTTTTAGGTGAGAAATCTTTAGTTGCTCATTTCTGATGTTTATTTCCTCTAGTAAAACTCTCCCTCTCTGTATCTGTCTTCTGTCTTCTTCATCCTACTCTCTATCTGCCCATCGAGATCTGTAATGGTCGGCCAGAAAACAAAGTGCACATGACTCCACCACTTGTTGAACGATGTGAAAGGGAGGGTGATGGGACAGGAGATGTTAAGATGGAAAAGGTGATTGCATTGTGCTGTGGCACAGCTTGTACCAATTTCCTGAGTTAATGGGATATTTTTGCCTCGCTTCCCCTCCATGTTTTCTTTTGCTCATCTCATTGGGCACTAGCAAAAAAGTTACCAACCTAGCTAAGAAAGATGGACAGTTTGCGAAATCGACGGAAGGACTCTCGATGCGTGAACTGTAGTTGATTGAGGGGTACGTGATGGGGCTTTTGTCAGGTACAAGTAGATGGAGGTTTGTGATTGACTTGAATTTGTTACACACTTGAAATACAAGACCGTAGACTGCACGATGTGAAGAAGATGAGGTCAATATTTATTAAATATTTGTAAAAATATAACTAACAAAAAACAGGAAAAAAAGAAAACTGTCAAAGTTTTTAAATTGAAAAGGTTTGCATGACTTGTAGGCTTGCTACGATAGTTGGTGTTACCGTGTTACACGGTGTTCAGTCGCAACACCGGTTTCATCACTTCCCCACCGCGGCACCGAAAAAAAAAAAAGTTTAAAGCGGTACAAATATTTAACGCAATTACGCAATATCTGTTTTTTTTTGTCACCCTTGACTACCGTTGTATGATCACGCTCTAATTAATTTAAATGCTTTTAAATCATTCAAGCGCGACAAGACTTAAGGGACCCCACTGTAAGTCCTGCCTATTACACACACGACCAACAGAAAAGACGTGCGTCAGTATCGAGTTCTCTTTCGGGCTTGAACAAACCATAACACAAAAATTATGCCAAAATGACCGTTTTTCGCTCACTCGTTTTCATTCACTCCTTCAAGTGAACGGTATTAGTGGACTAACATATAGGGAATAGGCCTAACTTAGTTAATGAGGGTTTAGGGGGCGATTTAGGATTCAACCCATGTTCTCAAGCAGTGAAAAATAGAGGACACTGACATTGTAGTAGAACTTCACCTGCTGTTAGCATTCCATTAACTCCCATTCATTTTGGCGTCACTTTGACAGCGAATAACTTTACATCTGAGGCGTCCAAAGACTCCATTTGTCGATTATTTATTACTAAAGAAACACAACAATGTATAAAAGGCTCCATTACTTTGTATCTTACATACGTAGAAGCCGTTTTTGTAAAAAATAGGCTAACGATTGTGTCATAACCACTCGACTCTGTCACGAGAAATTACCGTATAGACAGGCGGAGAAGCACGCAGGCAATCGGGGGGACGTGGAGGCATAAAGTCTGATAAAGTCAAGGGAGAAGCCCATAGAGAATCATAAAGTTGCTCCTGCTGCTAGCTCATGGACAGCTAATACTCACTCTCTACGTCTCTACGAGATTCGGAAGGGAATGATTCAGATTTCTCTCGGCACAGCTACTAGAAGACAGACAGGTTGCCCACGTCACATCTACGTCGTCAAGCTCAGTTTGAGCCTGCGCAGTACGCTCAGCCATCAGGAAGTGAGTGCTTCTAAAGGGCTTCAATTCTCTCCGTTGAAATCAAGGGGGTCGCTTTTTCCATTTATTTTACTGTCTATGCTTGCCATATTGACTCTTGCGTCTCCGTTTTTGATTGTATTGAAAATGAAATCAGAGATGATTTATTGCTTACAGTGTTTGATAATATTGTTGTGATCATCTTATCTGGACGAGTTGTGTACGCTGTACAATAATGTTTTAAATCGTACCTGTTAAATCCATTTATCTCAATTCAATATGTCCCCGTAATTATGTGATAAAATGTGAAAAAAATCGGTATAATAAATATAGACATAATTATCTCTTAAATGTCACTCTTAATTGTCTTGTTTGAACGTGTTCGTTTGTCTTTGGCTCAAAGCCACTTGCTGCGAACTTTTCTTCGCGGAAGCTTCGCGTTTATTTCAAGTGAGTGAGATAAAATATTTCAACTCAAAATAACATTTTGTGCCCAATTATTTCACAGACGTAGTTTTGGTATTTAGGTCAAAGTTAACTTTCGTTGCGTTCGCTATACAACAGTGGTTGATAGTCACACAAGATGATCGGCAGATTTAAGTGTTTCCCCTTATTTTAGCGACTTTTTTTGTGCATGTTCTGCAGACAGGGTGACCATCCTCGATTAAATTTCCCTCAAGACTTTTGTAAAAGCCAAAATATGACCACACTTCAGATGTGGTCCTCTTAAAAGGCTGAAAAATCTCCTGAACACGGTCACTGCCTTCCGCCATTAATTCTCAAATAAAAAATAACAAACTTTGCGCACTGCACGCCTGTGTCAAACTGTTAACAAGATTCATAGTGAGTTATTAAAATCACGATAAACGGTTTTAATGATAATTAAATTTTAAACGATAATACTAACCGTCAGTACATTTTATCGTGGTTTATAGTGAAACCGGTAATCGTCCTATCCCTATGTTATCAATGGGCTCGAAAGGGGCTTTTGAAAGCGCGTTCAGAATCATGGACAAGTCCCAGGGCGGGACCAGCGGCTTCAACACTGGATGTAGCCTACGTGCTCCGCTCATAAATCGACCGACAAGAGGGTGTTTGCCAATAGTACCCGAGCCAAGACCAATATGACATGCCTAGATAGCGGACAGGTAAACCTTAACCGTGGAAAAGGCTCTGCCCTTAACTAGAAGGTCCTGTAGGAAGCACAGCACGTCCGAGATTGAACACACGAAAGGAACAATGCTCCTTTCTGTACACCATGCCTCAATCATCCTCCATTTGAGATTATATAAAGAACGTGTTGAGGCAGCCCTTGCGTTCTGAATCGTCTCAATTACTTTCGGAGCCAACCCGACTGCATTCAGATTCAGCCTCTCACGGGCCAGCTATCTTCTGAGGGGAGGGGTGGAAAATGTCCCCCCGTGCTTGCGAGAGGAGGTCCCTGCGCACTGGTATGGCCACGGCTTGTTGTAAAGCAGCTGCACAATCTCCGCCACCCACAGTCTCCCCGGCCAGTATGGCGCGATCAGAATCATTACATGTCTGAATTGGCGAACCCTCCGTAATGTCGGCCCCATCAGGCTCAATGGAGGGAATGCGTAAAGTAATACGTCTAGCCACTCATTGGCTAGCGCATCCACGAGCTAGCTGCCTGCGGACAATCCATGGGTTTTTCTCTGTGTTGAGCAGAGAGGCATGGGTCCGACTTTCCAGTCACTGCCACGCGGAGCCTCCTTTCTCTGGTTTAGTCGAGAACGTCGCGCAGTGCGGACAACCCTCGCGGTTGGAAATCGCTGCCTGAGTGTATTTAGCGTCCAGGCAGGAGATGCAGAGACCGTGTGAATCCTTTGCCGAATCCACATTCCACAAGTGCAAGGATGTGGAGGACGACCTTTTCCTCCGGGGTTCTGTGGCTCCTTCGTAGTGGCCATGATAGGGCCTGCACCCTCTTTGTACGGTAAGTCCACCACAATGTGAAAATTAGCTATGCTGCGATCCGAGAGCTCTACTTTTCTTTCTTTCTTTTGGTGCGTGGTGAGCACCCAAAAAAACTTGGAAATGAACTGAAAACTCGCCTTGCGCTTTAGTTATTTCACTCTAAATGCCAAAGTCCCTCAACAACTTATGGAACTATTCCGTTAGGGACGTTACAGTCCTTAAATCTCCTGAGGACAGCTTCCGAAAATCTTCAACAGGGAAGAAAGCGAGAATGACGAAACGGCAGGTGGCTGCGGTATCCATTTGTGACCCTGCCTGTGAAAACCCAGCTAAAGTCATTTTTTTGTGATTCACTGTTTTCTACATAAAAAACATCCTACATAATGTAAAGAACATTCTGTGAAAATATAACCTTGATATCTTTAATATTGATTGAGTAAGGCTATGTCAAAGATTTGCTGAATTCCGGACTCAGAAAATCATGTTTTTGAGAAATTCCATTTTTAAAAAAAGCTTACTTTTAAAACTGCAACACATTTGATCCATAGTTATCCTGCATATGTGCCATATACCACATTAAAGCTGAGATTCTACCATTTTCAGTGATTTATGAGAATATTCTTAAAGTTTTGTAAAACAGGGCTATGTTTGACTAAACATAGCTTAAAAAAGTTTTTTATGAAAAAACTAAAAGCTTAAAAACATTGAAAAAAAAGGGGGTACTACAAGTGCTTGATTGTAGCAACAATTACCAAGTCAATTCAGTGGAATGATTTGTATAACTTTATTAGTAAAATGAAATATCACTGAATAAAATGTCAATAATACATAAATTATTATATTCATTATTAATTATATAACATTTCGGTATAAAATCTCATTCTCTTACTGGGCCACTGTGTAACATAAAAAAAAATTCAAGGGATGGTTCACCCAAAAATTACAATTCTGTCATCATTTACTCACCCTCATGTTGTTCCAAACCTGTACAAGTTTCTTTCTTCTGTTTAACACAAAATAAGATATTTTAAAGAATTTTAGTATCCAGACAGTCGACGGCACCCGTTGACTTCCATAGTTGGAAAAAAATACTATGGGTGCCGCCAACTGTCTGGTTACTAACATTCTTTAAAATATCTTATTTTGTGTTAAACAGAAGAAAGAAACTTATACAGGTCTGGAATGAGGGTTAGTATGACTAAATCATTGTTGTGTGAAATACAGACAAACAGGAAGGTTAAAGCGGACTTTGACAATGTCCATTCAACTTTTGATCAATGAGATGTCGCGTCAGCACAGCAGTCCGCGACTATTAGAGCTAGAGCCCTTCAGTTAGGGAAACTGGGGTTGTTTGTAGTCACCTTCATTTATTCATCACTTTTAACAGTATAGATTGATTCAAAGCAGCTTTACAGTGATAATAGGACATGTCCATGCATCCTAGGGGTCACATCATTTATAAATAATGCACTGCAAATAATGCTGGACCAATGCAGCTAGGTGATCCTTGAACACAGCATGCATATACATTTCAGTGTATGTTTTCAGTTCCACATCTTGACTTCCAGCATTAGAAGCATATTCTTCTTGTTGGTGTTCGCTCTTCAGATTCGCCAGACCAGCTTGGGGTTCAATCACCAAAACTGGCTCCTCCTCATCATCATGTTGGTCACTGCTTGAAAGAGCAAGGAGACATTTTTCAATTCAAAGCAGGAGACCTAAACATGATGGTGTAACATGCAAGAATGGGGTTGGGGGCTTATTCCACATTTAAAGTGGATAATAAAGGATTTTATATGAAGATAGTTTTTCAGTTTAGTCAGACTGGATCTGATTAATTGAGGGGAAGGCTATGAGTGGTAAGACTTCAATTCAGTGTGTAATCAAACAAATAAACATAACGTCATAAACGTAATTAATTTAAACTGACCCAATCCCAATCAACAAATCTGTAATAAACATTTAAATCGACTATTTTTGCATCACAGGATTAATTCTGTATTAGCATTACATTAGCTGAACACTGACAGTATTTACAGTAGCTATACATTCGTTTAGCATTAACAAAAAAAGACAAAAACTTACCGTCAAATTCCTCATCAGTTTCGTCCACGAATGTGTCCGTCATCCTTACCATCATCATCCTCCAGAAATTAAACGACTATAAAACCGCTTATATCATAATTCCACCGAGGTTAATATCAAAAAAGCTGTTTAAGCAATCAACTATTTTCCGTTCCTGCTCATGCTTCGGCGGCGCAATGTCAGATAGTTCATCAAAACAACGCATCACCATCAAGCTAAATAATTATATTGACACGTAGCAGGCCTAAAATTTCTTAAAAAAAGATTATTGTATTGGCAGAATATTGAGCTACAAAACAAATAAGCCATTCTTAATATTGGTGATGACAGGAAACAATCTCCACAGATATCTGAACTCGGCTTAAGTCGCTTTTTTTCTGTGTGCCTTAACTACTGTTGAAGTGATTGCCACTCGTGCGGATTGATATAAGGTCTGTTTACTCTTACTTATGGTAGAAAAGAAGTTCCTGAACCGAATGGTGTAAGAATCGTCAGGTGTTGTTGCGCCGAAATAAAAACAGAGACAATTGAAATCAATGTTTAGGAAGCCCACGTCCGTTTTTTTTTTCTCTCGCAAAAGTTTAACGTAGTGTCAATAAAATCATTAATTTCTGTATTTATCATGTTATAAATGAAAATTTGAGTACTCCATCTCAAAAACTTTGATATAATCTATCATTTACAGCAATAAACACACATGACCTATTTTTGTCATTTTTATGGCTATGACTACTTTGACGCTCTTTTACTCATAATTACATTCTGCAACTTTAGCCGGGGGTTCACAGACGGGGTCACATTTTTGTTTGTGTAAATGCAGCAGCCAGATGCTGAGTCACCGTGATGCTGGTCTGGACAGTTGTGTCCTTCTGTTCCGTCTCGCATGGTTTACTCTCAGGTTGCTGTAGTGAGTGCCCATGACTCAGGGCTACTGCTGTATTTCACAAGGGCTCTTCGGCTCACAGTCTCATCAGATGGTTCACCTTGTACATTTGATGTTCTTTAAGACTAGCCTAAAACATAGAGAAAGAAACAGCCAATTGCTTAAAACATTAATGAGGATATGATAGACCCTACTTGGGTCTTTTTTCCCCATCCTCTTATAGACATCTGTTGTTATGTTATTATGCCCTATTATCTTTTGGTCACATTTACCATTTTTCTATGAATTTTTGCAGGCAAAATGCAATAATTTCAATAGGAATCCATACGATTTAGATTTTCGTGTGAGGATGAAAGATGCAGATTTTGCAATAGATTCAAGCTGGTCACGCAAATTTGCTGTTTACCAACTGATAGCTGCTTGGTTTGAAAGTTTTTGTCTGTGAACAGTGCCTCAAACATCGCAACTTCATTGACCATAGAAAATTGACCTTTTTCGTCCATAAAATTATGCTAATGTGACCACAGATTTACATCAGCTGTAGTGAGATATCCAAATTTATTTCAACCTAAAAATGTTAGTTGGTTACATTAAGTATACAAACTCATGACTGCAGCACTGTTTTGGCTGTTGTTGTTTTGTTTTGTTTTTTTGTTTTTTTGACATGACGTCAGATCTGATTGAGGATGTCTACAATGGACACTTCAAAGTAAACATAAAAAACTGGTACATTTGAATTTCTGAATGGGGGCATGAAGATGCTGTATTTTCACGTTGACATTTTCATGACCTGATTAATCTGTTCTAAATTCAGTGAATTTTGGCTTGCACTTCTCAGGCCAAAGCTGAATGTCTTTTTTCCCATGTAACATGTCAATCATGGTCTCAGACCAGCTAAACACCCTCTGGCTCTGCCTGCTACAGTAGCCACACCCCCAACTCTCACTATAGGTTGAGCTGGTAAGAAACTGACAGATCTGAATGGACCGCTCTCAATGTTTTGATTGTGCCTGGCTGGGAGGCTCCATGTTCACTCTTTTGTGGGAGATAAACCCATGAATGGCATACTAATAATAGTCAATGAACAATAAACTGTGTTAAGAGAATGTATTTTGGTAATTGGATAAAATTGGGTTGGCACATTGCAAAGCACACAGTCTTTGCAGATATCAGAAATTTTGACTAGTTTTCAGCTTCTGTACCCATAGGGTTGTCAAAATATTCGGTACTTCGGTACCAAGTTGGTACTAAAAATATTGAAACGTCATGGTACCAAGTACCGGTGGTACAGAGTACCCGGTCAAACCCGGTTCTGGATGCGCATGCATGCTGGAAGAGCGGGAAGTTGCGTCCTTTTCATGAAGGCGCTGAGACATGGTGACTGGCGGCGCTACTGATGTGGTGGCTGTAAATCCACTTGTTGATAAGAAAGGAGGAAAGAGCCATGTGTGGAAATATTTCGGATTTGCAGCTGATTTCTCCGCTTTGCGTCGGGGTTCTGATCAGCCTGTCGGAGTTGTATTCGCTATAACAACCGCCTCGCTCTACATTTTCCCTTACATATTCTGCTTGTCTCTGTGAATGAATAGCGCAGACACGTGGTTTCATTTAATGTTACCTCACACACACACACACACACACACACACACACACACACACACACATGAAGCACGAGTGATGCTCGTGCTGTTTTCAGTCTCTGCTGCCTCACGATATAATGACATGATTCATGATTCAATTCATCTCCAGAGCCACTCTTAGAGTCACTTCATAAGCATATTACCGTTTCATTTGAGAAAAACTATCGTCATATCATACACACACTGAAACTTAAAGGTCTTCACGGCAATCCTTCAAAATAAAAGTTCGGTTTAACTTAAAGAAATTGACAAAAATAATTATATTAGGCTACTGTACAATAAATTTAGCCACGTCTCCATTCATTAAAAATGCTACTACTAATAATAATAATGTGTGCATAGAAGGTTGCTTATTTTTCACTTGATTTTTTTATAAGCAATATTTCTCAATATCATCAATATTTTCGTTTAAACAGCATGTAGCCTTCAATGCTTTTTATAAATTTACCGTCATAAATAATAGTCATTGAATTGAATTGAATTGAAAATAGTTCAAACAGATTTTGCTGTGGTACCGAAATTGGTACAGAGAATCGTAAAATTTTAATGGTATCGGTACCGATTACTGGAATTTTGGTACCGTGACATCCCTATACCCATACTGATTTCCACTTGATGTTTCAACTGCTTATAAGCTAAGCTTAATTATCTAAATGTCACTTCAAAGTCTCAGAAAAAAAAGCTCAGCTCTTTGTTAAACCAACACTGCCTTTTATGTCCCCTAACAAAAGTACACAATTTTCATCATGACCAGTTCAGGACAATCCATGAGTCACATACCATCCATCCCTGTCTGTCTGACGCTCGGTTTGACCTTCCTCTGACTTTAGAGTGAAAAAAGAGAGGGATAGTAAAACTGAGAAAGAAGAAAGGATCGAAAGGATGGTATTAGTGGATGAGTGGCCTGACAAATGTGTCGACTGGCACGCTTGGGGCTCGATTAATCTCCTTGATGAGTCTGGGCTAATGGGAGGAAGACCTTAAAGAGGACGGACGACCCCGTGCCCACCTCCCTCCATGACACCCAGGCTCAGATTAATGTTCTGCAGCAGAAAGATATTTAACACGATCTCACACACACAGCTCCGATCAAAACTGAAGGATTGTCGTTTGACAAATTCACATGAGTATTAGCTCTAGAATCAGCTTATATATTGATGTTGTAGTAGATGTTAGAGTTATGATATATCACCCTGTCATTCATTGTTCATTTGGGTCTTTTACTGTCGTCGCTCAAAAAATAGATTTTGCTACTTATTTAATTTAGATAATTAGAACGAGCAAGTGCAACACAATTATAACTAAATGTATTTGCTACAGTGTTATTTTGGTATTATTTTGAAATAACCTTTATTTTTATATTTCCAATTCTCATTTTAATTTTTTTGAGTAGTTTTGTTATATGCTTTTGTCATTTTTATTAGGTTTTTTTATATTTCTTTTTTTAATACTATTTTTCTATTCTTTTTTTCATTTATTTAAATTACCAAAAATACATTTTTAATAGCTTTACTTAACGATAACAATGTTTGCTAGGAATATCGATTTGAAGTTGTAAAATATGAGTTTATGTTCATAACCGAAGGTACAGAAATCTGGATGTAGAAGCATTTTCTTTTAAATCAAACATCATTCGGGGCCTTGCAAATTTAGTACTCTACTAAATAAATATACAATTAGTTTTCTTTCTTTTTTAAGCCAGAACAAAATTAAAGCCAAAAATATCCCTCCCATTTTTTTTTTGGAGTGAAGATTAAGATTTGCTTCCACCTTATGTTTATAAAAACCTGAGGCTGAGCAACAAATAAAATGAAAAAAAAAACTAAAAATATTAAAAATACCATTTACAACTCTTTTCTGACCTCTCCTCCCTGTATATGTGGCAGCTGTGTTTCTTTCTCCATCTGTCTGGTCTGGTGCCTCCTGTCTTTTTCTCATGTCATCTTTACACTTCCAATTCACTCTCTGTCCAAACACCAGGCAGCACTGAGGAGTGCAGCTTAAAGACATCACTTCCACTCCTCTTACGAGAGCACCTGAGAGAGAAACGCAATAATGACGTTTCAGCAATCCTAAAGAAACCTTCAGAGTCAGCGACTCTCCTACCTGGTGCATTAGACTTGGGCTTTGATATCCTCTCACCTTCCTGTATGTGTGTGTGTGTGTGTGTGTGTGTGAGGTCAGGGACAGACAGGAAATGTTGGCGCTCGATGTTGGGACTCCATTACACAGCAAATGGATTCGGGAGGTTGCAGAGGTCGGCTCAACCAATCGGAGGTTCTGTCAAAGTAAAGCCCTGAGCAACATTTTCTGAAACTTTTCACTGTGCACCTTTACTCTGTCTGTGTGTCAACGCAAATGTCAAAGCAAGCAGAATGTCAGCTAGCCTGTGAGGCCCAATGTGGTCAAGGTAGTCGCTGAGAAGTAGGTGCTCCTCTCCCGTGACATTTGCTGACACGTTGAGAAGGACCGCAGCTATACGAAAGCTTTAGTCCCAACGGCAAGAACATGATCATTTGACCCTTTCGCTCATGACTCTCATATTTCTCCGCAAGCGACGAGAGATGGGTGCTCGCTTTATGATGAAGGTCATTGAAAATCCTGTTTTCTCCATTCACAAACAGACCAGACACTCCAAACTTTCCCCCAAATGTCTGTGAGATGTGTGTTGACCTCAACTACAGGGTTTAAAACTGAACAGAGGCTTACAGTGGGCCTCTGATGTTAATGATAGCTCTGCTTGCACATTACCCATAATGCTAAGCTCTTTTTGCTGCACTAACTCGCACGCAATTACCGCTGACATTTTTAATGTCACCTTGTCTGAAGGAAAATTGCTCCATTTATTCTTTATTCCCATATAAAACCATGAATTATTCCCTGCTGCATTTCTATGTTCATTTCCTGTTCATTTCTTCTTGCTCTTCTCACTCACACACATTTTTTCCAGCTGTGAGCTGCATTTGCTTGAGTTTGAGGGTTCGGGGATGACGTTCTCCCCTCTGGTTTTTAATCTAGCTCAACTTTCTCTCTCTAATTGGGCCAGGAAAACCCCATTGTCCTTGCTTTTGAATGCCTTGGAAAAAGCAATTGTGATACCATTTCACCATTGACCAGAGAGTTTTATAGGAGTTGCATGAATGCTGGAACGCTACATGACATCATATTAAACTTGTATTCAAGTTTAAGTGTATTCTTAGTATCTATTGAGTGCAGAAGTATCAAAAATACCACCATTCAAGGAGTTGTACATGATAATTTGACAGCTTAATGATATAAAAGCAGAATGAACATGATTTTTGTAGGTTTCCAATAAGAAAGGACACAAGACAAGGTAAATGCAAAATGGTTATTATTTAATGTATATACCTTCCAAATAATTTTCTTTTAAAGAACATGAATGCTACTTACAGTGGGTTTTGCACTCTCAAAGCAACAATTTATTTTTTATCAACTGTTTGTCTGTCTGTCAACTGTTATCAACTTTTATCAAATGACTTCATTGTTCATTATTGTCATAGTTCTCATCTTTATTTTGAATCTATATGCACAGATCCCATTTAGTCACATGAGAGTCTTTGAGGTCAGAGGGCAAGAAATAATTTGTCACCAATCACACTGATACTGCATTGATTAATGCAGTCTGTTTTCTGACAGATGTATACATAAACAATTCATCAGAACACTGATTGGAAAACTCAATTAGAAAGAAAGAATAAGCCCAGACAAATCAAACACGACTCCCACTTCTACTGTCATCGAACCACAGCTGACAGTCCTCATTTTCTCAACTTTCTCTTTCTCACCCCACAGGCAACAAGTGATGAAAAGCAAAATACATACAAAAATAAATTTATTTTTTATTAAAACAAATAGTCTCTGCTGCTGAAGCCTGCATTAGCGTTAGCCCTCAGCTCTGTTCAGGTGTTGGATATGTTGGGTCCTGAGGTCACATTCAGCTCCCCTCTGCGTACATCGTCATTTGCCTGTCTGTCAGCCCCGAGATGATTGGTTATGCAAACCGTAATTCATCAGTGACAGCACGCAGAGTGGTTACTTCATCTCTAACGACCCTTCGGATGGAAAGGTGGAATCAATTCTGACAGCCGCACCTCATGTCAACGCCTGCTGATCTGCATAACACTAGACAAGTAAATCAACTGCAGATGTGACAAGGGAATTAATTTGAGTGTGTATGTGTGTGCAGGGACATCATGCACCTAATATTTTTGAGGGGGCACCAGGGGCAGCCCTGGCTCACTTGGTGCCCTAGGCAAGATAAAAAATAAAAATTAAAAAAAAGCAACACAAAACATCTTAGTTACACTGCAATGTATAATTATATATATATATTTTTAATTTAGTTATAATCAGTGCGATTTTAGTATCATTGTTTTTTTTTAAAGGTTTTAGTTTCAGTTATGACAACAACCATGGTTAAAATCCCAACCTATATTAAGATCACCTGTCACTGTTATATGGCTGTAATGAAGCGCATGGCGAAGGAGATACTCGAACAGACTTTAATCTAATTATAAACTCCATAAACAGGAGAATAGCAAAGATAAACACAACCACATTGATGTTAAACAATACAGGACAATGAATTGACTGAAACTGAATAAGTACAAAGGGCAAACAAAGGAACTGAGTTCATTAACAAGGTAACAGGTGAATGGAAGCAATGGAACACTAGGTAAAAGAAAAACAGCAACTGAACACAATGAAAACTAAAACAAAACAGAACATAACATAACCCTGACATTACCATTCCAAACTTTGGGGACTGCGTTTACTTGATCAAAAGTTTTAAATATAAAACTATTAAAAGTTTAAAATTGCATTAAAAACAACAACAACAGTTATTTAAAATTATATGTATTCCTGTGATTACTTCAGTCTTCAATGTCACATCTTCCTTCAGTAATCATTCTAATAAGCTAATTTGCTGCTCAATAAACATTTCTTCTTATTTTCAATGTTGAAATTGGTATTTTTTGTGGAAACAGTAATACTTTTTTATTAGAAAGATCAAAAGAACAGAATTTATTTGAAAGATTGAAATCTTTCGTACAACTTATTTTAAATTCATTCGTCTTATTCGGTTTGTTATTATGTATAGGTATTAATACTTGAAGGGGTCCTATTATGCCTTGTTAATCTTGATTTTATTTTTGGGGTGTACTTGAATATGTTTTAATGCTTGTTAAAAAATCACATTATTTTTCAAAAAGTTTTCATTATTACAGCTCCTCTCCCCCTATTCATTTACGATGAAGCCCCTCGATCCTTCCGAAATATGAAATGTGTTGTGATTGGTTAGCTGGCCCAGTGTGTAGTGATTGGCAGCGCTTAGCGTGTGTTCGGGAGATAACTGAGCTCTACTCTAGAGTAAATAAAGGATGGCGGCAATTTCAAACCAATTCAAGCCCGATTCAGACCCTGACAATGCTATTGTTACCAAACAAGAGAATGATCCAAAGGATTTCAAGCACAGACTTTTCAAGCACGGATTTCACAGGATTGTAATTTTTTTCTTATACATTATAGATGCGATATTATCCACCATTTAATCATGGTATTTGTTGGAAAACTAAATCTACAAAAACATGGTTAATTTCCTAAGGGGTGGTGAACAAAAGTGAGTGCCTACAAAAGCAGTAAACAACACTATATCAATGTTGGCTAGCAGTTGAGCATATAGCAACAACACAAAACGTATAATTAGAACTGTTAATAGAAAACACAACTACAAATAATAAGACATACTTACAAGTTGTGATTCAACAACAGATTGTCCAGACAAAGTGGAAACTGCTTAATTTCAAGAGATGAGTTTATGTGTAGCCTGCATTGTGGTTCTGGATGCTGTTCTCCGTAAATGTGCAGCGCACAGATAAACATCCGGATTATAATGTTCAAGAACATTATTTAAAATACATTTTAACCACTCCAAGTTTGTCAGCCTTACACCGTGTCCTAGAAAAACACACATAAAATTATATTCAAACACACACAGATGCTTTTAACATAAAAAAACACATAAACAGTACCTGAGATTATCATACTTTCTGTTGTTGTTCCAGCCACGAAGTCGCAGAGATAGAAACCGTTTCTAAATTAGAATCATTGAGTGTCGCCATCGTGGCTGGTTAGGACAAAAACTCTGATTGTCATGGAAAAGATAGCTTTTATTGCGCGTCACGGCGTTGCATCACATCTGGTTAGAACACGGTGTTAGGAAGGTCAAACAAATGAGTTGTGAAAAAAACAGCATCTCTTTGACATGCTGTAGCAGCAGCTCATCCAGGCCTCGTCTGCTTTTTTGCGTATTCCGTGGTCGGGGATTATTTAAATGAGAAACATGACGACTTAATAAAGCCCGGAAAATTCACGTTGTAGTCCAAACGAGCCATTCGTTCTTGAAAAGTGGATTATATTAAATAAATCCCTTTGGAGTGACTTTGATCTTTGTAACCTTGCCATCTTTTTTTGCTCAAACAGCAACATTACACACTAACAAAAGTGAAAAAGCATAATAGGACCCCCTTTATCATTTCCAGGTATAAAACGTACATTTCTGTACATTTGTATAAATGCTAAAACATACAATATGGACGAACTGACAACATTTAAACGTAAAATTATAATGTATTTACAGCTAAAAAATGTCCAATATTTACATATCGTTTTATATCATAAAGTTATTTGTATAATTGCCCTTGTAACATTTTATAGATAAATTGTATATACCATAACCCATACCCCTAACCCACACATAACTTTTTTTTAGAGGATATAAAAAGCATATGGAAACATAAATAGATCATATACTATATAAAACATATGGATAGAAATGCGTAAGAAAATCCAATTTTAGTAACATTGTAACATGTAAAAAGAGTTTTGAGCCGCTGATCCCATTCCTACCTCTAAATCTACCCATAACTATTTAATAATAAAAAGAAATGTTCTAGATAAACTTAAAAGACAGATAAGTGTAAACACAATAATTTATATATTGCAAAAACTTGCAACTAACCTTACAAAAAATCTTACTGACCTCAAACTTTTGAATAGTACATATAAAAATATACAATTGAATTTAAAATCCGCTTGGCTCAAATATTTGATTGCATTTGAATGGGCATGATGCTTCTCTCACTGTGTGTTATATGTTAGTGTGCTATATATGTAAATGGGAGCACTTCAGTTCACAGTTCATACTCATAGTACCTCCTTGCCGCTACCTAGTTGATGAATCAAAGTCAGTGCTTGACCTTTTCCTTTGTCTGTAAAGATTTTTAGTACAATGCACCATAAGGGGCTCAATCGATGTGATATGCTCAATATCAAAACCGCACAGTGTAGCAAACAGCGCTATCCAATATACCTGCTAAATGATGGCAGATCGCTTAATGAAACGGTTCAAATCAATGGCTGTTACACGAGCCAGTTAAAATAAAAACATCCATTTGTCCCTGAGGTAACAGTGAATGAAAATGTTTTTGCTCTCTCGTACTGTTAATCGCTCTATTCATCTTAATTTGTGAGTGTGCTGTTTTTATTTGCTAACAGGAGGACAACCTGAGAGAAGAGTTTTCTGTAGAGACTGATATGCAGTTTTGGGGCTTGATGAGACTCATATACAGTAAACAGCTTTAGTTATATCTGCTTGTGTGCTGTCTGCTTGAATCAGGAAACATTGAAATCACCAAAACTGCAAGCTAAGCTTATGTTTCAATAACACATGTGTACTATAGTATGAACTGTCTATAGATAAATTAGTTTTACAGATAATTATAATAATAATAATACTTTCAGTTTATCTCCAGTCATAATGGTTGATTCTGACACCCTTCAATGGCAGCAATTTGTAAGAGATGAATGAAGAAAAAAGAGCTTAAAAACTCACCTGGCAGATGGAAAGAGAGAATGAGACAGATGACAGAAAACCAAACTCTGCAAGTTTAAGGGTTTGGACACT
Organism: Meda fulgida; assembly: GCA_030578275.1. Classification (NCBI taxonomy): domain Eukaryota; kingdom Metazoa; phylum Chordata; class Actinopteri; order Cypriniformes; family Leuciscidae; genus Meda; species Meda fulgida. Next base: position 16,500,266 of record CM060624.1, on the reverse strand, counting down.
AAGAAATGATTTTGACAGGACACTTACAATTTCATCAGAAAATATAACATGAGTGACATTACTCTCTTCAATAACAAGAGAAGATGTCCTGTGATAGTATGACCCTCAGAAACTCACACTGGCAAAATGGCTATTAAATAGTACCTTTTTATGGCTGAATTCGAGTAGTAACTATTGCAGCAGTTTTGCGATAATCTATATATTGCTAGACAATCCTATAATGATACATCACAATGTCTGTCTATGAAAACAAAATGCCCATGAAAAGGTTAAGTGCAGGTTTTCTATAGCACTTTTATGGATCATAGCAAATTTTGTGTTAGAAAATAGCTATATGCACTACTATTCAGTAGTTTGTGGTCCGAAAGATTGTTTAAAGTTTTTATTTATATATATATATATATATATATACACAGATACATTTGACCCCAAACTTTTGAACAGTGCACATTTGTAAGTATGATACAGTTTTCTGAATGAATCAGAAATGCAGCTGTGGGTCTTTACATGATATTCATACATTAGAGATCGTTTAGTACATCAAATATATATTTCAGAAGATTTCCAGCGTACCCTATAATGAATCTTTAGAGGGCTGCTTTAACTGAAGTTTAACTGCTTTTAACTGAAGTTTTAATGCTCTTGCTTACTGAGAAGGGTTTTTACAGAGGTCAGTGGAACTGCGCTTTAAATATGCAGTGGTCTGCTTTGAGCTAAATGTATCCAAATTTGAGCCTTCTAGCTTTCAGGAAAGGATTGACAAGAAAGTCAAGGCATATTTCAAATCAAGGCGTACTTGTGTACTTAATTATAAAAATGCTGAAATTTTGCAACCTTAAAAGGCAATGTTGCAATTTTTGAATTCAACCGAGAAGAAAATATGCATAAACATCCAGATTTTTATTATAACCAGTGGCTTCCTAAAAAACATGTTTAAGAGTTTAAAGAGTTAATACAAGTCAATATCAATGCTTGGGGGTCTTTGAGGGTTATCATCCAGTGGCAAGAAGAGGAGTGATTTTACGATTTAATTTACCATGTTTTTCAGTAATTGTTCCTGTTCATTGTCCGCACGCAAACCAGTTCTCCCCAGCAGAGATTCTTCTTGTTAAACATTTGTCAGGCTCACTGAAGCTTTCTGTGAAGTTTGTGAACAGTAATTCTCTGCAAATGGAAAACTTCTGTCAAATTATGGTAATGTCGGACCATGGGGGCAAATATGTTTGTATTGTATTATTTTTAATATAAAAATAATATATATTTTTCATGTTTTCTCATCCCAAATACTATAAAATCTATGTATTTTATTCTCTTTGGTTAAACCTAAAGCACACATCAGAGGAGAGAGACCGTTTCTTCCAAGGTCAATGCAGTGGGCTCCGCTTAAACAAATTAATCTTTTTGCTTCAGGGTTGGAGAGAACATCTATCAGCGGTGTAATATGATAACGGAGCAGGAAAGCGGGAGAGAGAGGTGCTTAGTCTGGGCTTACACTGATTCATTTCCTAACCTGACACAGAACCAGGTATTATTCCAACTCACACACACACACACACAAAGCTGTTGTAGATCTGCGGCCCAGGTTATTACACCACTATGATTTGTTCAAGGTGACAGCACAACCTGAGACGTGGGCGCAATATGTAAACTTATGAACATGCACTCAGGTTACATAAAGAATGTGCATGAGGCACTTTCTATAAATAGAGTACAAAATGGTGCCTGAAACCATATATATAAAAAGAATGATACAAATGAAGATAACTTAAATAATTGTTATCTAATGATATAGTGAAGAGGTCTGGTATGAGACAGGACACAGACGTGATTTGTTTAGAACCAGCTTTCATGCTAGGTTTATGTAATTTCATGGAATTTTATTCTGCCTCAGATCATTATTTCAACTTTATATCTCACCATGAGACTATACTCGTTAGCATCCTTGTTAGCGTGCCCACCTCTCATGCCGGAGACCCGGGTACGAATCCCTCTCGGAGCAGGTTGGGTAGGACCGGTTACATGTGTTTATCAGAGAGAATGACACATCTGATCAAAGTGTAGAGGAGATCTGAGCGAAGAAAGGGAATTCTGTTTGTGTGGACAGAGCTCCATAGCCGCCATCGATAGGCAATGACATTTAAAGATGCTCATGCTTACGGTAATGCAGTCTACACATGTCTCTTTGAGAAAGAGAGAGATGAATTAAAATTAGACAGGAATAGACTGAATGATTCTCAGTAGGCCGATCCAAGGTTCTGCAATGGGAATAACTGGCATTTAGACAAAAGGCTAAATGAAGACACTGTCTGCTGTGATTTTCACATTCTCTCCCCCTCTCTCTCTCTCTCATCCGTCTAGCTTATAATCACTAACTTCTGTCTTTATTCCTGTCTTCCTGTTGTGCAATGCATCCCACAATCCTTTGCTCTGCCGCACAGGGTTTGGTGAAAGCAGCAAGCATTTCATGCCTGATTCCTCGGATGTAAGGCGCGTTTGCTGCACGCAGCCAGGCGGAAATATCAGTGCTCCTCTGAGGAGAAAAAAAACTAGAATGAGAGAGAGAGAGAGAGAGAGAGAGAGAGAGAGAGAGAGAGAGAGAGAGAGAGAGAGAGAGAGAGAAAGAAGGGAGTAACCTCTCCGCCCATCCCGGTGCAGCTGTTTCCATCAACCTGAATTCAAATCAGAAGAGACAATGCTGATTACAAATACTCTTGTCTCTCAAAAGATCACCCCCAATCCTCACCCCAATTATTATTGAGAAAGAAAGATGGAATAAGATGTTGAAAGAAAGAGAGGGAGAATTTGTTATTAAATTTGTTTTGACAGAGTGGCAACAATTCATCTCAGGGATATTCACATCCATTACAGAGAGATGCAGAAAGCCACTAATACAAGCCTCCTTGAATAGATTTCTCTTATACTTCTCCCACTGAGAGGATCTTACATTGAGCAACACGGAATTATAGAAACAATTAACTTGAAATAAAAAATATGCCTCATTTACTCACTCTCACCATATTCCAAATGTATGACTTTCTTTCTTTGGTGTAACACTAATTGAGAAGTTTTAAATAAAGCATACAGTGACCAAAGGCTATCAAATTCCACGAATGACAAAAAATAAATAAAATAAAAAAATACAGTGAATTTTTTTTTTGTTATTGCTATTTTGAAAGTCTTCAGAAGCCGTATAATAAATAAACATTCATATTTTAGTACTTTTTAGTGACTCACTCTTAAAGACAGTCTCTAGTGCTGTTCCTGGATAAACCAGCATTTCTGAACGAATCGTTTGAGTCATTGATGCAGTGATGTACTCATAAAGACAATCCTTTGTTTTGTTCCTGAATGAATACGTGTTTTGAATGAATAGTTTGAGTAAATGATTAAATGGCTAATTCATAAAGATGGGCACTTGTTTAGTTTCTGAATTCATGTTTTTCAATGAGTCGTTTAAGTGAATGATCTTGTAACTCATTCAAAAAGACAGCATTTTTGAATAAATCATTTGAGTGAATAATTCAATTACTTTTTTTCCTAAAGACAGTCACTTGTTTCTTGTTTTGAATTAATGTTTTTGAACGAATTGTTTGAGGGAATGTTTCAATGAATTATTCAATGGTCTCTTGTTTCCTTCTCCAACATGAATCCGTTTGAACAAAACGTTTGAGTTAATAATTTAGTGTCTTACGATTCATGAAGACATGCTGAATTCGGAACCACATACTACTATTACTATTTTTATCATATTGTTATATAGCAAAAATAGTAGAAATTATATGCTACTTTGCTTTTCCAAATTCAGCAACAGTCACTTGTTTAATTCCTGACTAAATCAGCGTTATTGAACCAATCAGTTAAATAAATTAGTGACTTGCTCATTTGATGCCACCTACTGTTGTAATGATGTTACTTGCAGATAGAGCAACTAAAAAAACTGGAACAAATTGCATTGCTACAAACAATGAAAGTCCCATTGTTGTTAGATTTGGTGATATCAGTCCTGGTGAAATGCATCTTCACATTAATTTATATATGTGCTAGCATGAAATAAATTTGTGTAGTTTGAAACGACTTGGTGTTTCATTTTGGTGAACTGCTCCTTTAAAATTTGGTAAAAAAGTGTGTGCGGGTGAAAGTGCCTATACTTATTCATTTATGACTTACAGCCCACCGTCACACAATCTTACAATGACAGGATGAATGATGTAATAGATAGATAAGTTAAGGGAGAGAATAAAAGACAGATGGCCAAAAGACAAAAGAAAGAGGGATAGCAAAGGACATATCACACGAGTTTCATGACAAAGCTCATGGCATCTCGACCTCCCTCGACACATACATGCCAAATGCTCACTTAACAGCATTCTTAACTGCAATTGGAGGAAGACAAAAGAATTGGTAATTCAGTGACTGATTTCATGCAGATTACTTTCCTAATTATCACTGCATTAGCAATGCTAAAGCACACATAGACAGGTGTGACCCCCACCCACCCACAAGAGTCGCAATGTATAATTAACATTCAGGCAGCTGTTGACAGAGACAGTGTTGAGGGGTGAAGGCAGTGTTTACGACTCAAGACTTTATCGGTTCATGATTGTGGGATGACGAGGATGAAAAGTCCATTATGTCCAGGTTTTATTTTTAAACTTAAAAAAACGTATATAAATAAATAGATCACTGCTTATTTATTTATTTAATTGTATGTTTACAGACTACTTGCATATGTGGATTTAATCCTAGTAATCTCTGATATGAGCAATTGTGTTATTGCTCATATGAGATTACTAGGATTAAATCGAGTCAAATCAATTAAAACGAGTAGAAGTGCGATATGGCTCTATATCAGCACGGCTGTGATTCGGCCATGGCAGACAGCCATATCGCACAATTATGAATGTGATATTGCTTTTGTACAACAATTTGATGGCACAAGTGAGTAAATAATAAACGGGGTATCTTAAAAAAAAAACGTACACCTCTTGTGTATGTAAATCCCTCCTTCTGCTACAAATTTAAATCTTAAGTTGACAGTTTAAAGGAGTCATGAATTGAGACATCTAATTGTCCTTGATCTTATAACAGGTCATTATACTATAAACATATATTCTCTAACTTTCAGAACTCAAAATGTTCTTGTTAGCCCAAAAACGTCTTTTATTGAAACCAAGTTCAGAAAATGACTCTTTTCAGATTTTGTCACATTATTACGTCAAAGTGAGACAAAAGACCACCTCTACAGAAGAAGATCAACACCTACTTCAGAATCATTGCCTCTTTAGCCTCGAGATGCCTCTGAGGATTACAAGATGTTTTGAAGTGCCAAGTTGTGGAAAAACACAGTTTAATTTCATTTGCCACAACCATGACTTAAAAAGCAAAAATGTTTTAAATCGTTGGCAAATGTTTCAACTATGCAACAAGATATTTTTAAACATTGGAAGTTTTCAAATCAATTCCACAGGTATAATGTGGGGACATTGAAAATGATTTTAATATGCAAAACTGTTACCCAATCATAGCAGTGGGCGTTTACCAAGTCTTGAATGTGGCACGCACAGCGTTCAAAAGAGAGGGTCAAAAACAGGATAGAAAATACCTTTTGATGTAAATATCTTGGTTACATTATAAGTGGACCTCAGAGAACATTATACATTAAAAAAAAGGCAGTTTGAAAGTGTAATTACTCTCCACATCTGCTATTTTCTGTCCCAGACATTTAAATGAATCTGAACATCTGAGGAGTGGAGGTTCTCTGATTGGTTTTCACTTGAGGGCTGAACTTTTGCAGTAAAAGCCTCAAATCTGTCCTCCGCCTACCTGCAAACAGTAGTGGAAAAAACATCCAGAACCCTTCAATTATGTTTAAGATACACCACTTGAAAATCACTCAGGGGAAAATGAAAGTCAGCCTAGAAAATTACATTGAAATTATATAGCAGAACAACCACTTTTAAGTGTTCTTTAATAATTAACGCAGGTTTGCTATGTTTATAACCTGTAAAGGCTCTTAATATCCGTTGCTTAAATCAACTCAGTTTTGCAGGTATATGCAGTGGGTGATTCTCGTGAGAATAATGAGAATTACAAACAAACCTAAAAGTACATCAGCCAGAAGCATTGCAGTAATGAGAACTGGGACGGAAATGCCACAGTTCAAAAAAATTGTAATGTTCCTATTAAGTTTATAATTAGTACATAAAACAAATACACATTTAGTTGAAAACGCTGTTGTATTAAGCAAATTCATTAAGTAGGCTACCATCCTTCTGGTTATGGGCCAGTTAAATTCAATTTGCAAATTGAATTGTAATTATATTTTAATTTAGTGAAGTGTAATATATTTTTAAAGGTATTCAATGGAAACCATACAAATCCTAAAGGAATTGTTTATTTGTTTATCCATTATAATACATTTATTTAAGTTATCATATATTTCAACTTATTAACATTATCCAGAAATATTAGATTATGATAATTTCAGTGTTTGAAATGTCAGCTGTATAAATTTGTATTTTTCTTTTTTCATGTACATTTCATTATATTTTAATATATATTTAATATCAATTAAATGAATGATGGAAGAACACTGTGATTGTTAATTTTACACGCAATCTTCAAAACAACATCCAACCAACATTTGTCAGATTCACAACCTTAAACTTGAAGACACCACCGGTTATTATTGTCTGTTCTGCCATTTTGTTTTTGTGTTGGACAAATGAGAAGTCCTGTTGTGACTATCTCAGTTTAATAGTACTATAAATCTCTATGCTTACTGGTAAACAGGTGTTTTTTGTTATAGATGTTACTGTATTTTGTATTTTAGCACGGCTGGGATGCTTTATTGACCAATCAACATTCAGCCCTGGAACTAACCGTTTTTTTTATTATAAATGACTTCATATCACAGAGCCTAAAGTATTGATTTGGGAAAAGCTGGAAGTGTTGATTCTTCTCCTCTTCAACTGAGATTGCAGGAGGAACAATGACCAGCATTTTGTCCAGCATCCATGTATGTACAGTAATACAGGGTATATTTTCTGCCATAATGGAGTGTGTGTGGCATGCTACCAGACGTTAGCTTCAAAATGTTTTTTTGGACCAGACTAAAAACCTGAAGAAACAAAGGCTATTACCTGCTGCCATCTGTCTGCCCATCAGGTCTTTTTAATTCACTCATTTTCTTGTTATTATTGTACTCCTGTGTTGCCATATGTGGTTTGTTGCTCCTCTGGGATGGCACTGCTCTTAACTGCTAGTGTAGGATCAGTTCCAAATTCAAACTTAGACTCAGACCTTAGATCAGGGGTTTTCAAATTGGGTGAATGTGAGCCTCCCCTTAGAGTAGGTAAGGACAGCCTGGCCCCCCCTTCCCCAAAATCCCGTCCGCCTGCCCTAACCCACACACACCTCTGCAGTAAGTGCCATATTTTGTGTGTTCCAGGCAATGAGTTTCAATAAAAATTGAAAAAATATATAAATATTTTTTTTATATTGTATTTGAAGACATTTTATTTCCACAACTTTTTAAAAGTGCATTCATAAACGATTCTTTGCAACAGCAAATCATTTCCAACTTCATGCAGGCCTAATTGAGGCTACTTTTAGAATCACTGAACATCAGTAGGCCTAATCACAAGTCAACAAAACACGCTTAACATGTGTAATGCAATGAGTAGCAATGTTTCACTGATGTTATGGGGTTTGCCTGTCTTTGCTATACGTGACACGATAAGATTCTTCTGTCGCCTTCATGTTAATAGTGCCAAACGACTGAATTATGCTTTTTTGTGACTGCAAATCATCACGCTTCCTCAAAACTTAATACAAAACTCAACTGGCTTGTTCACTAAATTCGTGTGCTTAGTTTCAATGTGACGCCGAAATTTGCATGGTCTCATGCTATCATTTGCTAGCACCTCCTTGCAGACTGCGGCAGAGGTGCAGCCTCAGACCCCGACCAGGTGAAATATAATTTTAAGTACTCAGGATCATATTTCATATTTATATTTGAGCAAGTTTTTTGCTCGGTCCTGTCTCCTCCCTTAATGCTGACTTTTGTTGACTTGGGACAAGGAAACAATGCATTTTAAAGCTAATACATGCACGCACAATTACCGATATCAGGGGTTAAAGTGAAAAAAAAATGCCTTACCCTAAATTTATTTTTTTGGGGTTGGGGGGGGGGGGGGGTTGAGAAACTGCACAGACGGACTTATCTTCAATGGAACCATTTATTTTCAAGTATTACGGCTGTATGTTAAAGGAATCTTTTATGAATGAAGGCCAGTATCACTGATTTTAATATAGCTACTGATGTCTCCATGAAAATGATTTTCCCCCAAATCTTAAACATTTATTAGGCTTCAAAAAAAAAACTTTTAATTTGTTAACTTAAAACAATCCTCACTTAAACCCAATAAATGTCATATTTACCTGTACCTTTCCTGTCTAACAGGTATGAAATATACAGAAATCGAATAAGGTTATAAAAGTCGCATTGCATAAATAATAAATTAAATATAGATTAATACTTATTAAAGCTACAAGCGTTCTTTAGTCAAGAGTAGTGAGTAATTTTTCTGTTCCCTTTGTTCTTTCGTCAACTTTACTGACAGAGAGAATTAATGGCTGCTGTCCCTTTAAGATCTGCCGCTGCAGACAGGATCTCACTCGTCTCATTCTCTCACTACTCGTTACTTCCATTTAAGATTTTATTTAACTCATTTTAGACTGTTCTTGTGAGGATACTCGACAAAACAGACATTTTGGCATATATGTGTGTGTTGTTCGTTCAAGCGCGAAAGAGAACTTGATACTGGCAGCCGTCTTTCTGTACGGTGTGTGTGTGTGTGTCTGTATGTGTCAGGAGGACATTCACTGACAGCGTTCTCTTTTGTCTTGTCGCACATGAATGGTTTAAATAAAAGCATTTGCGTGAATAAGAGCATGATCATAACCCTAGCTGAGGGATGACAGAAAGGAATGCTGCGTTAATTGCGTTAAATCTTTTAACACGTTAAAGCTGGACAAAAATTTATTGCATGCGTTAACGTTGACAGCACTTGTAATACATTGCTAACAGAAAATGCTGCGGTTTAAAGTGCACTAGTTTTCATGGTAGGCCTACACAGAATGTTTTTTTAGTAAGCTACACAGAATGTTCTATTAAATAGCGAACGTTAACAGTTCGAAGTTAACTAGCAGTAACGTTAGCTCAGTCAACGTAAGGCTAACATCAAAAGGTGTAGACAAAGTATGATAATCCTGACCTGAGCTTTTGCAGAATCAACCAACTTACATCTCCTTTCTATCTTTTCATCCATGAAGACATTAAAGTCACCTGTTGTTGTTTCTGGCGTTTCATCGCTGTCTGTGCCGCAACCACTATACCTGCTCATTAGAGCGTTCAGTAAGCTATTTTACACAGGCTCGGTCCCGCTCTTCCGTGGCAATGACGGCGTGCGGTTAAAAATCATAACAAACTAATTTGAAAGTGGGAGGACACAAACAGGATTTTGAAAAGTGGGGGGGACATGCATGGACGTATGGATCTCAATCACAATGTTGCCAGGACCCTCCCTGCTCTGCTTCTGATAGGCTTGTAACGTGTAGAGCTGCGTTACTCGATTGGGAGGTGAAATCAATTCACTCGAAAATAATTTAAACTGCATGCAAGTTCCCAATTTTTTTGTTGTTTTTTTTCTCACGGCCGCACGCCGGAGATCCGGCACGATGCCAAGCCCTGCGATATTAATAGAGCTGTATAGAGAGTTAATTTTTCTTAGCGTTTCGCGCCTCCCCTGTGGCTCTCTGGCGCCCCCCAGGGGAGGCGCGCCTCACCTATTGAAAACCGCTGCCTTAGATCATTTACCATCTTACCAGATATGAAGTGTAAGCACCTTAACAAGACTTCAGCATTGAACTTCAGTTCATTATCTGACTGTGACTGGTGCCATTGGATTCAGGCAAGCCGTGAAAGTAAAAAGTGTCTTACATGTTAAAAAAGGGAAATAAAGAGAGTAATACAGCATAGAGAAACCAAAAGAAGTGATTTACATCTACAAAATTCTAGTGAAATGCAGATATGCACCAACACAAACTCGCTCTTCCGTGCCTTCATGCTGTTCTAGCTTACCAATTTTCACCTATCCACAGGAGGCGGCTTATTTGTTATTTTATCTCTCTCCATCTCCGCTAGGACAAATTTATACATGTATCATTTCTCAGAATGCACCAGGAGGCTTATGGACAACAGCCTAGGTACGTGAGGGTACAAGGATCCTTCTTATTGCCGTCATTAAATTACCAGAACAGATGCTTCAGCTCTCCCTCTCAATGTAATTTACTGGTCTTATACTGGTGCATATACGCCACTACGGTAATATACACTTACATACGCGGGGCACGTCCCGTCCGCAACATCCCAAGTCATGCAGGATGGGTGGAAAGGGGTAGCGCGCATCCATTGAGTTGATAATGCAGAAACACTGCATGAAAAATGGAAGGACTGGGGGTGGAATGACCTCCTCATGGCACACGCAGTCACATTCATACATGGTTGTGAATGCGCTCCATGCATTAAATGCAGATCCTTCAGGGGGAGTTATGGAGACCTTGAGGAATTGTTTGGGCATGAACTAGATTAAGTGCACATAGCATCCTGCCGTAAAGCACCTCACACTGGGGTGACAACTAACTTTACGGCGAGGGCTGAAGCTCTGATCAACAATCAGGAGTGTGTGTGTGTGTGTGTGTGTGTGTGTGTGTGTGTGTGTGTGTGTGTGTGTGTGTGTTCAAGAGTGCTGGTTCTTTTCAAAAAGCACTGATCTCACTTGTCATGTATTATATGTACCAAGATCTGTTGTTGCTTCAAAAAAACTCCCTCTAAACAGTGAAATTATTAAATAAAATGAATGGAATGAGATGAGTAAAACTATCGTTTTACAATATTTACAAATGACAATCAAATTAAATGATTTATGAGTCATGACAGTCTTCCATTAACTGCCTGAAAGACTTTGTAGCATTTTATGTACTACAGTTTTTTTAAATGACAAGTGCTGTCAGTTTTGCACATGTCATTATTGGCCTTTCTTGTTCTTCTTTTTTTTTAAAAGCCCTGTCCTTTTGTGAGCTCACCCAATCATTATGGGAGGATCTTGTCCAATAACCTTTTCTCCATTAAAATCAATGGTACACCGGCATCTGCCATAGACTCCAAGCAAAGCACAACTTTAGTATGAACATTTCTGACAAATCAGATAAAAAACAATGCAATATTATTTAATTGAATATTTTTTACACAAATTGTGATATTATTGACCTTTTATTCTAAATTGTAATGAGTTATTTGTGTATGTACAAAAAAGTCCGGTATGCTCAAGGTTGCTGAATTGATTTGATCAAAAATATAGTAAAACGTATATACATTTTAAAATATTATACCAGTTTAAAAGAACTCTTTTCTATTTTAATATGTTTTTGAAGTGTAATTGATTCCTGTGATGGCAAAGCTGAATTTTCATTCAGCAAAAAATAATTCTACTGAGCAGATTTGGTGCTCAAATGAAACATTTCTTATATTATTAATGTTGAAAACACATGTGCTCACCCAAGCCCACCCGTAGCTCCGCCCCTGAACATGATGAAACAGAAATTAAAGTTTCTATCAGAATTGCTTGTCTAATGAATCACTTGTCGTACTGTTAAGCAATGCCAAAGTTTTAACACTCTTCAGGAAGTCAAGCTACCAATGGTTTATTGTTTTCTCTGCATATTAAACCAGGATAGGAAAAAGTAGGTTAACATCCAAAAAATGACACGCATCATCTTTAACAATACTGTTGTCCCCGCAAGCATCTGTCTATAGTGTTGCGTTTAGCTTGCACTGAAATTTGTTCTGTTATCATCCTTTCTCCCTCCATTTCTCTCTGTCTTATCTGGTTTCTCTCTCTCTCTCTCTCTCTCTCTCTCTCTCTCTCTCTCTCTCTCTCTCTCTCTCTCTCTCTCTCTCTCTCTCTCTCTCTCTCTCTCTCTCTCTCTCTCTCCCCTTGTCAGGGATCTGTCTGTTTGGTCCTACTCCACCTTTCACTCTCTGTCTCTCTCACACACACTTTCTCTCTCTCTAGACAGCTTTTTGTAGGTTTAAACAGGACATAAGTGATAAGGACGCTGCTCTGACAGAGACTGATGTTTGACATACTGCACTGTTATTGGACACTAGAAACACGGGCCAGGACAGGAAATTCACACACACAGGGTTTGAAGACTGGTTGCTAGGATGGAAGATATTGGATGGCAGACTCATTTGTTGCCGACAGGGTGTAGAAACTATTCCTTGTGCATGGAAATCTGTGTTCTACTAAACTGTAAAAAATATTTCACAATATTACTGTTTTGAATGTATTTTAAATCAAATAAATGCGGCCTTGGTGCAGGCCCGGTTCTAGAACCAAATCACTGAGGGTGCTTCTGAAAATAGTGAGGGTGCTTACTGCTTACATAAACATAGGAAATGGCTCCCAATCGTCATCAGTCTGAAACAACGCAGTCTCATGAAAGTGCGTATCAACAACGCGAATGTTATTTCTCGTGCCATTTATACGCCAAAAGTGTTTTTTGCGTGTATATGCTACGCACTGAAAACCCCTTGGGTAGGATTAGGGGGAGGGGGAGGGGGAGGGGGAGGGGGGGTGCATGCGTATTACACGCCATAAAGTCCGTATCATATGCACGCGAAATCATATACACGCAAAAACGAATTTTTGCCGTATAAATGGCGCGAGAAATAACATTCGTGGTATTGATACGCACTTTGATGAGATCGGGCTGTCTGAAAATAGTAGGGAGACCGGGGATGCATTTAGAGTGATTTACTGCATGGTTTAAATGCAGTTAGAATGGTCAAAGTTCAAAATAGAATGCCCTCTACGAGTTTTTGTCCTTTACATTTATATCATATGATATAGTTAAGAAATGTTACACAAAGAGTGCTGTTTTTCCCAAATATCAGCAGTAGGCCTATTGCAAATGTGTGAATAATTGAAATTAATTTTATTCTGCAGTTGAATAATGAAGTTAATATAAGTAGCTTACATTTTAAACATGTAGTTTCTGACGACAATGAATCAGTCCTTTTGAACGAAACAGCTGATTTAAAGATTAAGGTCACTCGGCGGCGGCGCCATCGGCCGCGACACTAGGTTTGTCTCCGGTGTTTGCAGGGGTGTCAAGCGGTGAGAGTGAGGTTGTAGGGTGGGGTTCGCTGATGTCATCGGCAGGCGGTTTCATTTCATCTTGTGATTTACTAGAGGTTTGAGCTTTCTTGAGCCAATATCTTATGTCCATGATGAAAAATGGACAATTCATATTTTTAGGCTACCTAAAGCCCCGTCTCAGACAGTCAGCGAACTAATTTCCTGAGCGGGACGCACACACGCAAGCAAAGTGGTCAATTTAAGAGACAGCTTCAACTATGCGTATCACGATCGCAAAAGGACACAACCAATCACATGCATTAAAGATGAAAGCATAATTAAATAAATTCTGATTTGAAAAATCGTGTAAATGGATTTATGTTGTATGTGTGTGAAATCCGTCTGTGATTCTATTGTCGGCGAAATCTCGTTTACATGTGTGCTATTAATAATTTCATCTGAGGGTGCTTTCACTTTTGTTTGAGGGTGCTTAGCACCCTCTAGCACCCCCGTAGAACCGGGCCTGCCTTGGTGAGAATAAGAGACTCTTTTTTTTTTTCAAAAACATTACTATTCTATTATTTACACAAAAACGGGTTATAATAGGGTTTTGGGTTAAGGTTAGTTTAGTCCATATCATTATCTTTATACAAAAACAAAGTCCAAGGGTTGTCCTCATAGTAAACCTTGAAATCTTGTCATCACTGAGAAAGTGTGGCATTAATAAGGACGCAGCTCATGAAGGGAAAATGTCACATAAATTATACTTTTGCAGTGAAACATATTCTGCGAAACAGCTACATTAGTCACATTAGACTGAAACACTTTATGGTGTGGGGTATTGATTCACAAAGTTTACAGACAGCATACATATACAACTAGTTTCTATGATAACAAAATGCATCTGACAGAAAAATGGGTTAATATGGAAAAAGTTGCATGAAACAAAAGCATGAACTATTCCTTTTAGACAAAAAATAATACATTATTGGCAAAAGTATCAGTAAGCTTATTTCTGAAACTCTATGCAGAGATCATGTGTCAGGATACTAATAATAAGGTGTACTTACTAAATTAATTTCCTTTTTTGATTTAGTTGAGTCTCTGTGGGTCTGTGCTGCTCATGGTGATTTTAAGCAGATTTGCATCATGCATGTCTTCTCTTGTGTGTCTGAAGCAGTTGTTTTGTTTCCAAAAAACACACTGAGATTGTAAAAGTATGTTGATTAACAGGCTGCTTATTAAAAAAAAAATAGTTTCATACTCAATACTCATACTCATAAGTTTCAGTAGCCATTTTTCCAGGATTCAGTCTTTGGTGCTCAAGAAACATCTCTTATTATCATTAATGTTTTAAAAAATATATTTTTTCTATTTCTTTCTTCTTTTTAAAAAAAAATTGATGAATGATGAATAGAAAGATAAAAAAAACATTTATTTGGGGGGGAAACAATTGTGACAATGTAAAACTTTACTTTAAATCAGTTTACACTTGCTTTAAAATTGTATATAAAAATGCTAATATTCTAATAACACCACTGTATCTTTTGTGGTATTGCTTACTCAAAGCAGACTAAACTCTGTCTTTCTCATAAGATGTTCTCTCTTTCTCTTATCTTCCTCATCCAATTCAGCGTCACACATCACTTATTCTTACAGGCCTCACCTTTTGCAAAGTCACACTTCCTTTCCACCTAGGGTGCCACATGATGAATGGCCCCTGTGGAACCGGAGTGGCATGGAACAATGTGACATTTGCTCTTCTTGCGTCCTCTGAGCCAAAGGTGGCTGGCAGGTCGTGGTGACAATGCCTTCTCGTGCTAGGGCATCTGTGACGCCGCATGCGGGTGTGTGTGTGATCATCTGGAATGGATAATCACCCCCGTGAAGCTTCAGCATCTGCCAAGCGAGACGACAGATCTGCATGTGCATTTATAAGAAAAAGACATTGTGGGTTGGTGCTTCAACTGGTTGCTGCATGCATCCGTTGCTTTTTTTATTATCACTTCTGGGAGCTGTTCAACACTCAAATCCTTATTGTCCTTTTATGCAGTCCGATTCGTTCTGTTCCTGAGGGTCTTGTCATTGTAATTACTGCCGTTTAACACAAAAGCCACAAAAATACTCTCTATAACAACAAATCAATGACCTGCAGCAGAAAAAAAAGACATTAATATCACCATGACAACTGAATAGATGAATTGTGTGCTCCTAGCAACAGTTAGAGATGATAACACAGTACTCATATTCTTTTTGTGGCACAAATGACCACGCATGCAGTCAAATGCATAGATTTTGACTCTGGCAGGTCTTTAATTATATCCAGTATTATTGCAAAACAGCTATTTCTTAGAAAAGAAATTTCTAAGAAATTTCTTAGAAATGCAGTCGTATGTTGGTTGGGATTGAAAGCAGAAGGAATTTTGGCTGAGATCGACCCTGATTTTTAAAGATTTTCTGTTACTCACATTAGCTATATCAGTGCCCAAAGTGATTCAGCTGATGGATGCAGCAGGATTTTTTTTACATTTAAAATGTGTCATTGTGTCTTTTGATATATTACAGCGGAGGAATATTAAACGCACTGAGTGTTTTTATTTAAATAATCAAATCCAATAAATGGACCCGTCCGCTTCGTATCATTCGGTTTCCTTCAAAGTGCACCTGCTCTTGGTTACATTTGCAGTGCCAGAAAACTCTCAGGCACGTGGAGGAAATAAATGCATATGACTTCATTAGATAACCATTCTCTGAGCTGGGCTCCAAGCAAATGAGATTGTCATTGTATTGTTAGCGCCGAGCAATCAGAAGAGGCTCTCTCTCGACGTGCTTTCCCAGCATGCTCTGGGAAATCTGATAGCATTAGCGCCATATGTTCCTATTGGATGTCCCTCTGTTGTAATAACATTTAATCTTCCTCCCTCCCTCTCTTCCTCCTTCCCTCTGTCTCTCACTTTTCTCTCACTATTTCCCATTTGTCCTAAGACTGGATTTTAATGTCATCAGGGCCGGCCCACAATGAGAAAATGTTTTAATGGTCCCGGTGGGTAATGTGAAGGATTCCGCCATGAAGAAAGTGAAAATATAAAGGTGGGGCGAAAGTCACCACATAAAAGTAATCAGATGTCAATGTGCTCTCTGAACCACCTCTGTTGGCGTCATTTTGCACATATTTATTAAATGTACATACTTGGATCATAATTAAATATATATTTCTTAAAAATAGTTTTCAGATTTGTTTATGGCACATTCGGTAATCTTAGACTCCTAACGGATTAGAAACACGTGACTGCGCACATGTACACACACGGATATGTGCTAACTTTCACACTTCAAATGCAAATGGTTCCTGGTACTGATTTCTCTCTGTACTGTTTAGTCTTCATAACTACCCCCATTTCCAGTCGCCGTTGTCATGGCAACTAATTATTATTTCTAGCACTTTGTTGAACTTGGCAGCAACTTACCACGGAGAGACTTAAAATGGTGAAGCCTGATATCTGAGTGAGAAACTGTTTCAGTAGTAGTGATTATTCATTACATTTCAGGGTGGTGATGTGTGTGTGTGTGTGTGTGTGTGTGTGTGTGTGTGTGTGTGTGTGTGTGTGTGTGTGTGTGTGTGTGTGTGTGTGTGTGTGTGTGTGTGTGTGTGATGTGTGTCTGAATTGATTTGATTTGTGTTCAGTATAGGTTTAATTCTGTATGTGTGTGTTGGGCTCATTTGGCTCTAACAGTGATACACGAGCTCCACTCGCAGTCTTTGGTACTTCTGCTCTCTTTATACCACTGACTAACACTGACACTCTTTTTTTCTTTCTTTCACTCGCTTCTTTCTGAGAGACCTATGTGCACCTATACACATCCACCACATTAGCAGTACAGTATATATATATATATATATATATATATATATATATATATATATATATATATATATCTATATATATATATATATTCTGGGACATTAGTAAATCAATAAAATCTGTACATTAAGGCATTAAAAAAGGCATTACAAAAAGTTTCCAGAGATGTGTAATTTTATTTTTACCTCTGTTATATCCTATATCCTGTTACATCCTTTGTTCATGCATTTATCTACATAAGTCAATGCTTGTTTTGCTTTCTGATTAAAACATTCCCTCCGTTGACAGTACATCTCTATTCTGAGCTGTGTGCAAACACACTAGGGACTCACGTCTGGTCTTTGTGGTGTGTGTATGTCTGTATATGTTGACAGAATGGCAGAGTGGAGTCTCATAAATCTGGGGTCATGCTTTCAGGCCTTTGAGAAACAAAACAGTGGGCATGAGGATAAATCTACCAGCATTGCTTCTTTCATACACTGGCAGATCATTGCTTATTTAGTGAACTGTCTTTGCCATACTAAGCTGAGTAATTTTTTTTTTGTTTTTTTCTTGAACAGTGTGTTTGTGTACGAATGAGTCCACATGACCCCACCATCCATCCCAAAAGGCCTAAACATGGGTTAGGAAAAAGGGACTATATATATATATGTATATATATATATATATATGAGAAGAAGGTTGTTGCACTGGCTGCTGGAGATAGTATGTGTTTATTCTACAGTGCAGGAGAGAGACATTAAACTACTCTTTATGAATGTGAATCTGTCATCTACACTGCCATTTGAGTCCACAGAAGACAGACTTTGAAAGCCAAATGCTGCCTCAGACCATCATCAGTGAGATCTTCTAATTTCCCAGAAGCTGTTTTTGGTCATGCAAATACAGCTCCCAAAACTGATGGTTGAACCTTAGTGTTTGTGCATGAATTTAAAAAAAATAATCATTATGGATTATAGTGATGGGGGACCAAGGAGGTTTCAAGGTGAACAGTTTTTATTAGTATTGCAAGACATTAATTCTTTCAGCTCATTCAGTCTCATATTTTTTATTTTAAAAAAGTTATTATTTATTCAAGACACTGTTATATTATGTGTTAGCATTAATTACTAATTCACAGGTTTACACCACTTACACAACTCTTATGGTACTGCCAGATTTGGACCACTTATACTTTAATTTGTACCATAGTATAACTCAAGGAGAAACTGGGATAGGCTCCAGCCCTTTGACCCTAGAAGGTAGTTTAAGGATCGATGAATGAATGAATGCATATAGCAAGTACCATTGTATGACTGTATGTTTTCTAAGGCTTTCTTTCTTTCTTTCTTTCTTTCTTTCTTTCTTTCTTTCTTTCTTTCTTTCTTTCTTTCTTTCTTTCTTTCGTAGACAGATTGTCTTGCTGTTTGATTTGTTGGAAAACAGGCGTTTTGGGGTGGAGGAGGGATGTCAGAGGAACTATCTAAAGGAGTGAGTAAGCGTCTGTCTATACTCTTATCATTGAAACTGGTGAAATTGTATGAACATGCTCCTCCCAAACGTTTTTGCTGCATTTGGCTAAAATTAGTATTTTTTTTTTCTCTCAGGATGGGAGTGAACACACATTCAAATGCTGTGTTCCTTTCATCAACCAGAATATGTTTTAACAGTTGATACGTTGATAGCTTTTTTGTTTTTTTAGATTCTAAATAAAGTCATGAGTTTTGGACTGGGTGTATCTTATGTAGAACTCAGGAAGTTGTGGCTAAATTACTTTGGAATAGCTCACCAAAGAATAACAGTTCTGTTATTTAGCCACCACCATGCCATTTCAAACATGCTGTTATGTTGTTGTTGTTGTTGTTTTTGTTTTTTTATATTTATTCAAAAAAGGTCAACATGTCCCAAAATGCATGTTTACACATACAAGCCTCTTCCGTTCTTCATGACAGTGTGTCGTTCATTTAAAAAAAACACACACACACATTTCAACTTTTATCAACTTGTGTCTTTATTTTGACTAAATGTATTGTCAAGGGTCAATTATGTTAAGCGTTAATAAATGATGTTTTTTTATTATTTATTTTTTACTTTTTTAACAATAATAAGCCATGTACAGGGAACGTATTCGAAAAATCTCCTCGCAGATATTTTCGATACACATTTAAATTATAATTGACTGAAATTCAAGGTGTTCACAGGATTAAACATACACATATGTTGCTCCTCCACAGAAAAATGTCATCATTGTAAGGTTAACCTTTTCCCTTGCAGAGTGAAAAGATGACAAGTAGCAGTCCATTATGGTTTGAGTAAGTGTGAATGTGTGACATTTACTAAAATTGCCTTTCAAAGCAGAAAAAAATCTTGTTCCTTCCTCTCCATTTGAAACTAAACAGGGGGAGAAAATCCTGCATGTGCTACTCTTCTCTGTAATGCTGAAAATCTTGCTCATTTCTGATGAAATCCAATGAAACCACATTCAAAGTTAGTGCCAGCCGTAGGAGGTCTGCTAGCATTAGTCGAGCCAAGATGAGACTCCTCCTGAGACTGGCACGACCCGTTGACCTGGACACGCTGACCATTACCGCATGCACATAAGCAAAAGTCATTATGCCATATATATCCACACATTGGTAATGATTGAGACTAATGTTAGTAATTAACTTTAGCAAATGACTGTCCTCCATTAGGAATAACAATGTTCGATTCCACATTAGACCACTAGTGTTTACTCTTTGAAGCAAACGCACACATTTAGACTGCACACACACCTATATGAATGCTGTTTATCAGGATGCATCGTAGTTGCAGACTGTGGCATATATGCTGCTCATTAGGAAGGAGGCTGGGATTTCACTGCTAATATACCCCCATTTTAGCTGGATGAGTGTGAGAGAAAAGCATGCTTTGTGCTGTTATGTCAGCAAGAGCAAAGGGTGGGGAGAAATGTTGGAGCGGAGAGGAGAAACTCATTTGCTTGTTAAATTTGTGTGCACTGTTGTAATTTGGAAGCTGAGAGGAAGAGAAACAAACAGAAGCCCGTTGGCTTCGTCTGGAGATCCAGAGATGTAGTCTGCAGGTCTGGCCCGAAGCCTGTGAGCAACTCCATTTAAATCTGGCCGCTTTGGTGTGTGACTGAATCCAGACCAGCCTTGAGCTGCAGTCCAAGAGATCCATCCAAGTGTAGAGAGACAGCTCCCATTATACTGACCACTGACATGACCACGTCCCCTCTCAAGCCATCTATCTCCCCTCCCAATTTGCTGCAGCTATACTTTGTTCATGTTTCGCTTTGATTCAGTATCATTATGTTCCATTTTTTTTCAGCTCTCCTTATGTTCATATTTGCGTTTGTGGGCTTGTGTGTGAGAGAGCGAGAGGAGAATGGTGCCCCTCCTTGTGTTAAAAGCCCTCTTGAGTCTGGGCAGGTGTGTGGAAAGGGTTTGAAGTTTGCAGAAAAGTGCTGGTTGGTTACCATGGTCACTTTCTCGCCATTAAGCATCTCTCTGTAATTACTGTGTCCAATCGATGTGCACGATGATGCATTTTGTGGTCTCGGTAATGTCTTGAGGTTTTAGTGCATGTGTGTGCACGAGCGTGAGAGGGAGCCGAGGTGGTTTGTGTTTGTATCATACTGTTTTGTTCAAAATCATGGTTTTCAATCCTTTTTTAATTTTTTTTTTTTTTGCATGTGAAATGACTTTTGAAGTGAAAGCGTAACTGTTTTTGAAGACTGCTATAAGACTTTGACTTGTCTCTGTAAGAGTGAACATTTACAGCAATCTGACCAAATTTGGAGACTCATGTTCTGCATGTGCATATTCTGTAAAAAAATAAATAAATAAAAAGGAAAAAAAAGACCAGAACACAAAAACAAATTCCGTATTCCTCAATGAATAAAAATAGTGAAATGCATACTCAGAATTGTATGCAAACCTGCAATGATTAAATGTTAAACACAAATATTCTTAATGTTGTTAATCTCAAGTTATTAACCAATATCTTTGCTGCTGACCTTCGACGATCCAATTAAACCATACTAATAAGAAAAAGTGACTTTAGATAAACATCACATTAGTGCATCACATTAGTGCATCACATTAAAAGCAGCACAGGCGAGAGATTTGTTTGAGCTGTGTCCTCTACTGTACAAGTGTGAATTTGCATTTCCTTCAGCTTGCATTTCATTTATTCATTTCATTTTTGGTGTGAAAAGGCCTTTTCATTTGCTAAGACTTTGATAACTAATTGTTTTATTAAGTAACGCAATTAGTTACTTTTTTAGGGATTAATGCAATATTAATGCATTACTTTAAAAGGTTACTTTCCCCAATACTGCTGCTAACCCTAACTTTTGTTAACTAAATTAGTAAGCATTTATTAATCTTAATGTTAACCATCTGCTAATACATATTTAAGATTAAAATCTGTATCTGTTAACATTGGTTAATGTACTGTGAACTAACATGAATATATTTTCTTTTCATTCTTTAAATTAGCTTGAACACAGTTGCTTCATTAATGTGGAAGCATGAATATGCAAATTAGCCCCACCTCCACTCACACCAGCTCAGAGATCCACTCGCTCAACTTTACTGTAAACGCTCCACAATGTTATCGCTCTTTACAACTTCGGACACATAACGGAAATTAATATGATTAGCCTTTTGCTTGACTGCATTATCAAACAGCTAAAAATGTGTTGCTAATGTTACACAAACCATGTTCCCTTTCGCCATCTCAGTGTGCCTTCTAAAAATCAGCATCCTTAGAAATGTTTTGAATAACTTGGATTGAATAATCAGTGGAGAAAGTCATATAGTTCATCATAACATATAATATATCATATATAATTCACCTGTTATACTGCTAAATGTAGGCTACCCGATTTTTCATATCAACTGATAACCTGGCTTCTCTTGAGAACCTCCTGCTTCAGAGCATAGTTAATGAAATGCTAAATCCATACGTTGACGTGATTTGTTACAAGATAGTTTGTGACATAAGGAACACCGGTGATTTCAAGCCGCATTTTTGAGACTTTCTTTGGTTCACTGCAGTTTTAAGGAGAAGCTACAATTGGAAAAATGGTCACACTTTAGTTCAGGGTCCAATTCTCACTATTAAACAAGTATTAACTATGACTTGCCCTAATAAGCTCCTAATTACTGCTTATTAATAGTTATAAGGTAGTTGTTAAGTTTAGGTATTGGGTAGGATTATGGGATGTAGGATATGGTCATGCAGAATAAGCAACACATTCTCATCCTTTGGCGTCATATAGGTGACGCCATATGACATTTCGTCGAAATCATACGCACATGGCACCCTTTAGCGTCAATATAACACGCACTGTTATGGGTAGGTTTAGGTCTGGGGTAGAGTTACGGTTATGACGCCTTGGGATCTGCGTCTCATATTGAAGCTAAAGAATGCCATGTGCGTCAGATTTAGACGAGCGTTACATGTATGACGCCTTGGGTTCTGCGTCTCATATTGACGCTAAAGGATGCCATGTGCGTAAGATTTCGACGAAATGTCATATGGCGTCACATGTATGACGCCTTGGGATGAGAACGGGCTGGAATAAGGCATTACAATCTGCTTTATACATACTAATAAACAGCCAATATCGTAGTAATATGCATGCTAATAAGCAAGTAGATAATAGTGAGAATTGGACCCAAAACTGATGTGTTACTGGACAAAGGAACAAATTCACAATGCTAGCTTTCTTTTCATTTATTTTGAACAGACAGTAGTGCAAATCACAGTTTGTTCCACCTAGTGGCATTTAGTTCCCTAGTTGGTACAGTACAGCCTCCTATAGTGTATTAAGCACTAAGCAGTAAACAGAATGCACTCTTGCATAAGTCATATTTTTCTGCAGGGCTGATAAAAAACAAAAGGTATTTGGTCACAATCAGCCACTAATCTGAAAAGCATTCTGTGTTGTAAAAGTACAAAATAAATGGAATAATGATAAATGAATAATGTTGTGGTGGTTAACAAACAGTGTTGTATTACCGTGCATGCCCCCTTCTGGATTGGAGTGTGGATCGCCTGTGACCGACTGTATTCATCGTCTAACTGCATGAACTGTGACGTCCGTACCGTACGGTTCGGGACGAATACATGTACCGTTACATCCCTATTCATTTACTAATGTTAACAAATGAGACCTTATTGTAAAGTGTTACCCTAAAGACTAAAAAATAAAGCTGTATTTAAAAAATGAGAATGATCTAATGTTTTTGGATGATAAAATAGTGTCTTTTATCTTGTTTTAGTGACGTGAAGGCCATGGTAACCCATACTCAGAATTTGTCCACTGCATTTAAACTATCCAAGTTCAGGCTCACACAATATCCCACAATAATATGCAATTATAATAACGTTTTTTTTATTTTTTTATTTAACCTTTCTTTAACCAGGAAGTCCCTTGTGACTGAAATCTCTTTTCTGAGGGAGACCTGGCCAAGACGGCACAAAAGTTACAATTTCAATACAAATACAGCATACAAAAACAAATAGCAAATACAAACAAACAAGCATCACACATAAAATAAAGGAGCAGGTCACATATGGCAATTACATTTTTGAGTTATATGGCATTTTAACATAGCCTTAAATTCTGCATTATCAATGTAAGCCCTAAAAACAAGTTTACTCCCCCATGGTGACAGCTTTAGTATTTTTTCTGAGAGTGACGCAACATGAATCACATATTAAAGTATGTCAATAAAGTAGATGTTTTACAGAAATCTTAAAAGCAAGAAATGTTATTATTCATGCATGATATTATTCCCTGCCTGATATGTTATTCTAGCTAAAAGTTTCATTGGTCTGAACCCTGGAAGATGTACGTAAGGGGTGGTAGAGGAGTCTGGGAATATTGTTTCGAAACAGTTTTTTCGCAATCTTGTTTGGTGCTGTTAGTGACAGAAAATATTGGTTGTGAACTTTTAGTGACACGACTATTAATCATGATTTTTGACATGCTCTAGACATGCTCAGGCTATTGCTGTTATTGTCATTGTCTTGATGATTGACATTCATCCTTCTTATAACTTATATACTGTATATTTCCCATGACATCAATTTGCACAGTGCAGAACTCACACTCGGAGTGACCAGCCGCAGGCAAAGATTCAGCGACACATTGAGTTTTCTTGAAATTACAGTGTTTCTTCTTGGGACAGACAAAAGCCTCTTTTATACTTCAGTGAGAAAAAAATCAATGTAACAACCCCTGGCTTACCATTGCGTTCCTACTCAAATGGATCAGGCGATCTTAAAAGCCTTCTGTCCTGGTTCAGTGTCCATCGTGAAGAAGTTAAAATCTTTAATCTCTTCCACCATTTTCTTTCATAGTGCTTTGCCAGCCACAATGTACATCAGCACTTATTTTCTCCAGGATTAGGCCTCCTATTTTTCCGGTTGGGTTGTAATAGTGCTGGTATTATATTCCAGCCTGTTTCTTTTAATCAGGGAGGTAAAGGAACAATCACTTACTCCGTCAGGATAGCCGCTCGAGGATCTGGACCAAAGTGAGCTGCTTATTTGTTCAGAGTCTCAAGACCACGTTGGTTTATTTTAGCAGACTGGGAGAACGTCTAAAGTCAGCGCAGAGGAAGCGCGGCCCATGCACAGATCCATGTGGAAAACTAGCGTATGTGTGTGTGACAGAAAAGGGGATTTTCAAAACTACACCGAAAATACTTAAAATGGGTTTGTGGTGGTGGTGGTGGTGGGGGGGGGGGGGGGCTTAGAAGGTGCAAGCATCTGTTTTGAAACACTATATTGACGACGAATGAGCAGAGACATTACTGGAGGGAAGTTGAATGGAGAACAAACATGAAGGAAAAAAGAAAGACAGGGAGAGAGGGAGAGGATGTGTTTAAATGGACTGGCGACAGACGTATTTCCACTGAAGGAGGGAAACTGCATCTCTCTCCTGCTAAATAGACATGATGAATGAGGGAGAAGCCAGGTTACAGGGATACGTGTGTGCGTGTAAGGAGCGCATATGTGTTTCATAAAGATGATTTCCATATTAAATGGAAGAAAAAGAACAGGCAGTTTAAGATAAAAGACTGATGTAAGGAATTTTTTTTCTCTCTCTCTCTCTTTTACATACAAAATGTACTCTTTGTTTTTTGGGGGGTTTGTATGTATTTGCTATTTTGTCATTTTGTATTTTGCTATTTTGTTGAAGTTGGGACAAGACACCTGAAGGGCTATGGTAATTAAGGGCTATGGTAATTAAAAAAAAAACATTTTAAATGTGTATATCTGATAAAAGGGAATTTTATAAATGTTTAGAAGGATATTATCATATAAGCATGACCAAGTTAACATGGACTAAAGACTACAAAACAAAATTTTGATTTACAATCATTTTACGTTTTAAATGTGTATATATGTTTAAAGTGAATTTTGTCAGTGATTAGAAGAATATTAGCATTTTTGCATTACCTCAAGTTGACATGCATGGACTAAAAACTAAAAACTCTCTATACATATCTCCATCTCTTTCACACCTCTCTCTCTATCTCTCTCTCTCTCTCTCTCTCTCTCTCTCTCTCTCTCTCTCTCTCTCTCTCTCTCTCTCTCTCTCACACACACACACACACACACACACACACACAAACCAAACATAAAATTTTTCCCCTGGAGGAACATGTAGCAAAAAAAAAAAATCAACAGAACACATAAAGCTCAACAGAACAGACAGAATGATGCATTTATTCATCAGCTTCTTTCCGTCTCAACCCTCTGACAATTAAAACCTCCAATTATCATTGCTGGACACCCACTGATCGATATCAGCTGCCTGTTAGCTTGCCCGTAGCATTTTTCCTCCGTTTCGTCCTTTTATTTTCTCTTTCTCTCTCTCTCTCCCTCTCTCCCTCTGTATTTTTGTTTTCCATTAGAAAGGAAATGTAGGAATTTATTGCACCCTGATCAGGTTTCACCCCTACAAACTTTAAAACCCAATTATTTTGCTCTCGTCCCCAGTGTGTGTATTGGTTTGTGCTGTGTTTATATGTATGAGATGCATTTCATGTGTTTTTTCATATGCGCTGGGTGCTCCACAGATTCTCAGTCTCAAGTGTATTTTGTGTTAAGGTATACACACTTTGAGTTGATGCAGTTTTATTTGTGTGTGCGTAAGTGTACACTTAGCCAGGCTCCGCTTCACAGGAAACTTACAGTGGCACAGAGATGATGGAGAAGTCCCACCTTTTCAATATCTCTCAACTCACAAATTAGAAGCCATTTGTGGGCTTATGGGATACATAAATACACAGGTCAATGGTGGTGGCTTTAACTCCAAACAGCAATCTAACAATCTCTGTAAAAAAATAAAATAAAAAAAAATAAGATTATTATGTGTTGCAGTTTGCTCTAATATCCCTAATGGGGAACAGAGCATGGTGGAGCGCATGCCACATTAAAAACCTTTAGCACCCATTGCTAATTGCCCTGCATTTAATGTAATCGTTAATGCATTGAATTTAAGCCAATTTATCCCACGCTGTTTTATATGGCCACTGAAACAGCAGTTGGGTGATTATATTGATGAGTCACAGTTGTACAGTGCAGTGTTTTTCGTGGCATATGTAATTGTGCCTGAAAGCGGGCATATGTGTGATGCCTGACAGGAAGTGGGCAGTAAATGAAAGGGACACTATGATTCGAGAAGAGTAATAGAGGAATAATTAGACATCAGCAAGCCACACAGAATCTGCGCCTGCAGAAAGCTCAGCAGATTATAGCAGAGTTTGAATGTCAGTCGATAAGTGCACTTAAACTGCCCCCCCATTTGTTCATTTATTAATTATGTTGGCTAATTTGATGAAGCTTTCAGCTACTAATAAAATGTAGTACTTTTAGCTCAACGTAATGGTTTTATATTTTAAAATACAATCCTTCAATTTGTCTGGCCCTACACTGCTTGAAAAACAAAACTGTACTTTTAAAAAATTCACCTCTGTGCCTTCAAGGTTACTGCCTCGGTATCGGGCTAAAGTTACCATTTGTGCATTTACCACTTACCAACAGTGTGGGCATTAGTCTCAGTACCCAAATCTGCTTTTATTGCTGGCCTCCATTTCTGTTTCTGAGATGTCAAAGTTTGGAGACCTTAGACTAGCAGTTGCCAGTTTAATTCTCCAAGCACAGAGCACAAAGCACAGAGAAAGTGTTTAGATTTTTAAATGGAGGACATTTTCAAATGCTGATATTATAGAAACCTACATTTGCTTTGTTCCAAAACATAGTTTACTGTCTAAGAAGTTAGAATTTGAAGGCATTATATGGGGTCTGTAAGATTTTTTGAAAGAATGTAAGAATGGTTTTGAAAGAAATCTCTCTCGCTCAAGGCTGAATTTCTTTGAGCTAAACAATAACAATAATAATAATAATAATAATAATAATGTGAAATATCATTGCAATTTAAAATAACCATTTTATATATTTTCAAAAGTAATTTATTCCTGTGATGGCAAAGCTGAATTTTCAGCATCATTACTCCAGTCGTCAGTTTCACATGATCCTTTAGAAATCATTCTAATATGCTGATTTGGTGCTCAAGAAACATTATTATTACTGTCACTTTTGATCAATTTAATGTATCCTTTCTGAAAAAAAATGTGTGCAATACCACAAATACTTTTTTTCTGCAATACCAGAATGCATTGCAATAAACTCAGAGAGAAAAAAAATCCAAGATGTCAGACGAAGTGAGAGAAAGTTATAAATATAAATGTATAATTCATATAAAAAAACAAAGTATTTAAAAATAGTATAGTATAGCTTTATGTATGAGGCTCCATGACTGCAAGGCAGCTTAGGTATTGGAACAGAAATACTGACAATGGGACAGGAATAATGCTTAAAACATATATTTGTGACATATCTGGGATTCATTATATGTGTGCTTTCTTGGCATTGGTCAGAAAATATTTATTTTGTATGGCTATAACACATTATGGGTGGAAAGTTATGAAAGAACGGGTGGGTCAGCTATCCTTTTTTTTCTCCCCTTTCACCCCATTCATTCATCCATCTCTCCAGCTGTGGCCTATTCATCGACAGCCCTGCCTCTCTTCAGACCACTGCTGCATCTTCTCATCTGCTGAGATCCCTGAGTCATTTACTCCCTCGCTTTCATTAAACCTCAAATGGGATGTCATGCTTCACCTTCATCCCTCGCTTGTCCCGTGTGAAAGGCTAGACCTTTCAGAGGCGATGGAGGGATGAGAAAAAGACCTGAGCACAGCACGAGAGAGGAGGGATGACCTCTCTGTTTACATTTGCCTGGTGCCACAGCCCCGCTGAGGCATTGATGTGGTATTACAGTCCCGGAGCGAAGCAGAGATAGAGAAAGCACTGGAGGAAGATGAACAAGAGAGAAAAGTCAAGCGGTTCTCACAGCGAATCCACAGGACTTTGGGGTCTTTAGCATTTTCGATCACATTTTGGAGCCATGAATAACGTCTTTGAATCGAAGCCCTCAGATCCATGAATTCCCATGCAATTTAAACATGAATAGTGCTTAGACAGTTCATGACCTGTTCAGCACTACAGTATAGAGCTGTACCATATGAGTGTAATGTGTGTGTGTGTACAGTATATCACAATCCAAAGCCAAAATCACTAATCTACTCTTATTAAAGGCCTCTCACTGTGCAGTTCTCTATCGCAACAGGATGCCGGCCAAGGTGTTTAACGTCTCCGCCAGACAACACACTCTTTGTGCAACAGCTTTTCTGATTTCAGTTGAACTTGCTTGTTTGTGCTTTGTTTTGCTGTCTGCACCTCTTCCTCCCCCTAATGGAGGTTAGTAGCACTGCAGGTCACAGCTGTAGGTTTTTCTCAACTGGGGTTTGGAATGCAACTGTGTCCATCGTGTAAAGACCTTGCGATGCATACGCAGATCAGCCGAATTTACTTGTGTCGTCCGTGCTGGATATGTAGGTTTGCCGGCCTTGGCCTAGATACAAATCATAATCATATCAATGACTGTGTCGCTTTATGCAAAACAGCTTTTGAAAATGCTTGTTTAATCTGTTAAACCAAATAACATAATCCTAAATTTGTTGACTCATACGGCAGCGCATTACTTGACACGCTTGTCCTCATGCTGTTAGATGACCTGATGATGAACCGTGCGATGAAATGAAAT
This sequence comes from Meda fulgida, assembly GCA_030578275.1. Taxonomy (NCBI): domain Eukaryota; kingdom Metazoa; phylum Chordata; class Actinopteri; order Cypriniformes; family Leuciscidae; genus Meda; species Meda fulgida. The sequence continues at coordinate 16,471,023 of CM060624.1, read as the reverse complement.
TAGAAATACGTACACAAGCGGACACATTCAGCACTGCTGTTTGCTGCCGCATTTGTTCATATGAAACCGTTTTTGGTTTTTTTTTTGCTCGAGCTGTGGCCAACTTGTCTTTTCAGATGTTTCCTGAACCGTGAAAATGGCCGCATGAGCAACATTTCGGGTTTTAAGTATTCATGACAGATTTTCTGAGATGGTCCGATCGGCAAGCTTGCTCAACAGCAATCGGGGAGTGGTGATGTAAAAAAACGAGAAAAGGAAAAATAAACCATTCGTTTAGTCTGTAAATGGATTTGCTTGTTTGTGGGTAAAAGCAGAGGATAGTCATGATGGCCATGTCTTTCAAAAAAAGGAAAATGCATTGAATGTCTTTCCTGTCACAGTGCTGGGACCTCTGTTAAAAGCTTCAAGCAACACTTTATACATTATGGAGAAAATAATGGTAGAAATAAAAGCATTCTAAAAATACAGTCTGACAGATGAATAAATAGCACTCACAAAACAGAAAAACTTTTGCCATTTGAGTGTTTCTCAAGTTGGTTTATTAAGTGGTACTTTGCTCAGTAAATAATTTATGAAGTGTGAATGTTCGATCAGTACAGCTGAATATACTGAACATACATATATTTATGCTGAAATATACTGATATATACTTCTGTTTTCTTAATCTTTATTTTGAAAATGTATGTATTTATAATTAAATCTATATATATAAAATATATTTTCAGAAATTTATATTAGATTTTCTATTAAAAATGTAAAATATTGAATTGAAAATAATTGTATCAGAAAAATTTTAATCCATAATTGTATTCATTCAATAATCATTGTAATTATTTTTCACACTGAATGAGAGGGAATGCTTATCCAACCATGAAATTTGACTTTACAAGATTACTCAGCTACCATGTTGCATTTATAAATCTAGTAACATAAAAAATAAAGCACTGTCAAAACAGACACACTGTCTGGTGCTTGATTCATTTGTTTTGGTGATTTTAAAATATCTTGGAAGACCAGCGCTGCTTTTTGGATTAGGTTCTTGAGCAGTTTAAGTCTATTTTATCCTTTAATGACAGGTAATCCAGACCGATCATTAAGAGTCGTGCACTCAGCTCCTCAGGACGTTCTTCAGTTTTCTAATTAAAAGTGTAACAGGTGTTTTCAATACGTTCGATACGTTCATGGTTACAATAAAAACACACAGCTTATGTGAGCAGCAGGGTCTCCAGGGCCAATCTAGCATCCAGAATAAAGGTTCGCTTATTAAACATCCTAAACATTTTGTTTGAATTTTGTTCAATTTAAATATCACTTATATACAAATCAGCATATTCAAATGATTTCTAAAGGATCTTGTGACACTGAAGAATAGAGTAATGGATGCTGAAAATTCAGCTCTGCCATCACATAAATAAATGATATTTTAAAATATATGGAAATAGAAATCATAATTTTAGCTTATAGTAAGATTTCACAATCTTATTGTTTTTGTCTGTATTTTTTTATCCAATAAATTCAGCCTTAGTGAATATATATATATATATATATATATATATATATTTTTTTTTTTTTTTTTAACACTAACACTTTAAGTTTGTTTTTATCCGTTATCTGTTATTGCTGCATTTTAGTTTCATTTTAGTAATAACTTCACATATTAAAAGTGTCACATTAGCATAATGAGTGTCTTTGCCATTTCCATTTTAAACCTATTGTCATTCCCCTGATTGTGCTTTTACATTCTCTATGAAAAGAAGGGATGGACTAGTTTTTGTACGGTAATGAACTTTGAACTTTTCCTCCTGTCAGAGGAGTTTAGGACAATCTAGACTGACATTGGTGGGGGGAGCTGATTGGCACGGGGCGCATTATCCCGTTTTCCTGCTGTAATTTCATGCATCTCAATCCCTGCCACAGACCGCAACATGGAACCAAGAATTTAGGCAAGGGTCAGAGTGTTAGGATTAATTCGGAGTGGTAGGAACACCCCATCCCCCTCGTCATAACCCCCCCTTCTCTGCCCGTCCGCCCGCGTTCATCTACACCAGCTGTTGCCCTGTTGCTATTCCAGGCCGACGGGAAATGGATCTAAAAGGCCCTGGCAGATGATGCGGCTATGAGATTATTACCATGCTGCTTACACACACACCACACACACACACACACACACACACACACACACACACACACACACACACACACACACACACACACAATGAACTGCCCTCAGATCTACACTGCCCTCAGCTTGCATAGCAATCAACCTTCATGTCAGAGAATGTAGTCCTGATTAAATGTCCATGACTAGCTCCATCACCCTCATCATCATCTTTTTTTTCAATATTTTAGACGTTACTTTTCAAATAGCATAGAAGAGTTTGCTGTCATATTATATTGTCTGTTCAGATCATTTTTTCCACTCTGTAATTCAAGTTCAAAATATAGGAATTTCTGAAAGGGGTTAATACTGTTAGAAATCTAAAACTATATACGGGAGATTTTTTAACTCTTTTCCCACCTGCGTTTTTGGAAAAAAAACAAATTGCCAGCCACCACCAGCATTTTTGATCATTTTCACAAAAGTTTCAGAATATTTTGTTTGTAAGAATATCTGAATATGCAATATATCAAAATAAACAACATACCCTCTGCTTTTAAACAAACAAACAAACTCGTTTTACTCAAGCTTCCTGCATTCCCTTTTTATAGACATTTGAATTGAACAGGTGTCAAAAAAAAAATACATTTGAGCAAAAGGCTGTGAAAATCGAATTTCTGTCAAAGACTACATCTGGATCAGATTCAGAACGATGATCAAAATATAGATAGAGTAGATTTAGTTCATCAACACCCCTAAATTAATAATGGCCTTTGCTTTGCAGTAAAGTTGGTTTGAATATTTTAGAGATTGCATTGGCTCTGCCAAGGGTAAGATCTCAGCTGGCATTTGCCCCCCACCACCCACTGCTGTTTAAAAGCGTCAGAAATGCCCATCGGTCAGAGATGAGCAGGTTCAACAGCAGGGCAGAGCGACAACTTGCCGCGGGAAAAATAAAAGGAGGACAAGGAAGCTAAGCTGTAATACCAAACTGACATTGTCAGCATTTTCGTGGCCTCTTTTTGAACCCCAAAAAAGTCGGTCAATTATTTGGGAGAGATTTAGGCGACGATTTGATTGTGTTTCTGTAGATGTTATAAAGAGAAAACGGAATGAATAGAGACACGCTGACCCTGCTTTAACCCCACCTGCATCCATAGAGAAGAAAATGACCAGTGACCGTGAGGGTTTTTCTTTTCTGTCAGTTGCAAAGAGTTTATTTGTTCAAATGCTTTCAAAGACAGTCAGACTCGCTAATATAATATGAGGATTTTGAAAGTATGATGTGTTTAGACATTTTTGCATTATTGGAAGGTTGTGCAAATGCATGCATGAGTGACCTCGCACAGAGACATGGCTTCAGAGAGAAAATGTTAACTAATCTCAATAGGGGTGAGTATTACTTTGGAATAAAGGGAATACATATTTTGTAATATATACAAAATAAATGAACAATGACAAAAAAAATAATGGAATGCAGAAATTATTTTGATTTAATAAAGTTATATAATTTGAGGTCCTATATGAACTACATGTTATAAATTCCTCTATTGCTTATTTTATTATTTGATAAAAATTATTGATATACAGGATTTACTGTAATGTTACAGTTAGACAATATTGCTGTGTAGTTGAGCTTATTAAGTATATATCATTATTAAACCACTTAAACATATGTTTGGTCATTTAGCTTTTTTACAACCCTACATTCAAAAGCCCTCGATATAATCATCAAATTCCATATGACTTTGTGTTTTTTTCGCTTTAATCATCACTGTTCAACCTTTTTGGATCAATGTGCCTCAAAATAAAACACTCTGCCATTTTCTCTTTTTGACAACAACACATTTAGGGCAAAGATGAAACCGTCTGATTATAAAAACTTGCTTTATTTCCAGAAATCTGCTTCATGAGTTTAGACAGACGGGTTCACAGGGAGTTCATGTGTCTCTTGTGATTGGTTAGAAGTGGCAGTGCCCACAACGGAGAACTGGGCTGATGTCCCACTTTATTAATGCTTCCAATCATCATCATCATCATCATCATCATAATAATATTAATAATGTATTGTTGTGTTTCCCCTACAGTTCTTTACTCTCCAATACATTACAGACCCTTCATACATACTTAAATATAGTGACATTTTAACCATGGTTGGATTGTATACATTAAACGGACTTGATTTTCTGTGGCCATAATCTATGATCATTTATAATTTGATAAATTATTATAAAAATGTGATATGTGATATTTATTTTTGAAAACTTTTTTATATGTTGGCAGTTTGGCTATTACTTCTTTACTGCAAACATGCACTGTTTACATGTGTGTGTTTGATATATCTTGATATTTCTAATTGTATTTACTCATTGTCCACTCTATCCAGACATTTTTTAAGCAATGCACCTCAGATCAAAACCATTAAGAACGTAATATTTATAGCCATTAAGTCAGAACACACACTTTGAACAAATCTTTAAAAAGAAAAAAACTATTGACAACGTTAGACTTTATAGCATTTGATCATTTATCCTATATTCATTTAGCTTTTTGTAATAAACAGTATGTTAAGAGTAACATATTGTGCCAAATATAAATATATCCATGTTGATCAGTGGACTGAAACTTAAGCAGCAAAACAATTCATTTTATTCTTTACTGACTATAGCAAATCTATATATTCTATTATTGTGGCAATTCATCAAAATTCAGAACCAGAATGTAATTATTTTTTTTAATACAAACAAACCCTGTCTGTAGTGTATTTGAGTGAATGAGGGCAGCTCCGTGCGACACAGTTGTCTCCCGCCTATCTGTGCCTGGCCCTGCGTATTAAAGTGATCAAACCTACAGTTCACGGCCGCCACTTTAAAGCGCACAGACAGTGTTCCAGTGAACGTTTCACCTCACACAGATCCCAGAAAGAGAACAACCGAGAGAGACTAATAATGCTATTGGACCTTTTTTTTTTTCTCAACATCAAGATTAAAATGATACATTTTATTTATAAATATACAATACAAAGGGAAATACAAGTTGTTAAATGTTTTCTTCACTGTTTCATTTAAATGATCCTGCTGGGATAAATTGAAAAATATTATATTATATCATATTTTTTTTTCTGCATGCAGTTTTTTATGACAATTTAAATTGAGAGATTTTTAAAAATCCTTTTTAAAAAAGGGGGTTTATTAAAAAAAAAGATCAGTCACGGATGCTTTCCCTTATACATTCATTTACAGTTTATCTTAAAACTTTGATTTTTCTATAAACACAGACCTTGCGTTTAAACATTTGCATGTATTAGTATAGCAAATTATTCATTAAACGTGTATATGTATACAAACAACCAACACTCACAAAGAGTGACACTGTTAATTCATATCCAAAAGTAACTAAATACATTTTGACTCATTTGATAAATGACTTAAACAAATAGCCCATGAGGAATTACTGGCCCTATTGTCTCCAATAGCCCCTGTGCTTATGATATGAAAATAATTGGGTTTTGATTAGGCTGCCAGGTAGTTCAATAATGCACGTTGTGCATCACTGACTAAACTAAATACATCTCCATCAACAAGACTGTTATTTCAGTAATGATCCAGCCATGGCACAAATTGATTCAAAGCACTATTGTGAAGCCAACCCCCTTCTCCTCCACTACATACAAACACACAAACACACGGACATGCCAATACAATCATATCACTCATGATATGTGAATCAGTGTTCAGCTGATACCATAGAGCATCATTTGTAAATGTTGGTTAAACCGGGTAAATAAACGGGATAAAACAGATCCAAAAACAAGAAAACAACAGGAGGTGTGTATGTGTGTGTGTGTGTGTGTGTGTGTGTGTGTGTGTGTGTGTGTGTGTGTGTGTGTGTGTGTGTGTGTGTGTGTGTGTGTGTGTGTGTGTTAAAGAGTAAACTGAAAAAAACATTGAGGCATTTGGGATGGTCACCGCTCGGTCAGAGAGTGTGTGTGTGTGTCCTCGCTTGCTTTGCTATCGTGCCGTGAGCAGGTTTCGTCAGTTGAATTCTCAGCAGCTAATGTGGAGTGAGTGTGCCGTCTACTGTACAGTCTCAGAATTTAGCATACACGTCACATGGACTACATTCACACACATTCAGCAGACAAATGGGTTCAATATCTCTGGCCTTGAGACCTGGTGGTTTGTCTGAAATTGATTTGTTTCTGAAATTAATCTGTTCTGTGTTTACTGAAATTTGTTTAATCAAAATGATGTGTGATTTTATATTTACAAGTGCTTACCGTTAAGTTAGATCAACAAATAGAGCAGAATTATTTGCTTTCACGTGTAGTTTGCTTGGCCTCTTTTACATTTTACATTCTTAGAGAAAATATATATTTACCCTTATTACCTACCCTTATTTAGCTTTTTTTTCTTTTCTTTTTTTACATCCAAAAAATTCATAATTCTACCAGGATGGTTTTGGAAACTGAATTGAAAACATTGTTTTTATATATACAGTAGAAAATGTAGGGAATTTAATGAAATAACAAAAAAGTAGGAAAGAAGAAAATCTATAAATGTTAGAGACCCAGAAAATAGGCATTTATGTTCTTATTTTAAATGTCAGAATCTTATCTGTCATCTCTTATTTATTGGCATTATTATTTTGTCTCTTTTTTTCTTTCTTGACTAATGTTTTATTGCATCTAAATGCATGTTATAATAATCTAGTGGCACTGAAATCTACTCATTTATTTATTTATTTATCTACTTACATTTTGATTGATAATATATGGGAATATTTTAAAAATTCCGTTTCCTAATTTAGCTGTCGGAATTTGGTTTTCAGATCTTTCAGTTTTGATGTGTGTTCCTGCTGTTCTCTCCCACGCGTGGTTTTTGGGGTCCCTCGGCACAGAGATGCGTGACAAACAGGAGAAGACATTTGTTGTTGGTGGACTGCACCTGTTGACCTCTCTAATCCAAGTGAAAGACATGCTTTACCTGTTCTGTGAGCACCGACTGTCTGTCCAAAATATAAATTTAGTTCAGAGAAAGTCAAAATTATTTATTATATATTAAACACTTATTTAATCTGTTTATTTTTGTTTTACACAGTTATGTTTGTTCACTGTAAAAAGTGATCAGTTGGGTAAAGAATTTGGAAACCCGTTGCCTCAAAATTAGTAAGTAAATAAACTTCTGCTAATTGAACGAATTAAGTAGAGTGGAATTGTCAAGTTCACATAACTTTTTTTTTTCAATTAAGCATTAAGTTTATTTATTTAATAATTTTAAGGCAAAGGTTTACTATTTTATTTTAAAGTGAACTGAACACTTTTTACAGTGTTTGCAATGTACCGTCCACTTGCAATGTCACACATTTAGTCACCTTATAATTTTTTACATAAACAAAGCATAGCAACTCAAAGTGTGTCCTAAAATATATGGTGCAATATTAAACAAAATAAATAATTGATAACATGCTCTCTCCCTCTCTCTCACTTGCTTCTGTCTGTCTTCCTTACTTTAAGTCCATGATTGAGATATTTTAAATAAACAATGGAAATGATTCAGCAATCAGCATTTCATTCCATTTCCGAAATCAAGCCAGCATCAAAAGTGCAGCCTCTTGAGTAGCGGAGTGCACGCGCTCTTTTACTGTCATCACAGGCAATCATATGAAATCAGAGATGAGGGGAAAATATGTAAAATAGTGAGTAACGTGGCATAATAACAGTTTCATTGTCATCTTACATGATAACATGCTGACCACAAGCAACTGAGACCCGGGAATGTGTAATTTGACATACCTTCTTTATTTACATTTAAATCTATTCTCTCAACCTGACTTTTTCATATTTGTTCATGTTGTGGAATATTAACATATTGATATTTAAAGGACTATTTCAATTTCTGTTTCACACATGCTGCTATAATGCTCATTTTAATGCACAATGTATATTATTATTAGTAATTATTGTAATTACTGTTATTGTTATTATTATTTATGCATTTAGCAATGCATTTGACTGAAAACATATTTAACAGTATTTAACAAATCAGTGTTTAATAACAAATCATTTATTTCAGCAATTAATACATTTTACAGGCATTATTTTCCATGTATTTATTTTGTTTATACATAAAATAACATAATATAATATACATGCCATGTTTAATACCTCAGTAAACACTTTTGTACATTCACTAGTTTTACCGAATGTTGTGGTCATCATAAAATCATATATAGTTTATTTACTACTAACATATTTTAGCTCCCAAAATAAGTTTTCTTAAAATGATTTTTTTAAAGTTATTTTTAAATCCATCATCAGAATTTTTTTTCCTTGTTGTAACATACAGTATATTATCATTTTTAAATAGTTGTATAGTTGCTGTTGTTTTTTTGCACGTCTGTTTAAAGTTATCGTTTAGATAATATATTAGAATGCTTTTGAATATACAATTAAACAAAAACCAACAATTTTGTGGTTATTAAAGCTTGTTACACCGTAAAAAAAATGGGTCACGATAGCATTATGGAGAGGAACAGTCGGTCAGAGAGAGTGCGCTGTGATGTGAGCCACTCAACCGAACTGTCCCCACCTGAGGCACACACTTGCCCGTCTTTCACCCTGTTACATAAAGTGTACGGCACCAATGCTTCCCACTCCAGGGTACAAGAGACAGAGAGAGAGAGAAATGTTCAGCCCAGCTTTTGGTCTGTAATTACGCTCCTCAACAGACTCATGCGATGCTGACCCAGATATGGCCTGGAAGAACTTACAGAAAAACTCTTAAATTGTGTGTGTGGTTGCCATGTCTTTATGAGAATGTGTAAGTGTGTGACCCTGAAACCAGACCTGAACAGTAGTATTGATATGAGACTGCCTTGCTGTAACCCGCCAGTCCGCAATCATAAAGGTATGGCTGTAATTTCTGCCGCTCCATGATGGTAATTGCAACCCGATTTCTCATGAATGCCCCACTGATTCACCCAGACCACCATCTAATTTAGGTCTCATAAAAAAAGTCAACTTGCTATAACTCATCTGATTGGTCAGATTTTTTTAACCTTTGATCCTTGCATAGATCCGTCTTGTCCCATGAGAGAAACGGTGGATGAGTCTCTTTGATGCTTCTAAAGTGATATGGAAATTTATCCCTAATGATCCATCATTAGACTTCCATCAGGATCTCCACTGCAGTTGACCAATCATGTTCCACTTCTTTTTCCTTACATTTCGAGTTTGCATTTGTTATTATTAAGTTTGCAAAAAAAAAATATATATATATATATATATATATATATATATATATATATATCATGGAAAGTATAAGGAAATATATTTTGGGAACTGCAGTAATAAATAGAAAAAAACTTAAAACGGCAATAAACAAAATACCTTCTCTGTACCATTACAAGTGCTGGAATGTATCTGGTGCGTAGGCGTGGTAACTGATGGCCTAGTTTATTGTGATTAGTGCAGTTGCATTAAATTGAGAGGAGGGTGCTGCAGAATGACTAAGATTGATGCCAAACTTTCAGTGTGGAAAATAGGTCATGCGCTTGTAATGCAACTGAACTTTTGAACCGAACAAAAGTGCTTCTATTGTCCTGACACTCAGCCCCTTAGACCCGTAAAATGGCTTCATGTTTATCATGAAAGCTTACTTATCTTTAAATACTGTATAATGTATTTTTTTATTCAGCTGATAAGCAACTGCATTTATTTGTTATATATTGTTACATTTCTGTTACATTTTGCATATATTGTTCATTTCTGTAGGTTTAATAGACAGTGGAAAATGCATATTTAATTAGGAATAAATGGGTCGTTTATATATAATATGTTTTATATTATGATTTTATAGGTTTTATATTTTCAAGGTATTTTGGAAGCCAAAATATTAAAGTAGTAAATAAACTATATATTGTGATATCACAACCTATATTTATTTTGACATATAAAGTGGATGTATGTTTAGTAGTTAATGTGGTATTAAACATTTCAAAATTATTATTTTATTATTTTATTATTAATATTGTTTTTTTAACAATATTATGGACAGGTAGAGAGATATATAGACAGACAGACACGTACACATATATTTTATATTTCGAAGGTTGGTGCGTGGTGAAGCAGCCCTATCGACTAACGGTAAGTTGTGTTGTGATAAACTTCAACCAATCAAAGTTGCTCTCTGGTGGGAAACTGTGATTGGATGCTTCTTCTTCCTGTTTAGCATGTTATTTTGTTACCCTCTGAATGACCTCGTTTTCAGTCCTGATGGACCTTAATTTTAACCTGAGAAAACAAGCGGCACTAAAATGTGTGCGTTCACACATACACATGCACGCAAAAATCAAGATGGCGGCACATTATACCTCATTTTTCCTGCTGCGGTTTCTTCCTGTATCTTCACCAGCAGAGACACTGTCATCCAGCACGACCACCATCTTGAAATGAGTGCAGCGCCTCTTTATGATCACAAAATGCTCTCAGTCTTAATTGTTTGTGTCCTTCATGTCGATTTGATTGCAATCGTTATTGCAAAAAGTCATTTGTACAAAGTTTTTATTCCAAAACCACAGCAGAGAGAGAACGTGTGCCGAAATCCCGGGATCCATTCCTTCGAATATTGTTTGCCTTTTCTCTTTATCCGTCTCTTTCTCCCTTTTTAGCCCTTTTCCCTGCCACTGCATGTGTGTGTATGTGCGTGTGTGTCAGGCAGCCTCATAATATCAGATTGCACAGCCTGCACTGGCCAAATGTGAATTTTATACTCTAGTGAACACAGGCTTTTGCTTTCATTAGCTCACATTCTCCTCAGCGGTGCAAATACCCTGTCGCTGCGCACAAGGGGTGGCAGACGGACCGCCGCGGATGGGAGGGGGTCTCTTGAGTTCCAGAAAGCCCTGCTCCAGAGCCCCTGCCTGGGGCGGGGGGGGGGGTTGCGGTCTAATTTGCCCCATATTGCACCGCTGTTCAGGCCTGGCTACTGGATTTTCTGTAGGCGTGTATGTGCATGCCTGGGGTAAATTTGGCCGTTTAAAATTTCTTATTGAATCTCATAATCCTGAATAAATGCGGTAATATGACTTCACCAGCTGTGCGGCATTAAGACTCTCATTTGTTAGCATCACTTCCTTAAAGCTCACTGCTCAGGCGGCACATTTTGTAAGTTCTCAGTTTCAGCAAAAATCTACAGTTTTCTTTCCAGTGTTCACGTTTATATTATCGGGTATTACTCGCTCTCAGGCTCTTCTTAAGTTACATCAAACGTTTCTAAACCTGATTAGGGAGAAAATCCAGCTGATTCTCCACCCATCAGCAGCCATGATCAAACGTTTAGCGACATTATGAAGGCAAAGCACTCTTTCTTCCCAACTCGGTGCGGTTGTTTCTCATCTTCAGTTAATGCTGCGTGAGAGGAGATAGAGAGAACAAATTGAGAGTAGAAATGTACTTGTACATAAACATTGCGCCAGCTCGAAAACAGGGCCAGGAGATACGAGAATTGTTTCTGTCAGAGTCCCCCTCGAGAGTTGAAAGGAAATGCTGGCTCTGTCTCGTACTATTATAGACTCTCTCTCTCTCTCTCTCTCTCTCTCTCTCTCTCTCTCTCTCTCTCTCTCTCTCTCTCTCTCTCTCTCTCTCTCTCCCCGAGAACCTGCAAAGAAAGTTCACTACCCTCTCTCACTCCTTCATTTCACTGATTCCCTTTATTTGTTTTCCTCTGTTTTTATTTGATGACTCTTTAGAACAATTGCTTGGCCCTCATCTCAATAGATGTCCTCATTAAAACAGATTACATCAGATCCACAGCGGACAGAACGAGGGATGAGGCTGTGTTTGTCTTCCTTGTTCTACTTTTTCAGTTTGACAATTTTACGTTGTGCGTCAAGTTCAAGGGTTACTCTTTTGGCGTAAATCGATGCGTACGTCCGTCTGCCGAAAGCTAGTTATTTTAGTCGATAATGTTTTAAATATGGATATTTTTCTTACATGAACGCACCACTTCACTTCAGAAGACCTTTATTAACCCCGCAGATCCATGTCGAGCACTTTAATCATGAATAGATGTGCTTTAATGTACTTCCTAAGTCACACAGCCATTCACTCTCATTATAAAGCTTGAAAGAGCCAGGACATTTTTGAATATAACTCTGATCGTATTCGTCTGAAAGAAGAATGTCATATACACCTAGGATGGCTTTAGGGTGAGTAAATCATGGGCTAATTTTCATTTTTAGGTGAACTATCCCTTTAAAATGAGAACTGGACCCTAAACTAAAGTGTGGCCACATTATTATTAGTAGTATTTAAGACCACAAACCCGATGGGTACTGCTCTGTTGGAAAACAGCAACTAGATCTAAAACCTTCAGATGACGCAAAGCTTACATCTTTGTCTCTGTAAATTAGTGGAACCCCACATGAAAGCACGCAACACAGAACACACTCACTCTCATAATGTAGTCAGTACAATGTCACAATGCAGATTTCACACTCTTTATAAGCATGCGTGACCGTATTTAACACTTTAAAATAGGTCTGACAACAGTTTTCTGCTGCTGTGTGAATGTCGCCTCTGTCTCTTTCCTTCTCTCTCGGGTTCAAACAAAGTGCAGCGGTCGGAGTGAGTGAATATCTAAAATGGAAGTGTCTTCAGGCGACCTGTCATCTCTGTGTCACTGAAGCCGAGATGTGTGCAGTGCCTCCCCCTACACAACCCAACCCTGTTCATTTCTTCCTCTATCACTCATTCCATCTCTTGTGCACCCTCTCTCGCTCCTCAGCGGTGAAACCGGATCTGAGCTTTACCGTAATCGGCAGTTATGTGAAACAGACCTGATTAAAGTCCCATAGCCAAGATCAAGGTAGAAAAACAGAGCAAAAGAATTCACCAGTTGCTCCACTTTTTCCTGTTTTTTATTATATATATATATATATATATATATATATATATATATATATATATATACAAAAACAATGCAATTTTAATCTCATGACTCATCTTCAGATGGCTACCATCAATAAGATTTTTTTACCACACGAATCATATGGATGATGTCTTTTTGGTTTCTGTGGGGCCAATTTGATTGACCCCTTCAAGATTTATCGATATGATTAAAGGAACCATTCATTAGTGTTTGACCGACGGCAGATGAAGGGATGGTGGATGTGAGTGATAGAGTTTGGCAGATGACAGGAAGGGGTTCTGTAAAGTCTCGGATAACACACAGACAACAACACATGTGGCTGAAGCCCTAGAATGAATGTGTAATATGACATTCCATAACAGCAAGCTGCTGTATTGTGGCCAGTGACAGAGTTTGCTTTGAATTGTGTCATTATAGTTTTAATTAGTAGTATTATTTATTTCTCATGCAGCAAATTCCGTTTTGGCAAATTTATGAAGTGTAAAATCAGGAAAAAGAATTAAACAGAAAGCATCAAATTATTTCAGATCCTGCAAGCAATAACAACGCTGCCTTATAAAGTATTTTCTTGTTGCAGTATTTATCAGACACTGCACAATATAATATGTGCTCATCTGTGTACATACTCACCTCTTAGGTGTACTTCATATGTGTTCTCTGATATAGTTTACTTATACTTTTTATTTTAGTATTTTATTTAACTTGTGTATATAATTATATAATCTTTTTAAATATTGTTTTTGTGTGTATACTTTTAATAATATATACAATGATAATGGATTGAAGAAGGTTTCTTTAATAACCTCCCAATTCTACAACTTGAAATTAATTATCAGTGCAAGTTTTGTTTTATATTTCAGCACTTATTTAAAAACCCAGAGACCACACATCGAAGTAGCACCCCTGCAAAGCCGTCTTGCCTATTTTACTTGCATCAGATTTCTTTGCATTTCTTGTTGTTGACACCTGTTTTTTCATGAATTTCTTTAAGAGGATGCTCATCACCAGCACTTCGTGTTGGGTAGTGAATCCAATTAAAATTGCTGCAATTTTTTTTGTCATATTATTGCGAGACTGCTGAGAGGAAAAGTTATGGGTGTCCTGCTGCTTGACATTTCACTTGGAATAATTCATACGCACTTTGTAAATAATTAAGCCTGTTCGTCCGTTTTAAAAGCTGCCTCTGCTTTCTGTCATTTGGATGTCACTGTAGGTTTTGCCTTTTTCCTCTCTGAAAAACCACTTTAGTTTAAGTGTGTGCGTGCGTGCGTGCGTGTGTGTGTGTGCGTGCGTGTGTGCGTGTGTGTGTGCGTGTGTGTGTGTGTGTGTGTGTGTGTGTGTGTGTGTGTGTGTGTGTGTGTATGTGTGTGTGTGTGTGTGTTTAGGGGTAAAACGTTTCAGTCAATAAAAATGCACATAATAATATGTACATAAACACAAATGCGATATAAACCACACAGAAGTGGCCCTCACAGAATAGCGTATCGTCCACAAATTTCCTCTTTATATGTTGGCTTGTCACGCAGGGTCTCTTGAGGTGTTGTTTGACTGAGTGAGTTGCAATTGATATAATACGTTTTAGATGGTCATTAGTAAACTTTTACCAGTTTCACTAATTACTGTTGACACAGAGCAACCCTCACAGGCCCCCGATTGGCTTTAGGAGATGTCACTGATCACAGACTCAAGCTCTCATCTGAAGATCACTAAAGCTTTGAGTACATGCATATACTGTATACATATATAAAATAACACAACTACATAAAACATGAATGTTGTAGTAATAATACTAATAATATTTCTTGGATAGCTGTACAATATATTTAGATATACATTTACATTTTTATATATGTTACAATACTTCATCTAGCAGTTAGTAAAGATACATACTACTATTCGTAAAGTAATACCATTTTTTTTCAATATAAATTGAAAAAACAAATAACAGCAACAAAATGCCATTCTATAAAGTTGGCATGTTAATTTTCACAATGAGCCATTTTCTATTTAAGATTTTTTACAGATAGATCATACAGTATTTACAATAAATATTGCATATAATATATACGGTATGAGATATACATATTGTGTGTGTGTGTGTGTGTGTGTGTGTGTGTGTGTGTGTGTGTGTGTGTGTGTGTGTGTGTGTGTGTGTGTGTGTGTGTGTGTGTGTGTGTGTGTGTGTGTGTGTGTGTGTGTGTTTTATATTTTCATATGATGTATTGTTGTATTTTGCTGTGTTTAGACACCAGCTTAAGTGCTGAAGTGGGTCTGCTGTGCTGGAATAAGGAAGCACTTGTTTCATTGCGGTGACTGTGATTCGGCGGTGACCCTGGTATGTTTCTACTCCATGATTTTGACCTTTATGTCCTTTGCTCATCACCCATAAAGTGGCTCCCCTCTGGGCCCTGTGCTTCACCTGCCAGAGCCAATAGAGCTCACACAACCCACAAAGAATCTGTCTATAACCTTGGAAGAAAAAAAAATATTCATACGTTTTGCGTAGTTTATCTACAAAGTAAAGGGGGGGGGGGGGGGCGCGATTCTACAAATATTATATAAAATGTTACACATTATTTTTTCATCACAGGTACACTCATGATACGGATTGTCAGCAGGTATCCGGTCAAGGGTAGTCTGGGTAGTTCTCATGAGTAAAACAGCAGCACATGAGAGGGTTGAGCCGTGGGTCACCATGATGTCGCAGCGCATCCATCAGCTCTCTTTCTGCCTGAGCAGAGCGGGACCCAGGGTTGTTTCAGAACAGCGACAGCACCGCGAGACGCTTGATCAGGTGACGAGGAGCTGCACGCCCTCCGGAAGATGACCCTGCAGAACTTTGGGTGTTGAGGTGGAAGAGATGCCAGCGTGTTTTGTCTCCGGACAGCTAACATGATGCGTGCATGGTGCAAAGTGTTCACTGAGACACAAAATCGAGGGCCTGACAAGGCGGACTTCAAGTTTCAAATCAAATACCCTCTCAGACACAAAGTCGAGGTTCGGAAAAAGTGGCCGTCAATTTGTTGACGTGCAAGCATTAAATTTCCCTGTGATTCTGAGGGTCAGTGATATCTGCAAGGCACAGACTGGGAGGAGAATTCACTCTAAGAAGAAAATGGCAGTTACCACAGAGAGGACACGCAATGCGACAACTCATGCTCAGGGTGTGTGTTTTCTGTTATAATGTTGTGTTACGCCAGCCGTAATCTGAGATGTGATTTCATAGTTTTATACATTTTGTTAGCATAGGTTAAAGGTTATGAAAAGGCTGAATCATGCATATGTGCTGGAGTTAAACATAAGTCCATCGTTGGTAAGTAGGGCAAAGTGGTGCATCATGGGAAATGGTTTGGAACAAATGTTTTTAGCATTTTTTTTGTTGTTGTTTACTTGACAGGGGCAATACAGAATAACATTAATTCATGCAGCATTTGCTCTGTATTAGCTTTTAGCTAATAGCTAATCTCTGGTTTGGCTTTTCAACAATTGAGAGAGAGGAAAAAGGTAAAATATGTATTACAATTAATTTAATTTTATCTTATCAAATCTGCCATTAAAACAGAACCCGTAGCTCTAAAAATTTGCTTTGTGCTTTCATATATTTCTTGTAGCCAGTGTTATTTTAGTATTATTGCCTAATATAATATTTATTAATATTTTGACTTGGCTAATGTTTTTTTTTTTTTTACTTTCAGATTTTATTTCATTTTAGTTCGCGTTTTTGTATTTTTTTAATGTTCTTGTGTAATTTCTAGTTTTTATTTTATATTTCTGTTTAGCCTAAATTCATTTTTATTTCAGTTTTAGTTTTAGTAATTTTGTATTATTTTATTTTTGTCACAATTCCCTGTGTCTCTGTTTCATGGACTCTTATAAAGAAGTTTTTAAAAGAAGTCTCTTCTGCTCACCAAGGCTGCATTAGCCTTTATTTGCTAAAAGAAAAAGTAATATTGCTAAATTGATTTCTATTTTAATATATTTTCAAATGTAATTTATTCCTGTGATCAAGCTGACTTTTCAGCATCATTACTCCAGTCTTCAGTGTCACATGATTCTTCAGAAATAATTGTAATATGCGGATTTGATGCTCAAAAACATTAATTATTATTATCAATGTTTAAATCAATTGTGTAAAAAAAATTATTTGATGAATAGAAAGTTAAAAAGAACAGCATTTATTTGAAATATAATCTTTTTGTAACTTTTGATCAATTTAATTCATCCTTGATGAATAAAAGTATTGATTTCTTTTGCCCCCCCCCCCCCCCATCCAAAAAAAATAATAATATTACAGACTCCAAACTTTTGAATGGTAGTGTTTAATGTTACAAAAGCTTTCTATTTCAGATAAATGCTGTTCTTTTGAACTTTCTATTCATCAAATCCTGAAATAAAAATGTAAATAACTGTTTTCAACATTGATAATAATGAGAAATGTTTTCTCGAAGATCAAATCATCATAGTTGAACGATTTCTGAAGAATCATGTGACACTGAAGACTGTAATGATGTAATGATGATGCTGAAAATTCAGCTTTGATCACAGGAATGACACTTTACTATATATTCACATAGAAAACAGCTGTTTTAAATTGTAATAATATTTAACAATATTACTGTTTTTTGTATTATTAATCAAATAAATGCAGCCTTGGTGAGGTGAGCAGAAGAGACTTCGTTTAAAAACATAAAACAACGTACAGATCCAAAACATTTAAACGGCATATATAAATATATACACATAGATGCCTCATTAGTGGCTGTCTCTGGGCCGTCTGCCATATTGGAACATTCAATATGGCAGTCTGTGAACATTCGAGAGCAAGTTGACTGAGTGTCTGCAAACGTAGTTAGACGCATTATGGATATTTATAATATTCAGCAGATGATTTTGCTAGACTTTCACAATATAACAAGACAAAGGCGTCAGGTAACACAACATTAAAAAGTTACCATATAAAAACACAAATCAACACATTCTAACCTGTGAAATGTTATCCCATTTCTTCGGAAATTTAAATCTCGGCAGATTCACAGAAGCTTCTGTTGTGCTAGCATTTCATGCTGGTGTTTCCCATTATTGTTTCTTGTGTTTATGAAATGGGATTTCAGATTTATCTGTGTCAAGCCTCTTGTATCTGGATTATCAAGTCAAGCCAGTACGTAACAATTTTATTTCAGCTTTATTAGGGGCCAAGCACCGAAGGTGCGGAGGCACCTATTGTATCTGTTCCGGTTCTTATTATTATTCTTCTTCTTCTTCCGACTGGGCCTCTATGGCAGCCCATAGAACCGTGTCCGGGAAAGTTGTTTCGATTTGACATTCTGATAGAGGACAGTCCCAACAGTAATTGCACCAATTTTGGTGTCTTTAACTCATTCCCTCTAGCGCCACCACCTGTCCAAAGTTTCACTTTTATTATGCTAATAACTTTTGAACCGTAAGGCCTATCAACAAAATTGTTTTTTCCTCTGATTCCTGAGCTCATGACGATTCGATTGCATCCTATGACGTCATTTTCCGTCATAAATGTATGGCCGCCATTTTGAATTGTCCAAAAAACCTACTTTTGCGAACTCGTCCTAGACGGTTTGTCCGATTTTCACCAAAATTGCACCAGATCATCTCCAGGCAGTGCCGACAAAAAGTTATGGAATTCAAGATGATTCGCTTAGCAGTTTTCGATAAACGCACAAACTAATTTAACGTAGCGCTTGCGAAAACAGACGTAAGGCTGTATCTCCGCAACGCTTAATCGTATTCAGACCAAACTTGGTACATGTCATCACAAGCATGACCTGAGGCTACATGCTGCGTTTCGGCGCAGCGCCACCTACTGGTCCGGAGATATGAAAAATGGCTATTTTTGCTCTTAACTTCTGAACGGTTTGTCCAAAAATCATAAAAGTGGTCTCGTTAGATTCAGGGCTTCATGCCGAGTCGACTGATATCCAATTTTCCCAGATCGGCCATTTTGCCTGTCGGCCATTTTGAATTATGTGCTAAAATGCTGTATTTTTTGAACGCATCAACGAATTGTTACGAAACTCGGTATGGGTCATCAGTACGATGCCCTGAAGGAGCCTGAGAAGTTTCGAAACAGCGCCACCTAGTGGTAAAATTAAAATCTAAAATGCTTATAACTCTGGCTGTGGTTGACGTATTTTCACGAACGTCATATTATTAGTCTCCTGAATCCTTTCCGAGTCCAACGATACCAGACTTGCCAGGTTTCGGCATATGGTTTGTGCAGCGTTGCAATTTAGCGCTTAAAAAACATTTGCCAATATCTTCGAAACCGCTAGTCCGATCAAGACGAAACCACCGTCAGAAGTTTGGAAACATAGGTCGCTGGCTATACGCCAATGCCCAAATGCCCAAATATTGATAGTAAGGGGTCGTAAAATTCAATCAAAGTCACGTGTCAGTCATTTTTGACGTGTTTTTTCACATAAATGTCTATAACTCCGAAGCGAATTGAGATATTTTCACCAAAATCGACACACATATGTATGGGCTCACTCTGAGGACACGTAAAAAAAATTGTAGGATTATACCTCTTGGTGGCGCTATAATAGAACAAAACGTGAAATTCCCATTGATTTCAATACAGTTTTGTTATGTAAAATGCTATACTTAATGAATGCATTGCTGTAACATTATGCAACTCAGAAATTGCCACCAGCACCTTGCCCTGAAGGCACTGAAAAGATTTTGAGACAGCGCCACCTGTTGGTCAAAAATTCAAATTACATTTCCAAAAATGCTAATAACTTTTGAATAAAACAGCCTATTGTAATGACACTGGTCTTAATAGATTCCTTGGGTCATGCCGAGAACATGGATACCAATTTTGACGTATTTGGAGAAACTTCCTGTCCGCCATCTTGATTTTCATTGAATACCTACTTTTTCGAACTCCTTCAAGGCCGTTTGTCCGATTTTCACCAAAATCGAATCCTACCATCTCCAGACCGTGCCGACTAAAAGTTATGGATTTCGTAACGATAGACGAAACCGTTTTCGTATACCGCAGCAGCACAGTTGAGGCATGCTGCCAAAATGACTACTCAGGCTTTATCTCTGCAATGCCTTGACATTTTGACACCAAAGTTTGTATGTGTCATTGTCACCTCACTCTGGCCACATCACATCGATTTCGTAACTGCGCCACCTATTGGTCGAAAGTGATAATCCATTAAATCATCTTAAAAGTTACTGTATATATGATTTTTTAGCCATTTGCTCAAACTTCTCTTAAAATGTCTTTAATTGCTCTTTGCTGCAGTTGGTCTGCCACTCCCGCCCATGATGGCATCTGTTGCCGCTTCTTGCGCTTGGCCCCGGTAATGGCTGCTTGCAGCTATATTTTAAATTGTTTTTGTTTAAATGACAGCTTAGGAAGGTTACTAAAGTTCATACAGACATATCATTTTAAGTTATTCGTCATTTTAAAGTAGTGACTGGACAAACAATATTGGTCTTCACAAAGCAAATGAATGGATTCTTTGTACAATTTCTCCTGTTGAGCATTAATCTGCAAATGGCTTTGGAGAGGTTCAGCTTTTCATGAGCTCACAGGTCTCATTTTATTGTCTTCTAATTCAATCTTCATAATTATCATTGCAATAAAATGAAGCAGATAAAAAAATAAAATAAAAAAAACAGCGCTTTGGGGAATGACAGTGAATTTAATTGTTTAAAATAAAGAAGTGAATTCCTCATTTGTCCTGCTATAGTCAGTATAAATTTAGCTACATTTAGTGTTCGCTGTCTGCCGTGAGGGTTTGAGGTGAAGCTGTGGTTTAAACTGAAAACAAATTACATTTATGTTGCTAGGAATAATTTGGTTGTCGCCATTGCATGATGCAGCCAGACTTTGACTCGACTGCAGTGCTTCGTGTTTGTTTCCATTATAATTTTAGCTTTGGAGCACAAGGGACCCCTCTGTTCACGCGGAGGGAATTAGTCATTATGTATGCACTTCAGTTCTAGACAGCATTATATTGAATATAAGTAAAACAAGCAAGATTAGGCCTCCAGTAAGTTAAAGTAACAAGGTATGACAATCACTAAAATGAAATGCT
Source organism: Meda fulgida (assembly GCA_030578275.1). Taxonomy (NCBI): domain Eukaryota; kingdom Metazoa; phylum Chordata; class Actinopteri; order Cypriniformes; family Leuciscidae; genus Meda; species Meda fulgida. The sequence continues at coordinate 16,449,907 of CM060624.1, read as the reverse complement.
GTCATTACAGTTCATGTTAAGGACAGTATGACTATAAGAAACGTGTTCATGTTGTTTCTGTTAAATTCATAATGTCATGTTTATATGACTAGAGCTGGTTAACATTGTACAGTAATTGCGTTTGAATTATTTATTTTTGGTCAAGAGTTGGTCTACTATTTTTCAAAATTGCTATGAATCGAAAGTGTGCAATTCTGTAATTTCAAACAACTCTGTAATTCCAAACCTTTATTGATTCAGGGTGCAAAATTCAAAATTGTAGAATTGTTTCACTTTCAATTCATGACTGTGAATTTCAATTAAATTGTCCATCCCATGGAAATTTAATTAGCAGGAGGAATTTACTGAATTATAGTTCAACAAAATTCGACATGGAAATGAAGTATTATTACATATTGATCCGATATAAGGTAATTTATTAAATGTATTAATTCATATTAAATGTATTAATTTATTTAAAAAAAAAGAGTACAAATACAACTAAACACTTGGACTTGGCATAACCTTCTCAATTAAAATGTCAATATTATGAATTTGTCTAAAATTCAATTCACTTTCATTTACTTCCTTAAATACAATTTTAAATTGCAGTTCTGCATCCTGTTTGCTACTTCAATTTAAGGTCAATTCAAATTCAAGGAATTAAACTAATAAAAAAAAAACATTCTCATTTAAATTGTGAATACTGCACAACCCTGTACTGATCATTAACCAAGTAGGAATATACATAATGAATAGCCTAATACTTGTTAGATGAATAGCAAAAAAGTGAACAAAATTACAGAATTTCCCTTTTGAGTGAACTATCACTTTAACTCCTGATATGTAAATTAGTTCAGAACAATAGTTTAAATCAAACATTCTAAATTAAATTTGATGTAGAGGTATTATGTTATTTAATATATTAAAAATAGTAAATTTAGGATTAATTAGTTCAGCACTTCCATCTCAGGAACTCGTCTTTATGTTCTGTAAAAGTATATATTTCTTAGTCCAGTTGGACCTCTGTTTGTCTTGGTGATGTTAAGGTACAGTAGTGTGTCACAATTTTCCAGACATATCAATCAGTTTCCAGAAGTGCACTGCAAAAAGAAAAGGTGCCTGGAGGAACCTTTTGGGGTTCTTCACTTTGCCACACCGGCGGAACCGTCTGTAGATCCTCTAGGCACCCTTTCAAAAGGGGCGGTTCTCTGAGGAACCTTAAAGGCTTCTTGAGGAACCCTTTTATTAAGAATGATCAGGAACCACCTCTGGTGCTTCAAGGCACCATTTCCCAATTTGAATTCTATTTCTTGTCCCCACCCTCCCCCTCCCTTTCTTTTACTAATAAATAAAATTTATTTATTTACATGTATTATTATTTTATAAACACAATGAAAAACTAAAACCAAATACAAAACAAACATTGTTTATTGATAAACAACAACATCCATACAAATAAAAAGTTCAATAAATAATCACCTTATAGTCAATAAATAAATGTATCAACATCTAATTCATGGAAGCACATGTATAATGTTAATATTGTGACACATTAAGAGTTTAAATCTTGACAAAACTGTAAGATATAAATATGACTCAAATATCTTAAAACTTTCGAATATTCCCAGTAGCCTAAAATTCTAATTTACTACAATTCAATTTACAATGCAGTCAATGGTAACATTTTCACTCTGGGAATATTCACACAGGACATTTTAAGAAATTGATAAGCCTCAACACAACTGTAGGTAGCTTGATGCTCTCCTTCTGAATGCCCAACAGATACTGCAGAAAAGTCAGTGTACTTTTAGTTGGTTTCCTGTACTTAATGTTGAACAGAAAGTAGGCACTCATAGTAAGGCCTACACCCATTGTTATGTCATCAGGTTCATCAGCAAGCAGTTCTTCGCCATCAAGAAAAAACGCAATGCTGCTTTCACCAAATGGGTTTTCTGTAATCACCATTGTTGGTGTGAGGTTCTGTGGAGGCTGTTGGTTGAAAAAAAAGGGATAAGATATATTTTTATTACAAAACATTTACATTAATTAATTTTCCACAAACATTTATTCAAAGTGTCTTACATTTTAGGAACATCAAATGCAACTGGTCACAGATTAATTAATTTTCCACAAACATTTATTCAAAGTGTCTTACATTTTAGGAACATCAAATGCAACTGGTCACAGAGTTAAAAATATACATAATATCCAGTGTCCTTTTATGGTTGTGGAGTAGTTAAATGCACAAAATCACTAGCAATAACTGACATACTGGCAAAACTTTAAGCTGATTATTTCAATTGTCAATGGCCCAAAACATTTGCATGTATAAATAAAAACTGACCTTGTTTATCATGTACAGTCCAGCAGGATTGTCAAGTAACAGGTACGGCAAGAGAAGGATTCCTGCAATGACCATTAGTCCTACAAATATGGAGAAAATAATGGTTTAATAAACTATAAAACATTTTGTTACACTTTATTTTAAGGTGTACAGTGTAATTATATATTTAAGTACTGATTAATATTAAGCATCTGTATGTACTTACCATAGGGTTAGGGTAGGACTAGGGTTTGGTTGGGGGTTAGTTACTTGTAATTATGTATAATTTACTGTTATTACTATGGTAAGTACATGTAACATATGTAACAAGGACACTGTAAAATAAAGTGTTACCAAACTTTTTTTTTAAAGGTTACTGATGTTTCTCTGCCACGGTGATCCAAAAAAGAAATGTGATTTTTCCAATAACCTTTGGTTAGAATTATTACAATAAGTACAATATATATGATCAGTATGAGCACAATGTATTTTAACAATACATATACAAATATGTAAAATGTAGTTATAGAATACACCCTTTATCATATATAGTAGTTGCTGTGAACAAAAAAAAATGTTACTAAAAAAATTACTGGTTGAATAGATGATTATGCTGAGTGTTCACAAAAAAAAAATAAAAAAAAATAGGGTGAATTCACATTAATTAGGACACTTTTTTGCCACTACACTAACCATAGTTTTACCATGGTAACGTTAGGCCTATTTGTAGTACAACTGTGTTTAAACAAATACTAATCAATCCGACAGAAAACAATGTTTACTACACTTTTACTATAATAAACCCTTGGCTAATTTTCGTAAGGTCATGGAATGTCCCCTTAAAACATGTAAACCCAATTTGTGTATATTTGTGTAGTTAAACAACGAATTAACACAAATGCCAATGACAACAAATAACGTTAGTTAAATAAAAAAAAGAGAGCGCTAACGTTACATTGTCTAAAAGTTAACAACAAAACTAAAATCATTGTTTATGATTTAACAGTGCTCATTTCGACCCACAAAGTAATTTCGTTTAGGCTACATTTCGTTAGCATCGCAGCTAAAACAGTTAGTCCTATTCTGCTAACGTTATAGGCCTAACTTACTGTCAATGTGTATAGTCAATTTACGTTCTTTAAAGTGTAAAACATACATTTTTAAACAGCCATACAATTAAGCGTGTTAGTGTGTCAATGTGTGTACACATAGTATATATTTTGCATAATAATTTTGGCGACTTTACTCACCTTTAATGGGGAAGTCATATGAAGCCGTTTTTTTTTTTAAATCACCACTTCTTACGTTGCGCGGGAGCAGAACGCACGAGAGCACTTCTTCTTCTTCTTCTTCTTTTTCTTCAGATTAATAATTATAATGATACTACACTTAAAAAAAACTAATATATATATATAATCTAAAATGTCTATTGCTTTTTTTGTCTTTTTATGTTTAGGCATTTGAAGTGTAATGTTTTACATGAGTACAGTCAAACCTGAACACAAAGCATTACCCATAATCTGTTCAATAAAAATGTACAAAAAAGTGTGATCTGATCTCAACCTTGTCTTCTGGCTAACTGGTAAACCATCTCAAAATTTCTCTCTCTCTCTCTCTCTGTCTGTGTTCATTAATAATTATGAACAACAGTAATAATGATAACAACAATAGGCAAATAAACTGTACATCTTAATGTGGCCTCACAGAACTTTTGGGTTCCTCCAGATGCTGGCTTTTACAAAAGAGATCTTCCAGGAACCACGTATATGTTACAGGTCTTTCAAGAACCCTTTCATAGAATATGAGTACCTCTAACTTCCCCCAAAGCACCTCGACGTCTCATGGTAATGAAAAGGAGCCTCCAGAACCTCAGAACTGAATACAAAGTGCTTAAAGGATCCCACAAGTTCCTGCAAGAACCACAAAGACAGTCAATGGTTCAACCAGTAACCCTGCTATAGGAGAAAGAGCTTTGAGGCACCTAAATTATATTTTAAAGTTCCTTGAGTATCCGACAGGATATTTGAGGCACCTTTAGTTTTTACAGTGTGGTTCCAGGAAAGAGACTGATGGTTAGAGAGTGGATCCTTTTATAGTTCACTGTGACTTAATGAGGTCTCTGAAAACTTCTCACTGTCTCACTTCTAAATGTTTTATTTCCTCTGACAAAAAAATGTATTCTAGTCAGTTTTATAAAGTACAACCTTGCCATGTTGTTTTTTCTTGTAAGTCAAAAAATGGTATTATAATAAACAGTATGCCTCTGGATTCGGTTTGGCCAGAGACGAACATTTCCTGTTTTTCATTGGGGTTTTTGCGTTTCATGCGTTGCTTTACATCATAGTGGAACTGTACAATAGTTTTTTAATCCAAATTTTCAACATTATAATCACAGGACTTTTTGGCCTATTTGTCAGAGAAAAATACATAGCAAATGTATACTGTAGATTTTCAATTAGATAGACGCTATATGGGCCAGCTTTACCTAAATCTACAAACTTTAATTCAGTGTTACAGTACCATGTTAAGTGTTCTCAGGTATTTTTAGTCAATCAAACTGAACAAAACTGAACATTCAACAGACTGGAACCAAATCCCAGCTCACGCAATGGGTGGCTCTCATATAATATGTGACCCGTTCGGTAACACTTTACAATACTGTTTTTCATTAATTAATAATTGCACAGGAATAAACGAGTAACGCACTATTGACATTAGTAACTACTTTTAACTAACAAGAAACTCTGATTAACAAATAAGTAAGTAATAGCACTCAGATGAATGTAGTAGTTCATTATTTGCCAATCAACAACTACTATTTGTTTCATACCTCCCAGAGAACTACTATATACAGGTTCATAATGACCATGAAATAATTTATATTATAAGGTAATGTTAACCCACTTGTAATGACTCAAGTGTTAATACATCTTTCTAAAGGAACTACTAATTATTTGGATCAGTATTCTAAAGTAAAAAACATGATAACTACCTAATATTGACTGAAGTCAATACTTTTGAGATTTTTATACGATTTTGAATAGTAATTCCTTCCGATGGATTTGGTAACACTTTAGCCATTACTACTGTGTTCCCATGATCTTCACTATAGAATACTATAGAATACTTCACTTATCCAAATAATTAGTAGTTCCTTTAGAAAGATGTAGTAACACTTGAGTCATTACTGTCCAAAACCTTACAAAAACCTTAAAAGCTTACAATGACTTCAGTCAGTATTAGGTAGTTATTGATTAGCTAGTAGTGAACTACCACATTCCACTGAGCTCTATTACTAATTTGTTAATCAGAGTTTCTTGTTAGTTAATAGTAGTTACTAGAGTGTTAATAATGCATTACTCATTTGTTCCTGTGTAGTTATTCATTAATGAAGGAACAGTATTCTAAAGTGTTACCTGTACGTTTTCTGAGAGGAGTTTCGTTTTTCCATGAAAAAAATGCCGTTATTCTTTGCTCACTTCTCGACGACTGGCGCTTCCTCTCAGAACAAAATTGGTATAATTTTAAAGCACAGCATTCCAACTTTGTGAATATTCTTAGCGAATTCTTGATGGCATGAGTCGTAACCAATGAAATGTGATTTTCAGACTCATGCTGAACAGAACAAAATTATCTTTATCACGCTGACTGACACATCCGAAGCGTGCGCACAAAGACAGCGTGCGATCCCGGTATATAAATACAGTATTTCAGAATATCTGTCTTGGCAAATATTCACACAAACATTATCTGTTATGTCTTAAGTGAACGTTTGGTTAACTATTGGGTAAAAACCTTTGATGTGTAACATTATATTATATCCGTGCGGTCAGTAGGTCTTAAAATATAGGCTGTCTGTTTCATTAATGTTTATGAAATAATTGTGGTATCATGGAAAAATAAGTTGAATATTTTTTTTTCTTATTTGTATTATTACCAGGTATGTTAAGGTATGGTTGCTAGGTGATTTTGTTTTGGAACCTTCAGAACTTTCTCAAAATTGACTTTGCTGACTCTATCGACTTCAAACCTCATTCATCTGTTTATTTTTTGTCTGATTCCAACAAATCATGCATCATTTTGAAGGTTTTTTTAATAGTGAAAATAATAGTTAATAGTTTAATGTGAAAATAATTGCTCATTTCGAATAATTTTCGAATAATTCCAAATCATGCATATATTACTAAGTATAAATGTTAAGCAGAAACTGAGATGATGTTCATGATAAAAATATAGACAGCACATTTTGCTCTATAGTGATGCTCTTTCACCACCTGAGACTGACCAGCTGGCAGCTACCAAAGAAATCTCATCTACTTTTCAGGAAATTCTATTGAATAAAGTGTAGGCTCTTCTACTGGAATACAGTACTCTATGTCCTGTCCTGCGATTGAAGCTCATCCATTTCCCTACTTATCAGATCCTGCACAATAGAAAAGCAGTCAGCCATTCTTCTCATTATAATGGGCGGGTCGCCGTCAGATCCGTACAGATAGAGCTTTAGCCGGTTAAAAGCTTTTAGGATTGATTGGAAGTGTTGTACGAGATTGAGGATGAAGAGATCAGATTGAGATAAGAGGGAAAGGTCATTAAAACCAGACATGAGGAAGAGCAAAAAAGAGGGATTGATTTATGAGACACTGGCCTCTTGAGAACTGCACAACTGAATGTAATGTTGATCTTTCATTAACATTTATTTATTCATTTGTTTATCCACGGAGTAATGCAGGCAGGTTTGCCATTATAAACGTCATTGGAATTTAGCACCGGAGTGTGTTTGGACATTCAAATGATTCTGGACAGACAGAGTTTGAGTCCATTACAGGCCCATGAACTTCTCTCCACAAGAAATGGGATATTTTCCAAAACAACGTTAGTGGCAATGAATAGAATTTCAAATGTGTGTTAAAGGACCGGTTTCCCAAATATTCCTACTCTCTCTTCCAACCTATCTTTCCTCCCTCTTTCCTATTATTTTATTCTGAAAGTGCATAATAGTTAGACAACAAATTCTGTATTTCTTTGGGATCTACAGATTTTATAATTGTGCATTAGCCTGGTGTGGGCTACCTGCTTGTATATGTCTCTGCACATTACTGTGATAGGAGAAAGTATTTTAACATGACTTATTGCAATGTACTGTACATAGGTTAGTATTTTCTTGAGCCTATTTTTTTATATATATATATAGGAATACATTATCCAGAACATTGTCTTATTTTATTTAGCCACATAGATAATTTACTCAAATTAGCTTTTATTTTGGTTAGAGCCACCAGTTCAATACGGCCAGATCATATTTTCTGTCATTACTTGTTTGTGATTGTTACGGTTCATAAATTCATTGATTCCTTCTTGTCTCGTGTTTCTGTCGTTATCTGTGTGGGTGTGTGTGAGTGGGCGTTACCACTCCGTTCTGCTGATCAGCGATCCAGCTGATCAGCACTCCAGCTGATCATTATCCACTCACCAGCTGGAGCTTATCCTATTCCCTATTTATACTCACTGTTTTGTACTCTCATTGTCAGATCGTTGTTGGAAGTCCTTCGTGTGTGTGGTTATCCTCTCTTGTCGGCGTGTCAGCTCGTGTCTTGTTTCGTGTCTCCCTGGGATTATCACTGCCGTGGATTACCTCACCTCACCTCATCTGGATCCTCACTTCACTTCACTTCACATCAAGACTCATCACTTGGACCCTGACCATCTTGTCCCTGCGCTACCAGTCTTGTTGTTGTGTCATCTGACCGTGGATCTGTTCATTAAAATTCCTTCACTTGCATTATTGCTTCTGTGGTTTTTGCCGTTACAGAACGATCTGACACGATAATGGAAGCAGCGAGTGAGGTGAACCCGTTGGAGGATTTTGTTAACTCCAGCATTCAGCGCATGGAGACCCAGGAGAGGAACCTCAATGAGACGGGACGCGCTGTCCAAGTACTGGTGGCGCAGGTGTCCGAGCTCACCCAGCAGATACAACAGCTACGAGATCCCACTGCGTCCCCCGCACCGACCGTTCCCCTCATTCCATCTGAGGGAGCTTCTCAGTCAGAACCCCGCCTACTCATCCCACAGACCTACGATGGTGAGCCAAGTTTCTGTCGTGCTTTTCTAACACGTTGCTCTATGCACTTTGCCCTGCAGCCTCGCAGATTCATCCAGGAGACATCTAAAGTGGCTTTTGTGCTCACATTACTGACTGGGAGAGCGGCTCTCTGGGGAACGGCGGTGTGGGAGAACCAGGACCCATGCTGCGCCTCGTTCCAGACACTCTCCGCCGAGATGAAAAGGGTATTCGACAGGGCGGTTGCCGGGAGAGAGGCGGCTCGGATGCTTGCAGAGTTACGACAGGAGGAAAAATCAGTATCGGATTACTCTATCGAGTTTCGAACCCTGGCGGCAGAGTGTCACTGGAACGAGGAGGCGCAGTGGGACATGTTCCTGCATGGGCTGGCTGACCGCGTTCAAAAGGAGATCTACGCCCTGGATCTCCGAACATCTCTCAACGGACTCGTGGATCTGGCCCTTCGTGTGGACGCACGTTTATCGAGAGTGGAACGGAGAGCACCTACGAATCGGGCCAGGGGAGGAGCTGAGAGTCCTCGATCCAGCGGCGGGGATGCGGTCAGCTCCGTCTACGATCACGAGCCCATGCAGGTCGGGCGAGCTCGGCTTTCCCGGGAGGAGAAGGAGAGGTGGAGATCCCAAGGACTATGTCTTTACTGCGGGGGCCGCTGGACACTTCGCCTACAACTGTCCAGTAAAAGGCCAAGCCCGACAGTAAGGTTGAGACTACTGTCGGGTGGGATCTCCGCTGCGAAGACCTCATCTACATCGACCCTCCTCCTGGTAAGACTAAGATGGTCAGGCCACAATCACGACTGTCAGGCACTGGTGGATTCTGGGGCAGAAGGTAACTTCATGGACCATGGTTTTGCTCTAAAATGTAACATTCCCCCTCTACCACTCACCAGTAGAATAGCAGTTCAGGCACTCAACGGTCAAGATCTTCCTACCATCTCCCTCATCACCGGAACCATCAAACTCACTACATCTGGAAACCACACTGAGACATGTTCCTTTTACATCATAAACTCACCACTTGCCCCCATTGTTCTCGGACACCCTTGGTTAACTGAACACAACCCCACGATCGACTGGCTAAAGAAATCAGTGTTAGAATGGAGTGGTAGATGAGTCCTGTCTTGTGTCTGCCTGTTCGTCTGTTGCTGTCTCTGTGTTTCAGGAGGAGGCAGTGGATTTATCTAACGTGCCCGAGGAGTACTCGGACCTGAAGGAAGTGTTCAGTAAGTCTCGTGCTGCTTCTCTACCTCCTCATCGTCCCTATGACTGTGCTATAGATTTGCTGTCAGGTAAGTCTCCGCCTAAAGGCAAGTTATATTCACTTTCTGTCCCGGAGAGGGAGGCTATGGAGAAATATATTTCTGATTCTCTAGCATCTGGGTTCATCCGTCATTCTTCTTCTCCAGCGGGGGCGGGGTTCTTTTTCGTGGGGAAGAAGGACGGATCTCTGCGACCTTGCATTGATTACCGAGGGTTGAACAACATCACGGTAAAGAATACCTATCCTTTACCGTTGATGTCTTCAGGCTTCGAGAGGCTGCAGGGAGCGTCAATCTTCATGAAATTGGATCTACGTAATGCTTATCATTTGGTCCGCATTAGAAAGGGGGATGAATGGAAGACTGCTTTTAACACCCCTAGGGGGCACTTTGAATACTTGGCCATGCCTTTCGGGCTGTCCAACTCCCCAGCAGTCTTCCAGGCTCTCGTCAATGACAAATGCGTTTTTCATGCACAGTCTGTTCCATTTCTAGGATACATTGTGTCGTCTGAGGGAATTTGCATGGATCCCGAGAAGGTTAAGGCTGTGGTAGATTGGCCAATCCCAGATTCCCGTAAGGCCCTACAGAGGTTTCTGGGATTCGCCAATTTTTACCGGCGTTTAATTCGCAATTTCAGCCAACTAGCCTCGCCTCTGATCGCCTTGACCTCCCCCAGAACTGCGTTCAGGTGGTCAGACGCTGCTGAGGCAGCGTTTGCCAAACTGAAGGACCGCTTTGTTTCGGCCCCTATCCTGATTACCCCTGATCCGTCACGGCAGTTCATGGTGGAGGTCGACGCGTCAGAGGTGGGGGTAGGAGCGGTGATATCTCACCATTCTCCCACAGACGACAGAGTTCATCCATGCGCGTTTTTATCCCATCGTTTATCCCCTGCCAAACGCAATTATGATATTGGTAACAGGGAGTTGTCGGCAGTCAAGTTAGCGTTGGAGGAATGGCGCCACTGGTTGGAGGGGTCAGGGGTACCCTTTATCCTCTGGACCGACCATAAGAATTTGGAATATATCAGAACTGCCAAAAGATTGAACTCTAGGCAGGCTCGGTGGGCACTTTTTTTCGGACGTTTTGACTTTACTCTCTCGTACCGCCCGGGTTCCAAAAACATCAAACCCGATTCTTTATCGCGCATTTTTGATCGATCCGAACGCCCGTCTACTCCCGAGTGCATTTTACTGGGGAATCTATTCGTCTCCACACTCGTATGGGAGGTCGAATCGAAGGTCAAGACGGCCTTAGAAGGGGTAATGCCTCCGCCCGCCTGCCCTCCGAACGGTTTATTTGTGCCAGAGGAATTAAGGTCTGACGTTATCCAGTGGGTTCATTGTTCCAACGTGGCTTGCCATCCGGGAGTTAACCGTACTAGTTTTTTAGTCAAGCAACGATTCTGGTGGCCACGTATGGCTCGTGACATCCACAGTTTTGTTTTGGCTTGCTCTGTTTGTGCCACTGGTAAGACTTCCAATCGACCCCCAGATGGGTTTCTTCAACCGCTGCCTGTCCCTTCGAGACCCTGGTCCCATATCGCTCTAGAATTTATCACCGCCCTCCCACCCTCTCAGGGTAACACGGTGGTTTAGCGGTAAAGTTATGTGTAGACGGTAGAGCGCTCACGGTAGAGCGCTTTAGTAATGTGTGCCTATAGGATGGTCCACAACGTGCGTACACTCTAATTATTACACACACAGGGACGCACAGCAAACTAGCCAAAATATTAAAGATAAAAGGATTACAATGTAAAAGATTAATGTGTACATAATGATATGGTGGAATCCGGCTTGTCCCATAGATGGTCTGCTTGTGCGCTTTAACCTCTCGCACGAGCAGATCCGTTTGCTCTCTGGAGACGCATTCAGTTAGCAAACATGGATTCGGACACGTCCTAAGTGCACTTGCGCCGTGCACTTTAGACCATACGCTTAGATCGTTAAAATAGGGCGCTGTGTCTATCGACTATTGACTATTGTCTATTGAAGTAGCCGTTTAAGAATTGGAATAATGTACAGCCAATCTTTGTTTCACATTACAGTCCTAATCATTGGGCTGCTTAGCTGACAATCACAAGGAGAACTCTTCATTGTTGAAACTTGTTGGTCTTTTATTGGACATCCTTCACAGTGCAGTAGAATAAATAATATTTCCTCTCTTAAATTGCGACAGGCCCCTGGCTTCCTTCAAATTACAGCTCTAATTTTACGCTTTTGCTTGTTGTCATAACTAAACCGCCTTCAGGAGATGCAGATGGGTTCAAAGAGAATTCAGAGAGGTTTCACTGCCTCTTTTGATTTTAGTCAGGGTGTTTTTTAAATTAGAAGTTGCTGACTATTACCGCATCAGTATAGGGTGGTGCAGCGGTCTGTCAAGTGGTCAACTTAAATGTTCCAGCTTGTGCAACATTACATGGTCAAGAGAAACAATATAAGACAAGAGAAGCGTCTACTAAATGCCTCTGCTAAAGCTGTATATGCTACCCATTAATTCTTGGCATCTCTTTTGTCAGGCTTCCTAATACTCATGGGCCGTTTAAAGCCATACTTCACATTTACATTTATATTTAACGCATTTAGGAGATAGATTAAATGAAAAATAGTAACACCGATGCTTTCCTTAGCCAGCGGCACTAATAAAAAGAGACTTTCTGAGCTGAGAGGGAAGAATTGGGCATCCGTGATCACATTACGATGCTGCTCCATATCATCTCCTGAATACAGCTCCTCTCGGCCTATAGAATCAGCCCTGTCCTGCACGTCATTCAGCACAATGGACGATGGACACAAATTAGGGCCTTCTGGTTAAGGTAAGAAGGTACATGGGATTGAAAGGCAAGAGGAGACTGAATTAAGTGTGACACAGGACAGAAATTGTTGGCAGATACACCAGTAAACTGATAATAATGTGCTAAACAATGCAGCTGTGCTGGCTGAGCAGTTCCTACAAAACATTTGCATAAGCGAATACTTCTGTTTAGGGTTCAGTTTTGTGACTGCACTCCTGACAGGCACCTAAAAATGACTTTGTCTTCTGTGGAACACAAATTGAGATTTTCTGTATAGACCTGACAAATTCTTTTTCTCAGGCTTTGTCTTTCTTCTGTGTTGACCTTGGACTTCATTAGCTTGATTGAGAACGCAAACACAAACCTGCTGAGGGCCTCATTATTAGCGGCTGCTCATATGAGTAAACAACAGCTCTGATGAATGTGTTCAACATCAAAATCAACACAATAGATCAATGCACACCTCAGCTTCCAAAAACAACTGTTGTTAAATTGTTGTTCTTTGAGAGATAAAGCATTTTTGTTCCCTTTCGTTGTCACTCCGAATTCCATCGGATGACGACGAATGGGGTTTCGCTTAGAAAGCCTATCAACTTTGAGTATTACAAAACGAGCCAATGGCAAAGAAATGCCGTGGGTCTGTGGAATTTGAATAGCGTATCTCCGCCTTACCTCGTGGGTATAAAAGGAGGACGCCGGCAACATGCAGATATGTTTTCGCTTCGGAGCCAAGTGTATTCTTCACTCCACAAGCCATCTCTGATTGTCAGCTTTAAGAACAAGTCCTCAAGTGTTGGTGTGATGGCCATCTCCATCGAGCGCACTTCCTGCTTATCTGTGCAGTGGTTTGCCAGAGAGTGTGTGTTTCCCTGGGCGCTTCAGCACTTGAGTTTTTCTCACAAAAGAGCTTGCACGCGGCACGTCTTTTTAAAGATGCCTCGCCCGTGCACTTCTGGTTGCGGTAGACTTGTGTCAGGCACGAGCGCTGTCTAGTGTGTTTGGGCTTTGATCACGCTAGAGCAGCGCTCGTGGATGACTCATGTTCTCTCTGTGGGAACATGACCATCGCGTCACTTAGATCGAGACTCAATGAGCTCGCAAGAGTGACAGTCCCCTCATCCGCACCCCGTTCTAGTGTCTCCTCACGGGGCACTACTTCGTCTGGCGGCCAGGGTGATCTGAGGGTTATGGTGTGGCAACAAGGGCCGACTGTTCGTCCGTGCGCCACACCCCCCTCTTCAGTGACGGTGCCCGTTAGCCTGCAGGGGATTCCCGCGCCTATGTAGACAGAACGCAGTGTTTCAGGACCTCAGACCAGCTCTTTGTCTGTTATGGTGGGAAGCTGAAGGGAAAGGCTCTCTCCAACCGAAGGTTGTCTCACTGGATAGTGGACGCATTTGCTTTGACATATCAGCAGCAAGGTCGACCGTGCCCCCTTGGTGTGACTGCCCACTCCACCCGGAGTGTGGCGTCCTCTTGGGCTCTAGCGCATGGCGCCTCGCTAACATACATCTGCAGAGCTGCAGGCTGAGCGACACCTAACACATTCGCCAGATTCTACAATCTCCGAGTGGAGCCTGTGTCCTCTCATGTACTCGCTTCAACCAGCTAGTACTGGACCCGCTCAGGTGTCTTCGCTTGCTCGCCATTCCACTCCACGGACTGGATACGTGCGATATTTCCTCAGGTGAGTTTCTCCGCAGACCCTGAGTTCCTCCAGCACTGTTGACGTCGACGTCAGTGTCTATTGCCTGCACGTTGGCTAGGTGCCTCCCGTGTGCATGGTCCCTCCCCTGAGCCACCCCCACATGTGAATTTCCACTGTAAGCCTCTCTGAGCATGTGTCTTTCCCTTGGCAAGCCACCCTGCCACCCCTGGGGTTGAAATATTCTACCTGCGGCTGGACACCCCAGTGTTCTCCATATGCATCCCTCTGGGTCATATGTGTATTCTCTAAGTCCCACCCCCTCTGGGTTGGCATTAATTGCATATTTCTCTGAGATATGAGATATGCTCCCCAGTGTACCTTGGTATTCCTGTGCTAAATAGGAGTCCTTCGTCCGTGCTAGTCTCACGACAGGGATCTCAGATTTACGCAGGGCACTGGAAGACAGCTGTGAAGATGGCGTGATTAGACTGGTATCCCCATTCGTTGGCTCGTTTTGTAATACTCGAAGTTGATAGGCTTTCTAAGCAAAACCCCATTCGTCGTCATCCGACAGAACGTCTCCGTTCCCTACTCAGGGAACGTCTCGGTTACGTATGTATCTGCTAGAACAGAAACAGGATTTTAAGACTAAGAGGCAGAGCATTGTTTCAGAGAACGTCATTATTTATGCTGTTCCTTTTTTAAAACACCTTTTAGTGTTCCCATTTGTTGTATGTAACTTTTTATTTGTAATAAAAAAAAGCATAATTCATTTCATGAAATTATGTTCTTTCAGAGTTGCAATTGGTTTCATCAGTATCTGCAGTGAATGGTTTATCCTGGCTGGGCCTGTTGTGAAAGAAAGAGTTCAAATATATTATATTTTTAGTATTATTATTATTTTAATGTATAATTTACTAATATTTATAATGTTCTAACCTATCCCCAATTACATACTCTTACCGTCATTAATTATATTTATTATTTGTCTCAGACATTATTTGCCTTCATTATTTCTCTCAGACCGTTCCCAAGTATGGTTGATTCATGTAAGTAAATAATGATGAAGTATATAAAATGTATGATTTTGTAGCAATTAAACCTTTATTTTCCTCCATAAAATCCATGAAAACAAGGTCATGACACATGGTCTCTTCTGACTCATGGAGATCTGTCCATCAGATTTTACTTAAATTATTACATGTTTGGACACATCAACCCACCACTTCTTCATGTGGAACACGTGCCAGACGTACTACTGGTTTACAGGACCCACACACATTATATATATTATATAATACTCCGTTGTTTAGTTCTGCATGTATTATTATTATTTGAAGTAACTCAAATCCATAATTTTGCTATATCGTGGATTACTACTCTATATTAGTACGTAAAACGTAAGTCTGACATTCGGAAGTCAAAAGAGTAAAAAAAAATATATTGGAAATTGATTTGGAGTCTTTCTCTGGAGTTTAAAATTTGTTTTTATTTGTTAATGCATTGTAATATCATACTTGTATTTTGAATGTGAATGAACGTGTGACACATTTGTTTGAGAAGAATGGATAGGACTTTGTATTGATTCCAGCGGGTCCTGAAAGAAGTCTAATCCTTTCTGTCTCTCTTTGGTCACATAAGAGTAATCCTGCTTAACGGAACTCTTTGATTAATGATAAACCAACAAAAAAAAAAAAAAAAAAAAAAAGAGAAGAATAAAGCAAGGCCTGGTAAAGTGTGAAACTTTCACTGTCTGTCATAGAAACTTTGTGTACTTTAGAAGAGCGGCAACAACAGAGAAATAGAGAAGGGAAAAGCGACTATGCAACTATGGAGACGTCTGGAGAAATTAATGAGGTCACGTCATTTCAAGGTTTGGCAATATTTCTCGCAGCAGGTAGACTAAAGCTGTTGTCTGCCGCGTCTCTGAGTGCGTGACATTTATCTAATTAACTCGTGGACATTTCTGATGCGTCGCCCGCAGGAACTGCAGAGCGATACTGACCACTCCCACTCAGCAATGTTGGCTTCATTAGCGAAAATGTCATCAGCTATTTTAACTCCATATCTCCTTCATTGAAGGTACTCTACCTGCTTGAGTGAAGGTCAAGGAGAGGGCAGTGGCGGATCTTTGGTTTTGTGGCATATTTAACACTGGCGTTCCTTTTAGAAATGCAGTCTTTGGGGTCTGCACTGTGTCACGTGTAATCTACACATAATACAGTACATAGGAAATATATAAATGTGGCAATGTGTTCTGTCTTGGTCTCTAGTATAAATCTGTGTTATCTCAGCTGGCATGTGCTCATAAATCTGCCAGAGAGCACTGCAACTCCCCATAAACAAACTCATACAGAGAGATAGACATTTATCACTAATTTAATCTACTCACAACACAAATTCACAAACAGATGTCAGCATGTGCTCTAATAAACTTTAAACTAATCAACTTTTTTTGTTGTTGTTGTTCGCACCCCAAGTATAGGAACTTGAAAATTTATTTTTCTCCAGAAAGTTTATTTTTCTCTTCTGCTTTCCAAATCTGACAAGGATCATAAAAAACGTTGTATGCCCACCATTGATAATTCATTACGCAGGTTTACAGGGCCAAACAAGCCACAAATAAAGTGATATATCAAGCTGTGTTGACGTTCTTGGGTCATCGTCTGATCTTGCGCTACTTTTGAAAAAATAAATAAAATAAAAACACACACAAACAAACATGCTTTACACTCCATTCCAACAGCACAACTGTTTTCAACATTGATAATTATAAAAAAAAAAAATCTCTTGAGCACCAAATCATCTACTAGACTGATTTCTGAAGGATCATGTGACACTGAAGACTGGAGTAATAATGCGGAATATATATATATATATATATATATATATATATATATATATATATATATATATATATATATATATATATATATATATATATATATATATATATATATATATATATTCCGCATTATTACTCCAGTCTTCAGTGTCACATGATTTATATATAAAAATATATATATGTATATATATATATATATATATATATATATATATATATATATATATATATAAGATTAATTAGATTATTATATATTAATAATAGAAAAGCTATTTTGAATCGTAATATGTCACAATATTTCTTTTCACTGTATTTTTGTAAATCAAATAAATGCAGCCTAAGAAAACCTGAAGGAACCCAAACTTTTGAACAGTAATGTAGTTCACTTTCAGCACAAACTCAGTTGCTATGTTATTCTCCACAACTCATTTGCTGCTGGTTTGCTGAACTTTACCAAATGGCTTGTTTCCTTTTTTGCACAGATTTGTGGTTGTGTCTTGTGTTAAGTATTTTAATTTGTTATATCCGTAATGTAATTTTAATGGTAATATGTCATTCTTTTAAAATAATTTTAGTTGATTCTGCTATACTTGCAGTTTAAATGTGTGTTGTGATTAATACTCATTTTTATTTATAACCAGATTGTTTTTTTCCCCTGTTGAACATTTGTTGATTTTACATGCTGGAGTTTCACCATTATTAGTTTAATCTTAAGACACTTGGATCATCCACCCCAGATAATTGGCAGTTACATGGTACAAAGCTTTATTTACTCTACATTTATTATTCTCTGTTCCCCTTACAAAAGCAAATTACATGGCCTTGTGCACGTGTGTGCGTGTGTTATCTAGACGGGCTTCTTTCTGTCTCTCACACTCTCACACACGGACACATTCCTTCTGGTTTAAATCCCCTGCATAGTTATGGGTGACACGCTAATAGCCAAGCAAATTGTCCATGGCGAAAAATCAATTTAGAAAATTGATTGAATTCTTACAGGCCTGTTTGGAAGTCATTGAGAGATCAGAGAGATGTATGTCTCAGGGTTTTGCTGTGGTTGTGCGTCTAGTATGCCCATATATTGGAAAGCCAGTAATTCTTGTATTGACAGTCTGTTTCCCATCTCCCACTTCTATTTACATGTTTTATTATGCAAGCCCCAGCACATAAAATATGAGGTTTTCATTTACACTTTTTTACTGCAGACTTGACACCACTTGAAAAGTGCTTAAATAGGTAATGTATGTTTTTTGTAATTTTTTCCATGACATCAGTTGTGTGTTTTATTTGTTTTGCATATATTATATTATGTTATATTATATTATATTATATTATATTACAGAATAGTATAGTATATTATAGTATAGTATATTTTTCTATTGTATTATTTTATTTTATTTTGCTGGGATTTAAAAGCCTGGTTTTACAATTATTTCATATGTTGGGATTCTTTATAATGATATACAGAAGTGCTACACACAGCCAGGAACTGTGCACAGTTTGACAGACTATCCTTATTTTACTTTTATCATGAGTAATTTTGATCTTTAGTAATCTGTCCCACTCTCTTCTAATTACCTTACTGTGACTGGATGGACCAAGTGTCTGAACGCCGAACAGGCTTTGTTGATGTAAATAAGGGCAGTCATGCGTTGATGTGTTCATCGGTCTGACATTGCACAAATTAAAAAAAATAGACTTTTTTGTAGCATAATTTCAAACGTTAGTCTTATTGCACTGAGGAAATTTACAGTTAAAGTTACAGTATATGTTTATAATACAATGAACTCTTTTTCAAAAGATTTCAAAGATCAAGCAGAATTGGATCCCTCTTGATATGACCCCTTTAAACTTTGACTGTGGATTCTTCATGTGGAGTTTTTAGCAGTGAATATTATTCAGTCTGTGGTTTTATAGAAATAGTCTCTTCGAAAGTTTGGACCGCTCCGTGTCAAGAGGGATTTGAGATGCTGGTTTTCTTGGCATCTGAGAAATGTGTGTGTTTCTGTGGGCTTTCAAATGTGGCTTTGTCAGCTTGTTACAGGGGCCTTTTGCTACACTGACAGCTCTGAAACATTTGTCAAAGTAGCTGTGAGATCTGTGTGAAATGGCGTCAGTTTTGTGAGACAAGTTATTTGTTATTATGACGTTTCACACTCGAAAGATGAATATGGAATAGAACTTGCTAAGGACTTCGGTTCCCTTTCGTTGTCACTCCGAGTTACGTCGGATGACGACGAATGGGGTTTCGCTTAGAAAGCCTATCAACTTCGAGTATTTAAAAACGAGCCAATGGCAAAGAAATGCCATGGGTCTGCAGAATTTGCATGACGTAACTCCGCCCCAACTCGTGGGTATAAAAGGAGGACGCCGGCAACATGCAGTTATGTTTTCGCTGAGGAGCCAAGGGTTTCTCTTCACTCCACAAGCCATCTCTGAATTGTCAGCTTCACAAACGAGTTCCTCTGGTGTTGGTGTGACGACGATCTCCAGCGAGCACGCGCTTCCTGCTTATCTGTGCAGTGGTTTGCCAGAGAGTGCGTGTCTCCCCGGGCGCTTCAACACTCAGAGTGTTTCTCTCATAAAAGAGCTTGCACGCGACACGTCTTTTTAAAGATGCCTCGCCCGTGCACTTCTGGTTGCGGCAGAGTAGTGTCTGACTCTGATGGGCACGAGCGTTGTCTAGTGTGTTTGGGCATGGATCACGCTAGAGCAGCGCTCGTGGATGAGTCATGTTCTCTCTGCGGGAACATGACCATCGCGTCACTTAGGTCGAGACTCAATGAACTCGCAAGAGTGAGAGTCCCTCATCCACACCCCGATCTAGTGCTCCCTCGCGGGGTGCTACTTTGGTTGGTGGCCAGGGTGACCTGAGGGTTACGGTCTGGAACAAGGCGCTGACTATTTGTACGCGACCCCAGCCCCCCTCCTGTGTGACAATGCCCGCTAGTGAACCTCCGATTCCCGCGGGTCGAACTTCGGGTGGCCCGCGAGTTTCGGTTGAAGCTACAGAGGAAGATGCTATGTCTGTATAAATCTGCTATGTCATCACAAGGTGGGTCCGATTCTTCTGTAAGTGAGGACTCAGCGCAGCTGCCACCTTCCGGTGTGCATACGGTTGTGCTTGAGTCTGATCCGGAGATAACGGCCATGCTTTCCCGGGCAGCCGCGAGCATCGGTCTAGAGTGGAGGCCTCCACCCTGTCCTGAGCGCTCGCGGCTGGACGATTGGTTTTTGGGTAAGGCCGCCGACCCACGTCCACGGCAAACCCCAATACCTTTCTTCCCGGATGTGCATGATGAGATCTCGAAGTCCTGGAAGACACCCCTGGAAGACCCCCCCCGGGACCGCTCGCTGGTCTCATCCGCCTTTCCTCCCCTCGATGGGGCAGCTGCCCGTGGGTACACTGGGCTTCCCTCGGTTGAACGCTCTGTTGCGATGCAACTGTGTCCTCAGAGTGCTGCTTCTCGTGGCGAGCCTAAGCACCCATCCAAGGCCTGTATATTTTCGTCTACTCTGGTGGCGAAGTCTTACAGAGCGGCGGGACAGGCAGTTGCTTCTTTGCATGCGATGGCCACTCTGCAGGTCTACCAGGCCCAGATGCTCAGAAACATGCACGAGGGTAGGACAGACCCAGGGCTCTTCGATGAGCTGCGCGCCGCAAACCAACCTCGATGCACCCCTGTCCCAGGCCGGCCTCTTCGGCGGCGCAGTTGAGGATTTTGCCCAACAGTTCTCAGCTGCACAGAAACAGACTGAGGCCATCAAGCACATTCTGCCCCGCCGACCCGCTGCTGCCTCGACATCGGCCGGGCAGACGCCTCAGCCTGTTTCCCGCCGAGGGCGCCCTCCTAAGGCTCCCGCCCCTCCCGCTCGGCCAAAGCAGCAGCCTTCACCCAGGCCCAGCCGCGGAGGAAGCCGTAGGAAGGCGCCACAGCCCTCTCCAGCCCCGCCCCCCTCCAAGCGCCGGGCCAAGCGGCGCTCCTAAGACGGGCTGCTCAGGGATGATGGTTGTTTCCCAGGAGATGGTAGCAGGACCACTCCTTTCCCCGGCCGGGGGAGAATCTTTTGTTCTCCACTCCCCCCTGCTCACCTACGGGTGGGCAGCACCCTAATGTGGTTAAAGAAAGAAACAACCCCCTCATCCCTGAGCTCACAGAGTTCTCGGATGACACAGTGCGCCGCCCCCAAGCCGTGCTCTCCTCGTCCCCCTCTGTCCCAGAGTCGGTTGACACGGCGTGCCGTCCACGGACCGCTTCGCCCTTGTCCCGCTGTATCGCCAGACCCCTGGCAGAGCAGGCCCCCGCGGGACGACCTCGTTGGTCCTTCCCTGGCCCCCTCTGCCAGGGCGCGGGTGTTAACTGTGCCCCCACACCGGGCCGCTATGCCGTCCACGTCTGGGCCAGTTACTCCGCTTCGCTGCCCCTCCGGGGGTCGCCTGTGGTTCGCATGACCAGTTCAGTTCGGTTCAGTTCCTGGGAGCCTGGCTAGAGCTTCCCCGTCTGTCCCGCTGGGTCGCCCGAACCATCAGGCTCGGCTATGCGATTCAGTTCGCACGGCCTCCTCCCCCCTACAGGGGAGTCCGCTCCTCATTGGTCGGTGGCAATGCCCCCATCATGAGAGCAGAGATTGCCACCCTTCTGGCGAAGGGTGCAATCGAGACTGTCCCTCCAGCCGAGATGAGGTCCGGCTTCTACAGCCCTTACTTCATTGTCCCAAGAAAACCGGTGGGTTACGACCGATCCTGGACTTGCTCGTGCTGAACCGCTCCCTTCACAGGATGCCGTTCAAGATGCTCACCGCCAAACGCATTTTCGAATGTGTTCGGCCCCAGGATTGGTTTGCAGCGATCGACCTGAGGGACGCCTACTTCCATGTCTCCATTCTTCCTCGACACAGACCGTTCCTCCGGTTTGCTTTCGAGGGGCAGGCATACCAGTACGCGGTCCTCCCTTTCGGGCTAGCCCTGTCTCCTCGCGTCTTCACGAAGGTCGTCGAGGCAGCCCTTGTTCCCCTTCGGTTTCACGGGGTTCGCATCCTGAACTATCTCGACGACTGGCTTATCCTAGCTCACTCTCGAGATCAGGTTTGCGAACACAGGGACCTTGTGCTCCGGCACCTAGCTCGTCTGGGCCTTCGGGTCAACTGGGAGAAGAGCAAACTTTGCCCCATGCAGAGGATCTCTTTTCTCGGTATGGACATCGACTCGATCGCCATGTCCGCGCAGCTTACGAGCAAGCGCGCAGTCACTGCTGACTTGTCTGAGACAAATTCAGGGCAAGCGTGCAGTTCCACTGAAACATTTTCAGAGGCTCCTGGGGAATATGGCATCTGCAGCCGCGGTGACGGCGCTCGGATTGCTTCATATGAGACCGCTTCAGCTTTGGCTTTGCGACCGAGTCCCGAGGTGGGCATGGCAACAAGGCACGCTCCGAGTATCAGTTATTCCGACCTGCCGTCAGACCTTCACCCCGTGGTTGAACCTCAGTTTTCTCAGGGCTGGTGTCCCCCTGGAACGAGTTTCCCGGCATGTTGTTGTCTCAACAGATTCCTCCACCGCGGGCTGGGGCGCCATGTGCAATGGACATGCTGCCGCGGGCTCCTGGACAGGACCCCAGCACCTATGGCATGTCAATTGCCTCGAGTTGCTGGCAGTACGCCTTGCCCTGCACCGCTTTCGGGCGATGCTCAAGGGTCAACACGTACTAGTCCGATCAGACAATACCGCCACTGTAGCGTACATCAACCATCAAGGTGGTCTAAGCTCCCGCCGTATGTCGCAACTCGCTCGCCACCTTCTCTTATGGAGTCAGAAGCATCTGAGGTCGCTTCGAGCCATTTTCATTCCCGGAGCCCTGAACTGTGCAGCCGACGAGCTCTCACGGCTTCAGCCCCTCCCTGGAGAATGGCGACTCCATCCCCAGTCGGTTCAGCTGATTTGGGACCAGTTCGGGGACGCACAGATAGATCTGTTTGCCTCTCACGACTCGACCCATTGCGTCCAGTATTATTCCCTGACCGAGGGCACGCTCGGCACGGATGCACTGGCGCACAGCTGGCCGCGGGGCCGCAAAGATGCGTTTCCCCCAGGTCTTGCGCAAGGTCAAGGAGGACGAGGAGCAGGTCCTTCTGGTTGCGCCGTACTGGCCCACCCGGACTTGGTTCTCCGAACTGGTGCTCCTCACGACAGCACCTCCTTGGCCAATTCCTCTGAAGAAGGACCTCCTTTCTCAGGGACAGGGCACCCTATGGCTCCCTCGTCCCGATCTTTGGAACCTCCACGTGTGGCTCCTGGACGGGACGAGGCAGGTTTGAGTACCCTACCACCAGCGGTGGTGGCTACCATCACTTCCGCTAGAGCGTCGTCTACGAGGCACGCCTACGCGTTGAAGTGGAACCTCTTCGTCAACTGGTGTTCTTCTCGCCGAGAAGACCCCCGGAGGTGTTCGGTCAGTTTCGTGCTTTCCTTCCTTCAAGATGGGTTGGAGCGAAGGCTGTCTCCCTCCCCCCTTAAAGTTTATGTTGCCGCTATTGCCGCACACCACGACTTGGTGGAAGGTAAATCTTTAGGGAAGCATGACCTGATCGTCAGGTTCTTGAGGGGGGCGAGGAGACTGAATCCTCCTCGCTCTCCTCTCGTTCCCTCTTGGGACCTCGCAGTGGTTCTAACTGCCCTGCAGAGTGTTTCCTTTGAGCCTCTGCAATCAGTGGAGCTTAAGTTCCTGTCAATGAAGACAGCGCTCCTGGTTGCATTGGCCTCTCTCAAGAGGGTTGGGGACCTGCACGCATTCTCCGTTGACGAAGCATGCCTGGAATTCGGGCCGGCTTACTCTCACGTGATCCTGAGACCCTGGCTTGGATATGTGCCCAAGGTTCCTACCACTCCCTTCCGGGACCAGGTGGTGAACCTGCAAGCGCTGCCCTTGGAGGAGGCAGACCCAGCCTTGGCACTGCTCTGTCCAGTACGCGCTCTCCGCGCCTATGTAGACAGGACGCAGTGTTTCAGGACCTCAGACCAGCTCTTTGTCTGTTATGGTGGGAAGCTGAAGGGAAAGGCTCTCTCCAACCAAAGGTTGTCTCACTGGATAGTGGACGCCATTGCTTTGGCATATCAGCAGCAAGGTCGACCGTGCCCCCTTGGTGTGACTGCCCACTCCACCCGGAGTGTGGCGTCCTCTTGGGCTCTAGCGCATGGCACCTCGCTAACAGACATCTGCAGAGCTGCAGGCTGAGCGACACCTAACACATTCGCCAGATTCTACAATCTCCGAGTGGAGCCTGTGTCCTCTCATGTACTCGCTTCAACCAGCTAGTACTGGACCCGCTCAGGTGTCTTCGCTTGCTCGCCATTCCACTCCACGGACTGGATACGTGCGATATTTCCTCAGGTGAGTTTCTCCGCAGACCCTGAGTTCCTCCAGCACTGTTGACGTCGACGTCAGTGTCTATTGCCTGCACGTTGGCTAGGTGCCTCCCGTGTGCATGGTCCCTCCCCTGAGCCACCCCCACATGTGAATTTCCACTGTAAGCCTCTCTGAGCATGTGTCTTTCCCTTGGCAAGCCACCCTGCCACCCCTGGGGTTGAAATATTCTACCTGCGGCTGGACACCCCAGTGTTCTCCATATGCATCCCTCTGGGTCATATGTGTATTCTCTAAGTCCCACCCCCTCTGGGTTGGCATTAATTGCATATTTCTCTGAGATATGAGATATGCTCCCCAGTGTACCTTGCTATTCCTGTGCTAAATAGGAGTCCTTCGTCCGTGCTAGTCTCACGACAGGGATCTCAGATTTACGCAGGGCACTGGAAGACAGCTGTGAAGGTGGCGTGATTAGACTGATAACCCCATTCGTCGTCATCCGATGTAACTCGGAGTGACAACGAAAGGGAACATCTCGGTTACGTATGTAACCCTCATTCCCTGAGTAGGGAACGGAGACGTTACGTCTTCCTGCCACTTCCGCTGTACCGCGGGGATCGCCTGAGTTCAGTCTTAGCTCCTCAGCGAAGAAACATAACTGCATGTTGCCGGCATCCTCCTTTTATACCCACGAGGTGGGGCGGAGTTACGTCATGCAAATTCCTCAGACCCATGGCATTTCTTTGCCATTGGCTCGTTTTTAAATACTCGAAGTTGATAGGCTTTCTAAGCAAAACCCCATTCGTCGTCATCCGACGTAACGTCTCCGTTCCCTACTCAGGGAACGAGGGTTACATACGTAACCGAGATGTTTCTTTTACCCCTCTTCAACAATGTGGGCATTGTATCACAATACACTGCAGCACATTGAAATCATGCATGTCTCTTTCTAGAGTGCAGATTAAATGTTCTCAAAGAATGAAAGTAGGTGTGAGGCTTTGAGAGGTTGCGTTGCAAACTGCTTTTCAAATGATTTTCATTATGCATGTGTGTGGTTGAACTCTGGTGATCCCAGAGACTAATTTAGATGCATCTATTTCTCGCTCTGATTAGTCAGCCCATTAAACCTCACAAACGCGCTCCACGGGCCGGACGCAATCATGCCCATGGCTTCTGTGCAGAACCGTGCTGGCCATCTGTCCCTGGACATCCCATCAAGCAGCCAAAGCCTGATGAATATTATAGCCACAGAGGGAGATAGTCCTTACCAAATAGAAATATAGACATCTTATTCTCCTGTCCAAAACCACATACGGAAGGTTCTTGAATTATTGCTACCATGATTAACACTAGAACAGCCATGACGGTCATTTTGACTGTTTTGAATTTTATTTCTGCAATAACTTTGCTGAAAAAATAAATAAAATCCTGCTGGTACCTGACTTTTCCTAAAAGTATAAACAAATGAACATATTTACCTATTTCAGCCATAGACCATTGAATTTTGCGGTATTCTTTTGTTACATTTTGTTCTATTAGCCTATTTTCTCTATTATTATATTAAAATAAAATGTTTTATAATTAAATAAGATACTTTTAGTTGTTATTATCTTGTTCTGAGTTATGTTGAATGGATATGTAAATAGCCTATCTGTTTTGATAAGCTATAATTACGGTAGGCTACTACTGATATTATTATTTATAATTGTATAATTAAACTTGTTTAAATTTACAGTTTGGTGTTGTTTTGTTATTAAAAGATATCCGAATACAATAAATACATTAATCTCTCAATTGGGTATTTATCATTAAAGATATAGAGTTTGGAATCTAGCGGTCAAAATGACCGCTTGCGGCAGTTGTAGTAGTTATGGAATTCTGGCACTTCTAGTGTTAATGAAAATGTACACAAACATGTATTTTAACATGTACTTTTTTCCTTTAGTATGAAAACATTTGATAATTTGAACCAGCTTTCCTCAAACTTACTTTATTGATTTCGGTCAGTTACAGTGTCACAATTGACAGTGTATTTTTTTGTGTGTGTGCGTGTGTGTGTGTGTGTGTGTGTGTGTGTGTGTGTGTGTGTGTGTGTGTGTGTGTGTGTGTGTGTGTCAATTTAAAGACTATTCAAAGCCAGAACGCTGCCAATATTGTGCTGTTTGACTAGATAGTGAAACATGTGACTAATGTAAAATGATGAAAATTGCTTGTCTTTTGCCAGCCAACAAACCTTGAAATATTGGTACTTTGACCACGTTGCTGAAAGTTCTAGTAGGATATGTTATACCTTCCAGATATTTCTGTCAGTGAAAAGACCATTAGTAAAAGACCATTACAGATGTCTTTTCTGCATGTCAAGTATGTTTGCATCTCAGTGTAATATATTCTTAAAGGCATGTTATCTGAATTTCTCTTGAATATATGGATGGCAATGTGCATGTTTTCATAATACAAACACTGCATAATTGATGGCTTCCATGTTCCACTTCCCTCAACATGTGTGTATTTGCTCATTCATATTAAAATGCAGTCGGTGTGACAGGCAAGGACATGTAGATCACCTCAAGCCAAGCATCAATTCATTGTAGTGGCACACATTTTATTGATGGATAGAGTAGATGTTGTTTAAAGCAGTAACAAAGGATACTTCGACCCTGATGTTTGGTGTGTCCATGGTAAATAAAAATCAATATATAGATTTATAAGATATATTGCTTTAAACATTCCTTGAATTTTTTTTTTACAGGTCCAATGATATCCAAAGGTCACAAAGATGCTTTTCTCTGTGTGTCCACTATATACTGAAACAAACAACATTCTACTAAATGATAACTTGGTTGCTTGTGGAGTAGTTCCTACTAATCGTTTTCTAAAGTGTGTCTGTTCAGTCTTCTCCCTCTCTTCAGCCATTAACAGTGGCCTATACATGCCACAGAGAGCCATTAGGGAGAAACCATTCAAAACAAATTACACACTTCAGCATTGGGAAGCATTATCTAAAATGTGAAAAGTGTTTCACATTTAATAGGGGATATTATATAACATTAGTCTCTCAAAAAAGACTAATTTCTTATCATTGACTTGGTTTTAAAAGCTTCAACGATAGTCAGGTGGATTAAACCTCGAGAAAGCAGGTGTCACAGTTATGTTTAGTCAGTTTGTTTTCATACATCACATGTTTTCCTTTGTTCTAGTTCCCGCAACTCATCTGTCACCATGGACATTACTCATTACTGGTACTCAACTGTTGTTCTTTTAGTTAATCATCACTGTATATTTAAGTTCCTTCCTTCGTTCAGTAGATTGTCCGGTATTGTTTGTGTTCAACACACTCTCTCGCATGTTGACTCTCTTATTAGTTATTGTTTAATAAACCTTGGATTATTATCATCATCATCTTTGTCTTCTGTGGATTTTAGCGTTACAGCATCAAAATATTTTTGCTTGAGAAAAGATATTGGATCTGTTCTGCAATTGTTCTACCCTTAAGCATCCCAATGTCATATTTTTTATAAAGAGAAGACACCAGCATTGTTTGCAGTTACCAGAATTAGAAATCGTTTTATTGCCAGGTATGCATCACACACACAAGAAATTTGACTGATAACTTAAGCATCCAGTACTCAAAGAAATAGACACAGGATAATAAAATAGCAAATGTATAACAGAATGACAAGTGGAAGAGTGTAGACTATGCTATATGATGACGTCGTATCAACTTTATCAGTCTAGCGTACATTTATATACATGTATGAATAGAACACAACTGTTAACTGTCACCCCCATTATTTCGAATATACATGAAAATGCACATTTCGAACTTAAATGGTTGTAATTCAAGAATGCTTTGGAATATAGACGCAAGATTGGACTCGTTTTAAAGAAGACATTTGGCAGATTTTTGTAGAAGTGAAATAAATTAAGAAAGTGAAACAGAAAAAAGTTATAGAAGTTTGAGTTTATGAAAATGTACAATGTAAAAAAAAAAAATTATTCATATTTTATATAAAATATATATTTTCAAAGCCTGGGTGACTCTAAAACTGCAAAAAATCAAAGCCAAAAATCTGAACAAGTTGTGTTTCAAATTTTAGGTTGATATCTCAAAAAATGAGCTTTCACACAACTTTTTCACTAGGTCACAACCAGACTCCATTACTGCCCATATAAGGGCGCCTCCATTTCCATATGTGTTTTGAGTGATCATAACCATTATTTCCACAATTTTCATACAATTTATTAAGTAGACATCCTATTCAGAAGTAACATGAGAAGTTTGGCAGACTTTGATATGAATTCAACCTCTAAGAAACACATAAAAATAACAAGCGCTATAGCTTCCTGCCACATCACAAATGGTGAATCTATATTTTTTTCTTTATATTTAAAAAAATGTCAGACCTTTTTTTCTAAAATAATTGAATGGTTGCTATCTTTTGAACTCTTGACATGAAAACAAACTGAGGTTTCTACCCTTCTTTCATGATTTTTCATGTTCATCACTATTTCAAAATAAAAGTCTAAACACGCCTTATGAGTATGAAAATATTCTTGTTGCAAATTGATAAATTACGGCCTGTGTGTCATATTTTGAAAATCACCAAATATGGAAACTAGAGATTGTAAGCTTTCAAATGATATATAGTTTGTCAAGATTAGTTTAGGTTTAGTAAAGGATATTACTGTTTTAAAAATGTAAAGGATTTGGGCCCTCCGGTGGGCCCGTGACACTTAACAGTAAACCACACACTTAAAAACCACAAAGACATCAAATTAAAACATATCTGATGACTCAAATAAATCAGTTCTTAGAACAAGTACATTGAAATACATGTACATATAAGACACAATATTGGCAGTTATTATGTGGCTTTTTGTTTTATAAACAAAAAGAGTTAAAGTCGGCATGAAACGGAAGTTACACTAGTCTTTTCTTCCCTATTGTGGTATATATCAATATAGGGCGGGATTTGATTTTTCCTTCGGGAATTGATTGTATCGTAGGAAGTTGGGCATTGCTGAATAAATGGAGGTAGATCCGATGCCAGTTTGGTCAGTCAGGTGTGGATGATATATAGCCCCAACCAAGACATGTCATGAAGAGAACAGATGTCGTTTTGAGGGGGAGGTGAGGTTAACGCTTTTGATTAAAGATTACGAGGGCATGAATCGGTTGAATGAATGATTCAATGACTCACTCACACTTGATTCGTTCCTGAATGAATAGAACAAAAAATAGAATACTTCCCTACTCTATAGTATGCGAAAAACAATACGGAAACATAGTAGTATGTCCAAATACATAGTTGTGGCAAGCAGGGTGGGGCCGATAGCAGTGGGAACGGAGTAAGTGTCCCACGGAGGAGCTCCGGGAGGATAAAAGGAGGAGTGATGACAGTGAAGGATGAGAGAGGACTAGGCCTGGACTATTTGTCGTGTTTTATGTTTTATTATGTTTATATGTGTCAGTCATCCGTGAAGAGCTGCTGCTTTGCTTTGGTTTTGTGTTTGTTTATTTTATGATGATTAAAGTTGTTGAACGTTCACCGGTTCCCATCTCCTTTTCCCTGAACTTTAAACCTTGTTACAATAGTATTCGAAAAAATTACCTACTACTTTTGCTGAGATTCTGAAGTGCACATTCGATGGACACTTCTCATGAGGCCATGGGAGAGGTTTTATGAATGGCAGTGAAGTGACGCAACTGACGCTGATAGGTCATGTGACAGTAAAAACATGGCTGATGTAGTATGTCCAAATTGCATTCATACTCGCCACATTCATCCTCTATAGAACATAACTTTTTAACGGTTGCAAAGTAAATTTGAATATACTACCTACTCAGTATGTGATTTAGGACGCAGTGAATGATTCGCTCATAACTTCAGGCAATCATTTGTCTCCACCTACTGGTGTAACAATGTAACCTGCAGAAAGAGTGAACTGTTGAGAGTGAACAAAAAAAGTGTTGTAACCATCTCTAAGGCAATATAAATTATGTGTCCTGGAAGATTATATCTGGGTCTTTGTGGTTTTGACTATAAAATAACCTGATACAACATGTTTTTCCACACAGTGAGACAGCAGAGATCACACACACCTACACCGAGATGAAACGAGTAAATGTTGGCCTGAATACATGTGAGAGAAACAGAGGTGAGGTGAGGGTGATTTGTGGTGACAGTAATGTCTATTGATTTATGCAGGGCACTGGTGGCCGTGCCGTATTGGAGGGGATGCAATTCGTTTATCAAAGCTTAACTCTCACATATCAGGATCAACATCTACCAGCCTAAAACAACAGCCAGTCCATTTAACTTAAGGCTATACACACACATGCAGACAGACACACACAACCCTGTTTAGTAAACTCTTAAAACAATAATTGGAAGTTTATCTAAAGAGTTAAATGCACTAAATCGTTTGTAGAGAATGGAGGAAAAAAATGGTTTAAACCAAAGGCACTAAATTTGAATGATTTAAAACTGTTCATTTAAAACTGCATTGATAACTTGTGTATGACAGGCATGTACTAAAAGAGTGAGATTATGTGTACAGATATGTGTGCACATGAACCAACACTGAGAAGAGGCTTAGTTTGATCATATATAAGCACACTTTGCCGAGGGTTAGTGAAAAACTGTGGCTGTCAATCAGAAGCAAGTGAATCCTTTCAAATGTTTATTCAAAAAGAACGTAACAATGTAAGCGATAAAATTAAGTATTGTTTTACTTATTTGATCTACTAATGTACATTAGTACAAGTACATGTACAAGATGTTGTTGTTTTTTTTCATTCATACACAAATGCAAGATTCAATAACTGCACAAATACCAGAGGAGGCTGACAGTATAAAGACTGAAAAACATACACTATCGTTAAAAGGTTTGGGTTTGTACGAATCGTTCTTTATTTTCTTTATTTTATGTGAATTAATCAATTTGTACTATATTTGACAGATATTTAGCAAATAATAAATAGCTGTATTTAAAAAGTTTTGGATCTGTAAGATTTGATTGTTTTTAAAATAAGTTTCTTATACTCAATGCTGCATTTATTTGATCAAAAATACAGTAAAAACAGCAATATTGTGAAATATTATTACAAGTTAAAATAACTTGGTAACACTTTACAATAAGGTATCATTTGTTAATGTTAATGCATTAGTTAACAAACTAACTACGAACAATATAAATTGTTACAGCATTTATTAACCTTCGTTGATGTTAATAAAAAGCTAATTTTTCATTGTTTGTTCATGCTAGTTCAGTGCATTGACCAATGATGTTAACAGACACAGCTTTTGATTGTAATAATGTATTAGTAAATGTAGAAATTAACATTACCTGAGATTAATAAATCCTGTATATGTATTGGCCATCCTGGCCAAATTTGCCCCTTGGCCTCTGTCCATCATGGCCTCCTAATCATCCCCATATACTGATTGGCTTCATCACTGTCTCCTCTCATGTAAGCTGGTGTGTGGTGGGCGTTCTGGCGCAATATGGCTGCCGGCGCATCATCCAGGGCTGAGTTTCCCGATAACGATGGATCTTAGCTCTTAAGAGCGCTCTCTAACGTGCAATGTTATGAAAGCTCGCCGCAATTGAACGCGCGTTTCCCAAAAATGCACTTAACAACGCGCGAGAACGCGTTCTACGTGCTACTCAAGATTCGCTGTCCATTTGCGAAGTGCTTAAATATAACCTTATATGGAATCGTATTCTGAATGTTTAACCTAATAATTGTCATCTGTTGTGGATTAGCAATCAAGACAAGTCTATATAAAGCACCTACCTACAGGCGGAGAAACTGACAAAATGGACAAACAAAAAAAAACAAGAAAAGATACCTTTCAGAAAGATGAAATTAATGTCCTTTTAGAGGAGATAGAGTGAAACAAAGATGTTATTTTAACAGATTTAAAGGACACCATACAAATAAGGAAAAACAAAACATCTGGGAGGACATTGCTACCAAACTAACTGCAACCAGGGGTGTTCAAAGATCAGGGAAGGAGATTCGCAAGAAGTGGCAGGATTTTGCAAGCCTGGTAAAAACAAAGAGGGCACTGCAGAGGACTGCAATTAAAAAAAAAAACAGGTGGTGGGACCAATGAGTCCCCCTTTCTCACAGCAGAGGAAGAAAAGGCCTTGTCAATACTTGGAACAAGTGCTTCAGATGGCATTAGTGGGGGTATTTCCATCCATGGAGGAGTAGGGATAACTCAACCTGAGCCTGAGCCTGAGTCAGGTCCTTCATGCTCAGAGGAACCATCAGTTTCATCTGCCATCTCCCAGCACCTACCATCTCCTAGTCCTCCAAACAACCCTCCCAGGCCTCAGCCTCCATCTTCAGTGGTCCAGACTGCAGCCACAACACCTCAGCAGTTTGAGAATGTCTGTAGCTGTAGTCAGGACCTAGTGCAGCTGGAGAGGGAGAAGCTAGATGTCTTGAACGACATTAGGCAATGCCCTAAAGAAGCCAATGAGAGAGACAACAACTTTCAACAGCAGCTCATTGAGCTCAAGAAGGCCAAGCTGGGAGGCTTGCACTAGAGGGGATGGGTTTTGCAAGGCCCTCAATTTCTGTGCCAATTATCTTGCCAGAAGACACAGGTAATGTGATTTATTGTTCTATGAGGATTCATAAAGTTTCAGTAATTTCTTGTGCAATGTGAAATATTTTCTATATGTAGTTATGACTCATCCCACTGTACAATGTCTTCTGCAGGTTGTGGGGAACTGAATAACCCAAATTAATAAAACTATGCAATGTTTTTTATTTTTTTATTAATAAAGCTAGATGCAAAGTTTTTTATGTCCATGTGTTTGTTGAACCATGCACACAAGGCCAAAGGCCATATGAAATACTATAATAATTGTTATGAGTTCTTCCAAGTGTTTCTGAAGTAAATGGCTAATGGTTGATGATTATTTCCAGACATAAGCATTTAAGTTTCAATATTATTAATATATAAAGTCTATATATTTAGCGTGACAGACAGCACAAATATACGTACAGTATGTACTTCATCTAGCCAATACATTTCTACAGGTATATACAAAAAAAGACATAGTTTAATGTTCTATGTATACATATTTATAAGAAGCACAACTTTTCATCATTATGAACAGAGGATAGATTAAAGGAAGATGTAATCTATACAATTTCTAAGCATGCCACACCTTCACTTTCTTCAAGGTAGGGAATGTCATTATTGAAATTGATTGTAGGCAGTGGGATATGTGAATATTATCACTGACCTTCCACTGGTGAGCGTAGAAATAGAAAAAACAACCTACAACCTTCCTCCTGAACACAACTGTGCATTAAGGAAGTAAACAAATTCAATCAGAGTGTATGTGTTTGGTCCTTGGGGTCACAGTGTATTACCTCAGGCTATAAATATGAGCCTGTCATGGGTCTCTAAATGGGAGTTTGGTGAAGGAGAACATGTTTTGCTACCCATAACCAACACAGATGTCTCTTTCTCTCTTTCATCTCTTTGTGTTGTCCTCCTCTAAGGCTAATCTGCTAGAGGGTGCTTATTTTGGACGTGCTTTTGTACCTGCACTCGTGTAAGGAGCATGCTTACTGTAACGTCATCCTTGTGTATTTTGGTCATGTTCAAGTATATTTGTTGGTGGGTTTGTGTGTGTATCTGTCCAGTCTTTCATCTCTTACCCTTTTCTTAGCTGTCATCTGGTAAAAGCTTTGGAGTGTGTGCTGTGAAGAGTAGAGACCAAGCTTTTACCAGAGGTGCTCAAACTAACATGACAGAGCTGGAGACCGGAGGACAGGAAAACTGAACAAAAAGAGGAGCTGTTATATCCTTATTTATGCTTAATAGTAGCCTTAACCTAAAATGCACAGCTTTTATGAATAACATATATATGGAAGTAAAACAATGCCAAATGTTTTTGAAACAAAAAGCCTGTTGAATTGCATTACTTGCAAAAAAATATGCATTGTAGGCTGTATTTTTAAACAGTTTGAATATTTTGGAAGTGAAATATGAAAGGTGAATAGGGATTTTTGAATTTGTAATAATGAAAATGTGTTTGAAATGTTTTGAATTGAAATATACACAGCTTAAAATTCAACCATGTCAAATTTGAGCCAATAAAAAAATGCAAGTCCTAAAAATACAATGCATTAAAATGCAAACATGGTTAATGCAATGCATATTTTTTCAAGTAATGCAATTCAACAGGCTTTTTGTTTCAAAAACATTTGGCATTATTTTACTTCCATACATATAGCATATCCTATGCTGTAAATGCTTTAAAGAACATGTTTTAAGACTATATAACTAACAAATGAATGAGTCCTTTAGTTTGTGTATAATGTTTAATATATTATATATACAAGTGCAAGTACAAGTTTGTCTTTAAATTCTCCCCTAATGCACCTGTGCTACAGCTATTAAGGCAGCGCTTTTGAACCAAATTTACGACCTACCATAATACATTTATTTAAATGACTAATTATGATATTTTTGTATAATAAAAAGATGGCAGAGGATAGGAATGCATGAATAATATTTGACTAATATTGGACTATATTAGAATATCTTTCAAATATAATACAAATTAATTCCTTAGCCAAATGAGACAGAAGATTAATGGTCTCCATTTTCTCCCCTTCCATTCCACTCTTGCCCATTTCTTTTACATTTCTGGAGTAATTCTGCTCCCTAGTGTCTGTCTCT
The DNA here is from genome assembly GCA_030578275.1 of Meda fulgida. Taxonomy (NCBI): domain Eukaryota; kingdom Metazoa; phylum Chordata; class Actinopteri; order Cypriniformes; family Leuciscidae; genus Meda; species Meda fulgida. Next base: position 16,414,893 of record CM060624.1, on the reverse strand, counting down.
CTTATTCTTTGTTGCAGGGAGAGATAAATGAGACAAGCAAATATGTTTTGGTAAATTAAGGCTTTGCTATTTTCTGCTTCTGTAAAATCAACCTGCACATACTGTACTATGTATGCCCAAAAGATTATGAATATTTTACTGCCTTAAACTTCTTTGATTGTAGAGTTTCTCTGCACACAGACACCATACACCAAATGAAATAAGGAGCACAGATATTCATTGAGTGAGACATCCAACATATTTAAAACAATTAACAATTCATGTTGTTAAAAGATTTTACTTTTATTCAGCATATCCTTAACCCTCTCTTCCTCTCTCTGTTCTTTCTTTTATAAAGTCATTTTACTTTCTCTCCTCCACCTTATAGCATTATAGCATTCCTAATATAAATTTCCTATATCCCACAGACACAGAGAGAGGTAGTTTTTCTAGTTTCAATTGAAATTTTGAAGTTTGTAATTGAAAAAGTGATGGAAGGGATGATCAGAATTGTTTTTTTTTTTTGTTTTTTTTTTTTTTTTTTATTATTTCTGCTTACCCTGAGAGAAAACGGACACTGGCTGAATGTAATTCAACATTGATGGACTTGAAATGAAGAAGAGGTTGACATTTGTCCACGTATGACCATGACAGATAGAAATATCTTGTTCCCTTTCGTAGTCACTCCGAGTTACGTCGGATGATGATGAATGGGGTTTCGCTTAGAACACCTATCGACTTCGAGTATACAAAACGAGCCAATGGCAAAGAAATGCCATGGATCTGCGGAATTTGCATGACGTAACTCCGCCCCACTTCGTGGGTATGTTTTCGCTTCGGAGCCAAGAGTATCTCTTCACTCCACAGCCATTTCTGACTTCGTTCTACGAGACGAGCCACTCTCTCCGGTGTTGGTGTGACGGCGATCTGCAGCGAGTTCTCATTGCCTGCTGATCTGTGCAGTGATCTGCCAGTGAGTGTGTTTCTCCCTGCTCGCTTCAATATCGCAGAGTATTTTATCCTCTCACAAAAGAGCTCGCACGCGGCACGTCTTTTTAAAGACGGCTCGCCCGTGCATTTCTGGCTGCGGCAGATTGGTATCGGACTCTGATGGGCACGAGCGCTGTCTAGTGTGTTTGGGCATTGATCATGCTTGAACAGCGCTCGTGGGTGATTCATGCTCTCTCTGTGGGAACATGATCATCGCGTCATTTAGGTCGAGACTCGGTGAACTCGCAAGAGTGAGAGTCCCCTCATCCACCCCCCGATCTTCGGCTGGTGGCCAGGGTGACCTGAGGGTGATGGTCTGGAACAAGGCGCCGACTCTGTGTCCGCGACCCCAGCCCCCCTCTTCAATGACGGTGCCCGCTAGGGATCAGGTGATTCCACGAAACTACCCTCGGGTGTTCCGTGTGTTTTCATTTGAAGCTACAGAGGATGGTGCTATGTCTGTAGCAGCACCACTAGGTGGGCTTGATTCTTCTGGAAGTGACGACTCGTCACAGCTGCCACCTTCCGGTGTGCATATGGCTGTGCCTGAGTCTGATCCAGAGATGACGGCCATGCTTTCCCGGGACGATTGGTTTTTGGGTAAGGCCGCTGACCCGCGTCCACAGCAAACCCCAATATCTTTCTTCCCGGACGTGCATGATGAGATCTCGACATCCTGGAAGACCCCCTTGTCTTCTCAGGACCGCTCGTTGGTCTCATCCGCCTTCCCTCCCCTCAACGGGGCCGCTGCCCATGGGTACACTGGGGTCCCCCCGGTTGAACGCTCTGTTGCGATGCTACTGTGTCCTCAGAGTGCTTCCCGGCGCAATCCTAAGCACCCGTCCAAAGCCTGTAGTTCTTTACATCTACACTAATCTGTGGCGAAATCCTATAGTGCCACAGGACAGGCAGCTGCCTCACTGCATCCCATGACCGTTCTGCTGGTCTACCTGACCCAGATGCTCACGGATATGCATGAGGGCGGGACTGACTCGAGGCTCTTCAATGAGCTGCGCGCCGCCACTGACCTTGCTCTCCGAGCGACGAAGGTGGCCGTGCGCTCTCGGAGTCAGGTGATGTTCACCATTCTGGGGCTCCGGTCGCCATGTCCGCGCAGCTTACGAGCGAGCGCGTGCAGTCACTGCTGACTTGTCTGAGACAATTCAAGGGCAAGAATGCGGTTGCACTGAAACATTTTCAGAGGCTCCCGGGGCATATGGCATCTGCAGCCGCGGTAACGCCGCTCGGATTGCTTCATATGAGACCGCTTCAGCTTTGGCTTCGCAACCGAGTCCCGAGGTGGGCATGGCAACAAGGCACGCTCCGAGTACCAGTTACTCCGACCTGCCGTCAGACCTTCACCCCGTGGTCGAACCTCAGTTTTCTCAGGGCGGGTGTCCCCCTGGAACGAGCTTCCCGGCATGTTGTTGTCTCAACAGATGCCTCCACCACGGGCTGGGGCGACATGTCCAATGGACATGCTGCCGCGGGCTCTTGGACAGGACCCCAGCGCCTATGGCATGTCAATTGCCTCGAGTTGCTGGCAGTACGAATTGCCCTGCACCGCTTTCGGGCGTTGCTCAGGGGTCAACACGTACTAGTCTGGTCAGACATTACCAACACTGTAGCGTACATCAACCATCAAGGTGGTCTGCGCTCCCGCCGTATGTCGTAACTCGCCCGCCACCTCCTCTTATGGAGTCAGAAGCATCTGAGGTCGCTTCGAGCCATTTATTTTCCCGGAGTCCTGAACTGTGCAGCCGACAAGCTCTCACGGCTTCAGCCCCTCGCTGGAGAATGGCGACTCCATCCCCAGTCGGTTCAGCTGATTTCGGACCAGTTCGGGGACGCACAGATAGATCTGTTTGCCTCTCACGACTCGACCCGCTGCAACCTGTATTTTTCCCTGACCGAGGGTACGCTCAGTACGGATGCACTGGCACACACCTAGCGGCGGGGCCGCAAGTATGCATTTCCCCCAGTGAGCCTTCTAGCGCAGGTCTTGCGCAAGGTCAAGGAGGACGAGGAGTTGGTCCTTCTGTTTGCGCCGTACTGGCCCACCCGGACTTGGTTCTCCGAACTGGTGCTCCTCGCGACAGCACCTCCTTGGCCAATCCCTCTGAGGAAGGACCTCCTTTCTCAGGGACGGGGCACCCTGTGGTACCCTTGTCCCAATCTTTGGAACCTCCACGTGTGGCTCCTGGATGGGATGAGGCAGGTTTGAGTACCCTACCACCAGCGGTGGTGGCTACCATCACTTCCGCTATAGCGTCGTCCACGAGACACGCCTATGCGATGAAGTGGAACCTCTTCGTCAGTTGGTGCTCTTCTCGCCGAGAAGACCCCCGGAGGTGTTCGGTCGGTGTTGTGCTTTCCTTCCATCAAGATGGGTTGGAGCGAAGGCTGTCTCCCTCCACCCTCAAAGTTTATGTTGCCGCTATCGCCACACAACATGACTTGGTAGAAGGTAAGTCCTTAGAGAAGCACGACCTAATCTTCAGATTCTTGAGAGGAGCGAGGAGACTGAATCCTCCTCGCTCTCCTCTCGTTCCCCCTTGGGACCTTGCGGTGGTTCTAACTGCCCTGCAGAGTGCTCCCTTTGAGCCTTTGCAATCAGTGGAGCTTAAGTTCCTGTCAATGAAGACAGCGCTCCTGGTTGCACTGCCCTCTGTCAAGCGGGTAGGGGACCTGCAAGCATTCTCCGTTGACGAAGCGTGCCTGGGTTTCGGGCCGGCTTACTCACGTGATCCTGAGACCCCGGCCTGGATATGTGCCCAAAGTTCCCACCACTCCCTTCCGGGACCAGGTGGTGAACCTGCAAGCGCCTCCCCTGGAGGAGGCAGACCCAGCCTTGGCACTGCTCTGTCCACTATGCGCTCTCCGCGCTTATGTAGACAGAACGCAGTGTTTCAGGACCTCAGACCAGCTCTTTGTCTGTTATGGTGGGAAGCTGAAGGGAAACGCTCTCTCCAAGCAGAGGTTGTCCCACTGGATAGTGGACACCATTGCTTTGGCATACCAGCAGCAAGGTCGACCGTGCCCCCTTGGTGTGACTGCCCACTCCACCCGGAGTGTGGCATCCTCTTGGGCTCTAGTGCATGGCGCCTCGCTAACAGACATCTGCAGAGCTGCAGGCTGGGCGACACCTAACACATTCGCCAGATTCTACATTCTCCGAGTGGAGCCAGTGTCCTCTCATGTGCGGGGATCGCCTGAGCTCAGTCTTGGCTCCTCAGCGAAGAAACATAACTGCATGTTGCCGGCGTCTTCCTTTTATACCCACGAGGTGGGGCGGAGTTACATCATGCAAATTCCGCAGACCCATGGCATTTCATTGCCATTGGCTCGTTTTGTATACTCGAAGTCGATAGGTGTTCTAAACGAAACCCCATTCGTCATCATCCGACGTAACGTCTCCGTTCCCTACTCAGGGAACGAGGGTTATATATGTAACCGAGACGTTTCTTTCTTTTGCAGCCTTTACCTGTTCATCTAGACTATAAGATGCTCAATGATGAACCTGAAGCTTTCACACTTTGTTTGATTGTTTAATTAAACTTCACATCCACAGAAAGGCAGCTGAATCTATCTACCGCAGGGGCATTGCAAGAAATGTGACTTTTTTTTTTTTGCAGAGATTAGTAGCAATGAGAGATCCAGATTATACATCATAAATATTGATATATCTGGTTCATTTCTGCAAGTTAGGTTGGATTGCTTTCATATGTTTGGACACTCCACATACGAGATCACAAAACAGCATTCACACCATCCAAAGAAACTGAACTGAATTGAAGCTAAAATTCCAGTGTGAACGCTCCCTCAGAGTTCATTTTTCAGTATCCCCAACCTACCCTTCTTGTTCCCAGCGCACAAAAGTCATTGGAGAAATCAGACCCTGGGGTGTTTTTAAACCAACCTACTCTTTTTTTATTTTTTATATCGGGACAATTTCCTCAATAGTTTCTTTCACCTTAGCCCAGCCACACTCACACACCCCGAGGACAAGAGCGATTAGGTGATACATCAGCCTGTCCTCTGCCAAGAAAGACAGGGAAGGAGAAAGCGATGGAGGAGGGAAAGATCAGATGGTTTCTGTGTGCGAGAGGGCAAATTTGATTGGCAATTACTCCCAGATTAGATGCATCTCCATTTGCAGTATATGGGTTTGAGGTAAAAGCCGGAGGCTGTTTGACCTCCGTGGATTTAGGGCTGACCCCTATGACCCTGAGAACATTAGTCATGTGATCAATCTCAACCAGACAGCAGATGCCACTTCCTGTTTGACCTAAATGAGCACACACATACACATAAAGGCACCCACATATGGAGACGTTTTGAAGTACTAATTTGATAAACCTCTACCCTGATGGTACAGTAATACAATCACAGCCAGTCCCCTGAAATCAGTCCTAATGTGAACTTCAGATCCAATGAGATAACCAAAGAGTGTGTAAAAGTAGGCAATTGGATTATGTGGTGTCGCTAATGGCCTGATGTGCATGTTACAGGAAACAAAAGAAAATATTTGCACACTTGAAAGCTTTGAAGGAATTTAATCTAGCTGTATGCAAAACTCACTTGAGAGCTACTGTTACTAAAGCAGGAAAAAAAGTATGTGCTACTTGGTAGAAATAATGTAAATGAAAAATAATGTTATGATATAATCTCATTATTTAAGATAATAATTATATAATCTCAATATATATGATAATATAAATTATAATAATCCAGTATGCAATTACACCGAAACAAAACTGCAGGAGTGGGTAATCGTTTGTGATTGTGATAAAGCTTTTATACAACAGTTCGATAAAGATCAAGTTAATTTATTTACATTTTAAAAATTTCCTTGGTTAGTTTTGCACTGCCTTCTAAAATAGTTCCAAACAAAGTCAAAGCAGAAACAGGCTTGCACTGAGTTTTTTGTTCCTGAATGAATCAGTGTGATTGAATGAATCGGCTCAGTGAATGATTGAAAGACTCCCTCATCAAGATAGCATTTGTTGAATTCCTGAATGAATCTATATGTTTGAAAGAATCAATTAAGTGAATGATAACTCACTCATAATTACAGTAATTTGTCGGTACCCTCTTGTTTAACAATATAACTCACCAATAATGCACAGACAGTCACAATCACAAACAATAGTACACTAGTACATTATTTTAGCAGTGTAGCGAATTAGCTCTATGAAATTTTTATAACCAATCATAACTTGTTATAATTGATTATGAGTATTTGGATCCGTTAATCTTTGATTAACTTGATGTAGCTACATTAACATTACAAGCAATTACTCAGTTCATCCTTTGAACCCTCAATATTGGTTATTAATTGATTAATAGAAATGTACATTTCCAGGGCATGGGAAATGTCTTTCTTACTAAGTACTACTAAGAGCAAGTAGTCAAAATCGAAATGATTAGTGACTCCAGATATGAACTTGAGACACGGACAACTTTACGTGTGATATGAACAAGACTTTATTAACTAGACTAAACATTTAAACTACTCTAACATACACATACATGCATAAAGTTTACCAAGGGAAAGAGAGATGAAGCAGAACACAGGAAAGCAAGAAGTTATAGCATTGTTTGAAGTTCAGCAGATCAACAGCCTGAGCAAACCATCAGTTTAGTTCTAACACGCCCTTCTTAAAAAGGGGTAAGGATACTTAATGTATCAAATAATGAGACTAAGTTTGATACTTGCATGTCTCGCCCATTTGAATTAAACTATCCTGATGCAATTTGTTGAGGCTCCAGTTGATCTATGCTGATGTGGTCTTGATGAGAGAGAACCAGTGAGTCAGAGGATCTTTGGTGAATGGAAAGACAAGGCTGCAGCCTGGCACCCGCTTGGGGGTCCTTAGAAAACTCCTAGTTCAGCATCATCTTCACATCAGTTTTTTTTTTATTTTATTTTTTTAAAGGTACTAAGCGGAGGTGATCCGTGAAGATGACACACCCTCTGGAGGTGTGTGAGCCAACAAGAAGTTGTCCCTTTGGATGGAGATTTTACGACCCTTTGTTTTCTAGCAGGGCATTTGAATCTGTAATTTCACTGGGTGTTTAAGAGAAAGAACCTTCAAGATTCTTATAATACCCATGCGTCACAAAGTTAGCAAAATGTAATGTAAATTAACAAATGGGGAACGAAGATTGGAGTTTATAGAGACTAAACGTGCCACACATGAATTTGGTTAACCATAGTTTGCAAAGTTTGAAACATTAACCCATTAGAGTTTACAAGAAAACATAGGCCAAATGACATAAAAGGAAAATGATAAGATGGGAAAATTAGATACATGGGTGTAACGTTACACAAACCTGACGGTTCAGTACGTCCCACGGTTTTGACGTCTCGGTTAGGTTCGGTTCATTTCGGTGGGGGGGGGGGTTAGAAAGCTAAGATTGCTTTTTTATTATTATTAAAGAGTGCTTTTAAGGTGTCCTGTAACAGGACACTGGGTTCTTCCAATGTTGTCCATTGGAACATGTTGTCAATGTTGGCTCCTTTGTGATGTTAGTTTTGGGGGAAGTTTCGTAGACCTTTGTTGGGAGAGTGAGTTTGCTGGATTATTCATTATATATAATGAATAATTAGTGTGTGTCTGATTGGTCCAGACGCTACAGCAGTATTAGATAATTAGAAAGATTAAGGGGGATTTTTTTTTTCAGTCTGTTTTTAATATTATAATATATTAAAACAATAATATTGTGAAATATTATCTTAAAAATGTAATTTTATCCTGTCATGGCAAAGCTGATTTTTTTTTTTTGACACCTTAATATTTTAGTGGAAATCATAAAACCTATTTCAGGATTATTTGATGAATAGACAAAATCTTACTAACTCCAAACTTTTTGATGGTAGCATACCTTACACTCCATATTAAACACATATGTCCAACCTTCATTTGCCCGTCCGTCCGTCCGTCCGTCCGTCCGTCCGTCCGTCCGTCCGTCCGTCCATCCATCCATCCATCCATCCATCCATCCATCCATCCAATCCCCCTATCTTCACAGTCATTCATCTACTATTCAGACTTTTTTTTCTCCTTCTTGATGTAAAAATGGCAGATGGTGTGTAAGCAAAACAGCCATTGTTAAATATGTCCCCAACCTTTTATAACAGGCCTGATTTGTAACATCTTAAACACCTTTAACCGTGACCACCTGATGATGGTAATTGTAGCAGCTGATTCAGATTTCAGGTCTGCCTGTTGTGAGAGCCTGGTTGATAAATGACCATGAAGAAAGATTCTGATTATCTTCCAAGCCCTCTTTTCCTTTGTGCTTAGCTCTTCAGCACAAACACACAAATAAACCCTAATGCACAAGGATGGCAAAAAATACAGGCACGTTCTGAAATAGTAGTGATAGGAAGCACAAACCATCCATCACTGGTAAATATGTCAAATCAAGGCATCATAATGCCAGTCAGGATTTAATTGCTCTGTCCATCTGAACATTAAGTCCAGTGTCCACATGTGAAATTAATGCACAGAAAGTAAAAAATAAGGCGGATGTGTAAAGTGGAGATGAGAGGAATACGGAGAAACTGGCTGTTTGCCCTGCAGGATGCGGTGGAGATTTCAGACTGAGCTTGAGTTAATGCTTAACACATTATCAAACATTTGCTGACAATGAGATATGGCCCTGAGGGAAACATGTCTGTAGAACTGATTTGACCCAGAGTCACCCACAAACACACATTCATTGGATTAAACCTCATCAGAATCTGGCTACGATCTTCCACAGAGGTAATATTTCAAAGTTCTTTTCATCACATATCTTTCTGGAAGGTATGATTGTATGATTTCAGGGATATGATTTAATTCACGAGCAGGAGTAAGAGGGCTTAATTCCAATATAAACATTCATCAACTCACACATCAGTTATGGTAAACGGAAGCTCAAAGATGCTTTCTTGAACATTCGAGAACCAATGAGGTTCATTCTCATGTCTTAAGGTTTTTTTCTCGCACGTCGGGCAAGTAAGGTTGAGCTTCTTGTTTGCTGATCAATGTTTATATGAATAAAAGTCTAAATTCAATTTGTTCATATGAAGCAGTTGTGTCTCTTCAGAAAATTTGAAATAAACAGCTCAATTCATATGGATTTAGTTTTATGAACTTTTTGAAGCGTCAAAGTGGTAATTGCCTTGCTGTCAACGGAGGGACAGAAAGCTCTCAGATTTTATTAAAAATATCTTAATTTGTGTTCAGAACATGAACGAAAGTCATACGGGTTTGGAACGACATGAGGGTGAGGAAATGATGACAGATTTTTTATTTGTGGGTGCATTAACCCTTTAATTCCTTTGGAAGCAAATAATGGTGTACTTCGTTTTTCCACACATGGCTTCTCCATTTTGCTTTTGCTTTTGTTAAATAAATAATGACACTGTGTAATATATCATGTGTTGTTGTTCATCTGAGGTTGTATTTCCTAATTTTAAGACCTGCCAAGAACCAGATGATTTTTATTATGTCCTGATATGCAAAACCATAGAATTCAAAGAGGTAGTACTTTCTTTTTCACATGACTGTATATAAAATACATTTTGCATTTACCCAATTTTTAGTTTTAGTTTTTTTCTAGTCACCTTAACATCTTCCAGTTTTGCTAGGCGATATAGCTAAGCATCAGGCAGTTAGATGAGCAAACCACTTCAGGCTAGTGTAAGCTCTTTTTCCCTTGAAGGAATGTGTGTTTTAAAGCAAAAGAAAAGCAAGATAGGTGTGTTTGAGGTAGAAGAGCTAAGACTATGGATTCAAAGTGCTGTTTAACAGAGCTTAATAATAATAATAATTTGTTACATTTATATAGAACTTTTTCTGGGACCTCAAAGCACTTTACATAGAAGGGGGAATCTCCTCAACCACCACCAATGTGCAGCATCCACCTGAATGATGCGACGGCAGCCATATTGCGCCAGAACGCCCACCACACACCAGCTTACTGGTGGAGAGGAGACAGTGATGAAGCCAATCAGTATATGGGGATGATTAGGAGGCCATGATGGACAGAGGCCAAGGGGCAAATTTGGCCAGGACCACTAGGGTTATACCCCTTCTCTTTTTAGAAGGACATCCTTGGATTTTTAATGACCACAGAGAGTCAGGACCTCGGTTTATCCCTCTCATCCGAAGGACGGTGCTCTTTGACAGTATATGGTCCCCGTCACCATACTGGGGCGTCAGGACCCACACAGACCACAGGGTGAGCGCCCCCTACTGGCCTCACTAACACCTCTTCCAGCAGCAACCTGGTTTTCCCATGAGGTCTCCCATCCAGGTACTAACCAGACTCAGCCTTGCTTTGCTTCAGTGGGCAACCAGTCTTGGGCTAAAGGGTGATATGGCTGCTGACAATGTCTGTGTAATGATGTTTAAGGTTTGGGGAAAAAGGAGGCGGCGAACATTCAATAATTTTTAATAAACAAATAAACAAAAACAAAAGGAACCGCCAGCAGCCCCTCGCGGACGACTGCTGGCTAGCAAAAATAAAACACAGGCCTGTCCTCTCTCGATCTTCACAGTCGTTGCTCCTCCTTTATGCTTCTGCTTCTCCATGAGAGATGCGAGACCGGTGCGTTGGCGTTGCCTCGCGCCGTTCTCTCACGTCCCTCGGCCTCGTCCTGCTTGCCACATACCCCCATCGCCCCTTGCAGGCTGGGGGGTACCCACGAGACTGCGCTCTACTCCCCCCCAGCGGCGGCTGCGATCCCTGAGGGGCATGGACCGACGAGGCGAGGGAAACGGAGACGGAAGCATGAGGAGAGACAGATCCGAGAGAGGGGAAAGAGAAAAAAAAAACTTGGTCCGGTTCCCACAACGCGCTGTCATCTGGTCCCCCACCAGCTGGCTGATCTTCTCCGCGGTGCCTGGCGGTGGCGCTGGATAGCCCTTGGTGGACGTCTCGACACTCCTCCGCCGCCCGGTGGAAAGCGACGGCTCCTCGGGCGCTTCGGGCTGACGGCAGGAGTCCCCCGCTCCCTGTTCCTCCCCTTCAGATAGTGGACGGTAGCAGGCTCTGGCCTATGGTGAGCGGCGGCGACTCCTCCGCTACCTCCCGGACGGCAGCTGCCCCTCCAACTCCCACGCGGCTAGCCCCTAGCTGACGACTGCTGGCTACCAAAAATAAAACACAGGCCTGTCCTCTCTCGATCTTCACAGTCGTCGCTCCTCCTTTATGCTTCCGCTCCTCCGTGAGAGATGCGAGACCGGTGCCTCGCAGGTGTCATTCATTCGTTCTCTCACGTCCCTCGGCCTCGTCCTGCTCGCCACAGTCTGGCTTGGCTGTGGATGTCTGCCAGTATGAGTTTGTCAGAAGCAGCAACACTATAGCTCTGCAGAGTTTGTCCTGAAATATAATGTCACCTAACACCATATTTGTCCACTCACCGAAAGAGATCATTGATTTAAAAAGAGCAATGGAAACAAACATGACTTGTTATATTTTGTATAAATGGAGAAACAATCTGTTTGTGATGCCTTTAAATACATGTAGCATAGTATGTGAGTGGTAAATTAAATGATGATGTACTTTTCAACACCATACTTAAATGCTGCACTGTCATTATATTTTTCTTCAGTTCAGTCTATCAGAATACAGTGTAACTCAGGAGAGCCAGTTGCAAAAAAATTATTTAAAAAAAGTTTTATGTTTTATTTAAACCTATTTTCTTGTTTTAGACTGTAGGCTGAGTACTAATATTATGGAAAATATGTATGAGAAATGTGGTCAACTAATTGTAATGACAATATATGATTAGTGACTGGCTGGAGGGCTAAACATTGTTGTGCTATTCTGTAAATCAATCAAATGCTAATGCTTCATGGCTGCTGTGTACTGTGGCTTTAAAACTCACATTCGCCCCATTGCAAGGGGATTGTGTGGCAAACCATGCTTGCATAAGATGCTAGCAAGTATGCAATTTAGCAATTTTAGTGATGTAAAAACACTCTAAATTCAGTTACTTTGGTTATTAGTAGGCTACATACTCCACTGTACAATACACCGTAGAAATGTCAGTGAAAATGTGGCCTGTTCTAAATGTGGTCTGTGGATCCTTCAGCCATGCATCCGCAGAGAAGGTTGCCAAAACCTTCTAGACGATGATGACTGGGAGAAGAAGGGGAAGTGATTCACTGTTATGCCTTCAATGTAATATGTGATATCAGGATGGGCCTTTTTAGAAGTATGAGGGGTGGAGGTTTCAAGTCACACCAGATGGCAATAAATTTTAATTTGTGGTGAATAGATAGCAACTGTATATGGTATTAGCATGTAATGGGGGCGCCACTGAGCAATGGGAATTTAAGTGGTACACATCTGTTTTAATAAACATTAGCAGATTAATAGTATCTAGAGCACAGGGGTGATAGAAGAACATCTTCTATCTTTGCATTTCTCCATCAGTGTTGCTGTATGGCACTAAATAGGGAAACTGTCATTCCTAGTTTCCCCCAGACAGATTCAGGTCAAGTTATACACCATTAGAGATGTCTGCTTTAATTAGCATGGAAAAAGTAGGCAAATTTCAGTGTCACGCCCCATTTCTAATGTAGTTTAATTCCTGTTTCTCTTTTTGCATCCTCTTAGAGACTCGTTCTCTCCTTTTTTTTCTCAAGTTCCCTCTTACCTCTATTCACAAGTAGTGCTTGCCAAATGCAAATTGGCTTTGCTGAGTAAATAAAGTTGTCGTTCAGACTGTAACATTAGGCTGTATGATTAAACGGAAACCTTGTTTGTTGGCAGAGCAAAAACAGTCATAGTAAAAGGTAATATTGTGACAAAAATGTAGGTTACTCAATATTGACATCTTGTTAATTGGAATTAGGTGTAGCGTTAGTTCTGGCAGGTCACGTTAGTCAACTCGTGACTAACCTGACTCTCAGCTGATACACGTCTACCTATAGGACTATGAGCCTATCACTGTAAACAACCTCCTTCAGTATTATCAGCAGCTATCGTGTTTCTCAGGAGCCAATTAAATGGTGAAATTCGGCAGGCAAACACAAGGAATCGTACAATCGGGAATTTAGTGAGAGTAATTTGTTCCCCACAAGGATTTCACCTCAGATTCTTTCAAGTTCGTAAACTTGAACACATTCGCTGCATTGATCATAAGTTGCCTGATTTGGAAGTAACGTTAACCTCAGTCAATTGATACATGGCTCGATGTGATTAACCCTCCATTCATCTCTGAAAGTCTTCACGAAGCTAAGCTAAGTTCCTTTTTAATGCTCATTGCTAAAAGCTATCAGGGAATTGTTAACATGCTTGTTGCTAATGCTATCTGTGTTGCTTAGGCTAATCTAGTCATTTTCATTAAAGTGCTCTTGCTAGGCTTATACGATCATATTGGCTATGTGCGTTACTTATCTGTTGTCATTGGCAACTGCTCGCGTTGCACATTTTGTGCTTTTAGCACTATGCAGCGCAGATTTAGGCAGCTTGCGGTGATAGTTGGGAAATAACAATTCATGGTGCAAACAGAATCATTCTATGTGGTACAGTTCTAAAAAGACATAGTAAACAGTCACTATTAATTTCAGTCAGTTCAGCGTTGATTCTGTCGGGTAACAGACTCACTTGGTCTATCTAGTTCTTGGAAATACGGCATTCTTAAAGCTATAGTGTATTGGCTATAAGCTATTGGAAACATGGTTGTTTTAAGGTATTTTAGCCCATTGGAACATGGCTGTGTTTTAGGCTTATATCTGGTGTCATTGTCACATGCTGTGCTTATCAGGTATCAGCAATATGCTGTCATTTCACCAACTTGCTATCAGTAGCCTATACTGTAGTTAGTGGTTGCTAGTGCAAATGTTATTGAATATATGCTTGTTACTTACTTCTAGTATTATTGCGCATACTTTCCTAAGGAACATGCTGTAGTAATCAAGCATTGTTTTAGGCTATCTGGTTGCATTGGAAAAATGCTCGTTCTTTATTCTATCCGATTATTGCAACATGCTGTGTTAAAGTAGCACATGCTTGTGGCTAAAGCTTATCTAGATTATCGGTAACATACTTGTGCAAAATACACAGTTGGTACATTCACCGCAGAGGTCTGTTATTCAACACTAACAACATCGTAGCTTGATGGTCCAATGAGTGCGGAATCTCGTCATCTTCACCTCCACAAACAATGGAATTCAGTATGATGGGAGCAGAAATCATTTTCATGAATGAGGAAGCACAATATACTTCATTGCTTAGCTGTACACTGCATATGACTCAGAGCTACAGGGTGGATGCTTCCCGAACAGACTACACTAGTTTTATTACTAGTCCTGTGGTTATATAGCATGCGTGTTGTATCATATTTTGTTGCTGCTAGTCGGGTACATTGCTGTAGGGTTTATACTTGCCCTACCAAACTACACTAGTTTTATTACTAGTCCTGTGGTTATATAACATGCGTGTTATATCAGTTTTGTTGCCGCTGGTCTGAGCTATTGCTGTAGGGTGTATGATTATACAACATGCGTGTATAAATTAATTAAAGCAATGTGTCCTTGATTGACTGCTTGGGGTGATGCTTCCCCCATTAGATTGAATTTATAGTGCTACTAACATATGCATATGCCACTAACATCAGGGTGTATTAACCATTCTATCAAGCATCAGTCGTGTCGGGGGTACTGTGTATAATGCATCCAGAATTTTGCTTTCAGTTTGTGTTGGGGGGATATTGATATGTGGCTTTGTTTTGGGGGATTATTGCTGCTCTCCCTCTTATCCATGCTAGGCTGCATGGATGCGCAGGGAGTTCTTGCCCAGAACAGAACCATACCGCCAATCCTAACTGTATGCTAATTATCAATCGTATTTGACGATAGTGGTCCCGACAGAACTGTTGTATAAGCAATATCACACTAGCAAACATGCTCAGCATTGCTGTTTTTTTTTTTTTGTTGTTGTTTTTGTTTTTTTAACATTGTTACCTATGGTTGAATTGTTACGGTCTTGCTTGTGTGATATTGGTTAAATATGTAATTTTAGACTTTTTTTACATAAAAAATACAGTTTGTGGTATTTATGGCAGATAAACTTTCTTAATTCACTAAGCATTTAGCAGGTGAGATAAAAAAAAGCTAATTTTGGCCCCTGTTTTGTGTTAGGTTTAATTGGTAAAAACAGCGGTAAGCCATTCATAACGGCTTCATACTAGAGAGTGTGTTCACAACTGTGGACATGAATTATTAGCGTGATGCCAGTGTCCGCAATGCATCCGTTATCTCCCATTCTGTTCCTAAGGAGCTC
This sequence comes from Meda fulgida, assembly GCA_030578275.1. NCBI lineage: Eukaryota > Metazoa > Chordata > Actinopteri > Cypriniformes > Leuciscidae > Meda > Meda fulgida. Next base: position 16,399,635 of record CM060624.1, on the reverse strand, counting down.
ATTTATTATGTGTTAATGAGTTGTCGTTAACAGACCTTCAAGTACAGTATTGCTTAGCACTGCCAAAACATACTGAAGACTCTGGAATAACGGGAAAGTGCTCATGCCGAAAAGAAAGTCAGATAAAAGAGCACATTGAGTCAAAACCTTCTTTCATTGCAGCCACCTTAATGTGACGGAAAAAAATCTTGGCAGGAAGGTACAAACTTTAAAGACGCTGTTATGTGAAATCTATTTTTTGTGTGAAAGCAATTTCATTTGTGAACTTTGAAATATAATAAATTGAGGCATGCAGCACAGGAAAATGGACTTATGGGCAGCACAAATCATTCGTCATGGTAAATATGACTGCAACACTGTCTCATTATGAGCAGTTCCAGAGTTACAGATTTGACATTTGCAGTCAAAACATGAAATGTAGCTTATCAGAGAAAGTACTAATTACCATATTTAATCATTTCAATGTATTTTCCTAAAATCCTGGATATAGTCAAGACATCAGAAAATTCTTAAAAGTTTATTTATTTATTTTAGATAAATGAACTTGATTGTGGACTTGAGCACAACAATAGAAAACTGTATCATGTGTATTATGTGAGAGACTTGCAAACAGCACCTTCAGGGTGGAGAAACTATTAAATTCTTTGAAACTACCTTACCAGATTGATTGTCATTATTATTGTCTTACATGAATTATGGCTATCAAAAAAGATGTTGCTGTATGGGCAGGCATGAATCTTTATTAATCTCACACATCTGAAGCAGTTGGACTGAATCTGTTGGAGAATATAAGTTAGCAGTACAAACAGCACTGCAATATATATAAGTTTATCATGTGGATATGACTTGATATGAAATGTCTGTACTAGTCACATTTTTTACACGCTAAAAAACTACTTCCGCATTCTATTTTTTACAAGTTTCTGGAAACAGTGCTCTGCACACCTACATACGAGAATGCAGATTATTACTGCGCTTTATGACTGTCAATTGATGTAAACAAAGAACTGTGTTCTCTGCATAAACATGAATTATCTTGAACCTGCTGAAATGTTCCTATAAATAGTGCTTTTCATTAACAGCTTTTTTACTTTTCTTACTGATCATATTTGACCTGTTGAGTTTTCATTTTTAAATTAATTTTACTGATAAAATTGCTTTTGTGCACTCTTTTAAAATTTGAATAAATGCACCTTAAATAATTTAACAATGTTAAATATTTATATAATCTTAAACTGCAAAGCATACAGCATAGAGAGAATGACTTTGAGAAGCTACTTTGAATATTTTAAGGATTTTGGGCATAAACATGTAAATTACGTGCAGTAAAATGGTTGACAGTGAAAAAATGACAGAATAGTGATACAATAAAAATATTTAATACAAATAAATAAAGGTTCGTATTCATCTGGTCTCACACACTTCAGCATCGCATTCACTAGTTTAGATGAGCACTAACACCCTGTGGTGAAATCATCGCCTACGTTTAGCTCCTCCGCTTTCTCATTAAAACTTCATGTTCTGTTGAGTTTGGAAAATGTATGCACAGTAATCATCAAAATATCTCTTTTTCTGCTATCTCTGATTTTTTAAATCTTCTAGTGGATATTCATTTTCAGTGGCGTGTAGTCAACTAGGTTTCTACAGCACATTGAAAAATATACATAACCGGAAATAAAAGAGTTGTACTATTTCAAACGGAAGTGCGTCACTAAGCTCAGTGCAAGTAGTCCATTATGGTTGGTTAAAGTAAAGGATTTTTGATGATTTACAATAGTTATATGAAAGTTTGTGTAATAAAAATTGATTGCCAGGTATGAGATAGTTTGAATCACAGGGACCTCATATGTATGGCTCAATTACATTCAGAAATCAGTGCTGTTATAACAAAGTTTTCCTGTGAAATCATGTGGAAAGTGTTTATTTAAAAAGTTTATTTAAAATCATGGTAGATAATTTTGTTGCTACCAACCTCAAGTATGTTTTCCTTGTTTTAGTATAGCAAAATATAGACAATTTTAAAGGGGGTGTTTCCATTGTAGTAGACACTTCATATTTCCAGGTTTACTTTGACATTTGCATGGAATTGTCCTTTTCCAACCTTTTCAGCTGAAAAGCTTTTTGATATAAAAAAGTAGGTATTAATTCATGCATAGAGAGGTCAATTCACTAATGGTCTGTCACTTTTCTATTACAGCTTTGAATAAGTAAAACAATAATCAGTTGTTAAAACGGGCAATTGTGGACAGTTAATGACTCACAGAGCGTATTGAATAGAACAATGCAACTTAGAGCACAAGCTGCTGATTGGTTCATTGACTGACACAATCACAGAAATGAGATGCATCAGGTATAAAAGTGCATTCATCTTTTTTCTGATCAGCGGCGGTTTCACATCAGCGTCCAGTGATGATTATCTATTCAGAGAGGTGTTATTGCAATAGAATGAATGGGAGAATCAGCAATCTTGAGCAAGACTGAGAGACGGGAGCTTTTCACACCCTCATCTTCCTGATAGCCCTATAGATCTCAAATATCTGCTCCCACCAGCTGGTGTGTGGCATTTTATGGGGTTAAGCACTGATTTGTGACTTGGCCGGGTTCACGGAGAGTGTCACCAGACAGTTTCAGAGGCTCAGATCATGGGATGAATTTGTTGTTTGGATGGAATTAGGTTGGATTATGCAATGACATCCAATACAGTCATTTCATTCAGGATAAAAAGGTTGATCTAGTGTTGTTTGTGTCAAGTGATTTGGTGAAAAAGTACGCATTAGCCATCACGTTTGCATACTTGAGAGATTTCCGTGTGGCTTTTTGGCACTGCAAGGAAAAAGCATAATAGCGAATAATTCCTGGCACTACCTGAGATTTCAGCAAAAATAATGCCAAAAAAATGAAAATGATAATGATAATGAAAAAAAAAAATGAGAGAGCAGGTTTTGTTTTCTTTAGAAGTGTGAATTGGGCTGCTTTTGTCTTAAAGTCAACACCTCACGTAACCTTGTGTGAAAGACGTGACGAGGCCATGAACAATACTCCTAGGTTTGTATGAAGCTCTTTATCAAATAAATGTATTAACTTTGGCTGTAAAAAATGTGGAGGTCTCCCATTTTCTGAGCAGGACTGATTTAATGACATTTTGTCTTATTCAACAGGACGTGTGTGGTTAATCATGAGCATACAATAGCTTTCCATCTATGCATAAAGAATTTCCTCCAGCTGTTAGCAAAAGATGTGATGTCAAATGTCATTAGCCATAACTCAACTTTAAGATTTCTTTCCTAGTTGACCTCCAGATGGTTTGCAGTGGACTGATCCCCATAAAATAAAAAAAGGGAAAATAATGTCACCAAAAATGGACAGTTCATATTTTACGGTTAATGAACTACAATTATATATTATAAATGATAAATATAGGGAGAATTTGTAAGAGAATTGGGTTCTTTTAATCAATCACAAATAAGTGAGCGCTTATATGTGCACAGTATTTCTCTCTCTGCCTGAGAAAATGTATTGTGATCCTTTCATTGAGAGTTTTCAGCGATCTTTTGATTATTTGATATTACAATCTAGTTATTATAATCGTATTACATATCTATTAAAGGCACATTTACAAATGGTGCATACATTTTTTTTATACCAAAAGATGGCTGAAAGATTTGTAATAATCTGTGATATATGAATTGCTCCCTCCTTGTGTCTCCTCCTTTAAGCAAATGTAGAGTTTTGTACGGTCATACTTAGAATCCTATTTTGAAATAATCACCTAGGTTCCTCGAAATCCTGGCACAGAAAAATAATAAGGCAGTACACCTGTAACCACCATCAACGACACCTCTCATGCACTCATATCTAATGCATGCTGTCATTTGGATGGATTCAGATGTGCTCAAATGAGCTTATTAAAGTATCTCACCTCCTACAGCGTTTAGCTCTGCGGCACACCATCTGAGTATCTGATTGGCTATTGCTCACCAAGCAAATTTATCTTTGATTAGATAATTCATTCCCAGTTTCCAGAGTTGAACACAGCATGTTCTCCCTCTCCCTCTCTCTAACTCTGACACACGTTGACAAGGCATGTATTTTTCTCTTTAAAGCGGCTGTGCTCCAGTGATTAGAGCCGGAGCATTTTAATTAACTTCATCTCTTTATCTCTGCAGTAAAATTAACGTCTCTTGTTGCGTTTGCCATGCCGTATGCCTACTTAAATTTACACCTGGCCCTGGTTGCCATATCGTCTGATTACATTTGCAGCAGGGTGGGTGGATTCTGTCTTTCTCTCACCCGTTTCACTCACCCATGACCAATTCAAACTTTACTCAATTAATTGTGAAGTCTCTTTGTCTGGATAATTTAAAATAAATAGAAGCATTCTTTTTCCCCTCATCTTGGCCTTGCTGATCAAGTAAGCTTCCTCAAAAGTAAATGTTAAACCAGATTTATATGGGCTGAAATGTATTCAGTCTAATGAAAGATTTTGCCATAATTTTAGGAGCAGACATGGATCATGGAAAAAATGTTTGCAAATCCATATAGAGGCAGTCCCTTGAGATTACCCATGAGTCAGTTGTGCTTGTATGTGTGGGCATTGATACCAACTCAATAAATCATCTCTGCTCGCCAGAGCTGTTGAATTTCTTCCTCTAGTTTTGACAAATGGCTCTCAGATTGCTGTGGGGGACAAACTGGCAGACAGTGTAAACTGTTTTGCTTTCCCCCTTTCTCTCTTTCCTTCTCTCTCGTTCTTGGTCATCAGCTCTGGGCTCCATTTTAGCTGGTAAATCACTCAACAACTCTCTCTCTCTCTCTTTCTTTTGCTATCTATCTGTCTTGTTGCCAGACACTTAAGAATAAAACTGGTCTGGGAAATGAAAAAAAGTAAAGTCAATGTGAATGGCTGTTTACAACCAATTTACTTACGTAATGTGACATATTTCTGAGAGAAACAGAATATTCAACAAGAAAAAAAAATAGGATGGGGTTTTATCCATCAGAAATCAATCGGATTGTGAAAAGTGGGTATTCTACACCAGAATGGAAAAACAGTGCTTTCATGGGTATTGGATAACATTCAAATAGTCTAACAGCCCACAAGCCCTATAGGTGACGCCAGCGGAAAAAGCATGTAATTTAAGAAGAGCATATGATTTACATTTTGCTAAAAGATTGTAATGATAAACTTTTTTTTTTCTATGAAATGACATGCACCACTGAATGTTTCATAATGTGACCAGGAATATCCCCAAATAATTATTTTATCAATTTGATTGCTTCCTGTTGAATTTGATTCCAGTTGCACTGAAAGGGATATAGTTCAATCAAAACTGAAAATTCTGTCATAATTTACTCACCCTTATGTTGTTCCAAACTTGACTGACTTGCTTCTTTTGAACACAAAGACATTCTGAATCATTTTTCTATTGTTTTTGTCTAAACAATAGAAGTCAGTGGGGTCCAAAACAACAGTGGACCACATTTCATTGTATGGATGAAACATTGGAAGAAAAAAAAATGTTTGTGTTACACAGAATAAGGAAAGTGGGGTTTGGAACTGCATGGGGCTGAGTAAATGATGACAGAGTTGTTGTTTTTTCGTCTCCATGTGCAAATATATCAGTTAACTTCTGTGATGATACTAATGTTGGGCAGAAATTATATCTTTGTCCCATATGGCAAAGTCTTTGGGTTTCTTGGTTGCTCTATCCAAGAGCCTCATCCATGATTTCTTGCTCCTTAAATCTTATATCCTTAACTAATTCCATTTGGGAAGAGTACAATTTACCATTTGAAGTTTACCATTTATTCACAGTTTGAGTGATCGGACGGCTATCTGATCATAAAAAAGGATGCTGTAAAATACTCACTTCATACTTACTAGTGCATTCACACAGTAATCTACTGTACATAATATTTCAGTTTTATTTAATCTATGTCCTCCTCTGCCCAGTACTGAATCTGATCAGGTAGAAATAAGGTGAATTGCATCTGTTTGAAATGTAGTGGTTTGCATTTCTCTTGTACTTGATAGAAATAACAGCTAGGCTATTCATCAAAATAATTTTCTAGGGGTCAAAGTGTGTTTCCAAAAGCAACAAGGATGAGATCAGAGGAGACACCAAGATTGACCAGCAATTGTCCAATGACATCAAATCTAAGATAAAAGGTAACATTTCAGGTTTCATAACAAGTGATCAGTTGATCACAATCTGTCATTCTGAGCAGCTTTTGCATTTCACTTACCCATGCAAATCTTTTAAATTCCTTATCGCCTTTGTAATCCCTGTATTTTTATGCTCACCGGCATCATGTCACACTTTAAACTCACTGATTGATGATTTATTGATCATGATCCTATTCTTCAAGAGGTTGCTGAGTCGTCACTGCCACAATTCAAACACCGTTTCTTTCCCCAGCGGCTTGTCAAGTAGGAGGATATTTATTTCTGACTGAAAGGGGTGAATAGTGAACATTGAACATCTTATATTTGTGTTTGTACATAGGGTTTTATTTTAAAATTAGCTGGGTTTTTTTATCTTTTTCAACATCTGTCGTTCAACCAGCATATTTGAGGTGAGTCATGCTTTGGTAAAAGCAAAAGTAATTACAAATATGAAAATTTTTGCCATTTCAACATCTTTTAAATCCCTTTTTATATAATCATAATGACACATGCTGCTCTTCCTAAGAAGCTTTTCATTCAAATCTTTCTTTTACAAAACTCCCTCATCTTATTCCCTAACCATTTTGGAGCCATTTCTTTGAGAAATGGACGGGGCAGTATCTAGGGAGATGACATATCCACCTAATGTTCAATTTTGAGGAAGATTGGTATCTGCTGGATAACGACGAACAGACTAATTTTTATGTGCTCTTTCGATTTCATTTTTTTCTTTGTGTTAATTTTCTTTCTCTCTTCCTCCTCTTTGGCTTCTTCCTCTCTTCTCACACTAAAACACTTGAAACTCCAGATCTTAGCCTCACAATTACAGTTCTCATTCTTGTAGCTTACATCCCTACTCTATTTTTTTCACCTGACCCATTCAGCCAGCATCTGCCTCCACTCATATGTTGCCGCCATTTTCTCTCAGAATTGCACTTCCTGCCCATCAACAGGGTAAAGTAATCACGTAAAGAAGCTGATTCATGTCCTCTTGGGAAAAAAGCGGAGGTTGGAGTAAGGTGTGGAGGGAGGCACGAGGATGAGATGTAACTTTGAGACACACATTTAGTGTTTTAGCATTCTGATCTTTTTACATGGACACACTGTATCAGAAAAGGGGGGCAGGGAGTATCGTTTGAAATGGAGGTGCCAGAGACATCTTTGCTTACCCTCTTTTTTTCCTCCACTCTTTGGCTTGGCCTTGTTGAACTTTAGCTGTGAAAGGCTTCTTGTCATCGTAAAATGTCCTATTATAGTCGATGGCTGCAATGCACCACCCCACCCCGCTCGAAAATATCGTTTCATCTCTTTCAGCAGCATGTCAGTCCTCTCAACAGCTGGGTGAAAGTGGGAGGGAGGTGAAAAGATGGTGCTAGATTGAAAAAAGAACATAAGAGAGAGAAGAAGTGAAGAACCGTGTTGTCATTTCACTGGATTAGCCACATTGAGCAAACTCACTGATTTGACTGCTGCTCCAGAGTTCAGTCGAGCGTGTCCTTTCTAACACGTAAAATGAAAACTCTTGAGAGTCTGTCATCAGTCTAAACCAAAAAAAAAAAGATGCACACCACTTTCATAAGCAATTTGTTTATTTATAGCTATGAAACTAATCAAAACTTTACAAATCCTCCTTTAAAAATCATCTCTCCTTCAAGGATAGAGAGATGACCACTTAGAGTTTTCTTCACAACACTATATGCAGATTTGTTTGTACTTTCTTCTTAACTAAATATGGTAGAATAAATTAATGTCATTGACTTCTATTCCTTTGAATTCTGTAAATGTTAACTTTTTTTACACTTTTTTTTTCTGCCATCATTTTCCTGACCCCCTTGTGGACCCTAGGGAGTTTTAAAAACCTCTGTGCTTAATGAATAAATGAATATGTAAAATATCTCTCATTAACTCTGATTTCAGAGAAATTTGAGGGACCTCAAGGGTCAGCACGATGGAGAATAACTCACAATTCTAAGATTTTTGAAGAAGCATCAGCACTGGTCAGCTTGACCCTGGCCATGAGCTATAGCTTTGCTTGAGTATCAATGCTAGTAACCAATCAATACCTGATAAAAAGGAATCACAGAGAAGGAAAACAATAAAGAAAGAAGGATAAAAAAGAAAATGACATGAATGGCAAATGAGATCTCCTTCATCCTCATGTGCTCCACTGAACTGTCTGTAACCTCACCTCCTTCCAGACCGGCAGCTACGAGACCATGAATCTTTAAATTGTCTTGCCACAACAAAGCATAAACATACATCAGCAATGAGAAGTTTGCTTTTGTCCGGTGTCTCTATGTATATTATATATGCATTAATCAGTTTGTTTTGATCTTCTAATCTGATTGGCTGACTGACATTGCAAGAGTATTTTATTTTAACTGGAAATGCTTTTCTTCAGATTTAGAAGTATATTAATATTTATGTGACATATTTGTTAATATACTGGGTAACATATCAGGTCAGTGGATAGCACTGTTGCCTCACAGCTATAAAGTCACCGGTTTAAGTCCCGGCTGAGTCAGGAAGCCTTTATGTTTGGATGGGTTTCCTCTGGATGCTTTGGTTTCCCCCACAGTCCAAAGACATGCATGTTAGGTGGATCGGGAAAAGCATTCTTCCAAATGAGGATAATTTATTTTTGTTTTGATACAACGACAATATAAAGGACAAATTTGGCCAAAAAAACAAAACAATGGGCAAATTTGGCCAGGGTGCTGGGGTTAAACCCCTACTCTTTCGAAGAACATCCTGGGATTTTTAATGACTAGAGAGTCAGGACCTTGGTTTAACGTCTCATCCGAGGGACGGTGCTCTTTGACAGTCACTAGGGGCGCTAGGACCCACACAGACTGGCCTCACTAACACCTCTTCCAGCAGCAACCTTGTCTTCCCAGGAGTCTCCCATCCAGGTACTAACCAGGCTCAGCCCTGCTTAGCTATTTACCCCAAGTAACCATACAGCTAATTAGTAAAGTAACCTTAAAAACAAACAGGGACGTAATCAGAGAGACAGGAAACAAGGGAAGCAGAACAGCATATCAGAATAAGAGTCCATAGAACTAAACATAACCATTACAATTATTATATTTTTTATATAACAACTAAATATCTAAAATATATACAAATATTATTATATTTAAAATATAAGCCTACCACTGCCCATTGCACACAATGCACCACAAACCTGAAAAACAAGTCTTTCCAACCAAAACAATTCTAATAATCGAAATGCTCCACGGTTAGACATAAATTTCTAAACTCTGACCTCAGAGGCGATCATTTGGGAAATACTTTCTGTGACAAGCAGAACTTCCGTCTTTAAATCCTCCTTCATTTCTCAACATACCTTAAATATAGGTTGGCCCCATTTCTTGCCCTTTCCATACTAAATAAAAGATATTGTAGCTAGCTACCCACATTGAGCACTACTTAAGGAGGTCAGAGTCACTGCTGCTTGTTAGAGAGATAGCAGGGTTATGAGGCCATTATAAACATGCTGAGGTTGGTAAACTAAAGGTGCTATAGACTATCTGTGTCTTGGGGGGAATAAATCATGTAGAGGTTAGGGACATAAACCAGAGCAGCAGAACTGCTGAGTCCAAAACCTTCTGGAAACATCATCAAGTGGAGAGACTTTCATGGTTTTCTTTCCTACTGAATATCCAGCTCACTGAGTATATTCCTCATCTGGTGTCAGTGTTTAATTCATACTTTAGGTGGTTGCAGCTATGTTGGCCTTTTTTGCACATTAATATGAAGGACACAAGCTTTGGACCTTTGTGGCAGCAGTTACAATTGATGTATTTTTGTGCTCAAGCCTAAAATACTGAGTGTGTGTGTGTGTGTGTGTGTGTGTGTGTGTGTGTGTGTGTGTGTGTGTGTGTGTGTGTGTGTGTGAGAGAGAGATGTATAGGACAAACCGCCTGCCCCTGTTTTCCCTCTTGTCTCAACAACACTACTTACCATTTTTACTCTGTTCATGAACTGATAAAAATAACAAATTTGAAAAGAAATCCCCAAACAAACACTGAAACTCCTCAAGGACAGAAAATAGTTCTTAGTTTGAACGCAGACGGTAGCAGTCCACTTCAGAACTGTAAAATCCAACTTCAAACTTCCTTTCAAAGAGAGAATAAAAAGTCTACAAACATTTTATTATTTAAAGGGGTGGTTTACTGCTTTTTTTTCTTTGCATGATTGCGTTTATGGGGTGCAATATAACATGTCTTAGTGTTTTTTTTTTGTTTTTTTTAGCCTTATTTTTCATAAATTTCACCTTCATTGTAAGCAGCTTTCTCCTCTGTCATTTGGAGGACCGGTTGACTTCCTGATTCTATGAAACCATTCCCTCAGAAACAGGCAATGGGCTCAGATTGGTTAGTTGGGCCAGTGTGTTGTAATTGGCTAAACTGCGTAGTGCACGTTGTCCGGAAACTTAACACCCATTACCTTTACGGGCGAAAGTTGCATGTGCTGCTCCGGTCAAATGTAAATAATGGTGTCAATACTGTTATATCTATAACCGTAAAAGTATGTAGATAAACAATACATATATAACCTGTAAACAAACCATACTGTACACTGATAACAGCAGCTGAAGTTTGCTGTTGCGATTACATATAATTTTTATAACTTTATACACGTTTGTCATACACAAAATAGCATAGAACTAACTGGCTACTATAAACAAACAGCGGTGCCAGTGGTTTACATTCTTGATCAAATCGAAAAATTACGTCATAAAGTATACATGGAAAATACATTTACAAAATTAGTAATTTGTAATAATTACAAATTCAGGTCCAAAATGTTTGATGTTTGTCAAAGACACGAAACTAAGTGGCTACTAAATACAGCGCTGGCATTTGTTTATGTCCTTTATAAAAAAATAAAACATTACGTGTGAAATTATACATGCAAATACATTTAAAATTATTAAGTCTTACTTACAGGTTGTGGCCAAACAACTGCTGCCTCTGGTTTTAAAGTTGGAACTGCTTCATGTTTTAGTAACAGTTTCTTGTTGAATCCGGCATTGAATTTGTGGAGATTTGCGCGAGTCCGCCCCCCAGCCCGAGCGCGAGTCCGCCCCCCAGCCCGAGCGCGAGTCCGCCCCCCAGCCCGAGCGCGAGTCCGCCCCCCAGCCCGAGCCAGAGCCCGCCCCCCAGCCCGAGCCAGAGCCCGCCCCCCAGCCCGAGCCAGAGCCCGCCCCCAGCCCGAGCCCGCTCCCCAGCCCGAGCCCGCTCCCCAGCCCGAGCCCGCTCCCCAGCCCGAGCACGCTCCCCACCCCCAGCCCGAGCCCGCTCCCGAGCCAGAGCCCGCTCCCCAGCCCGAGCCAGAGCCGCTCCCCAGCCCGAGCCAGAGCCGCTCCCCAGCCCGAGCCAGAGCCGCTCCCCAGCCCGAGCCAGAGCCGCTCCCCAGCCCGAGCCAGAGCCGCTCCCCAGCCCGAGCCAGAGCCGCTCCCCAGCCCGAGCCAGAGCCGCTCCCCAGCCCGAGCCAGAGCCGCTCCCCAGCCCGAGCCCGCTCCCCAGCCCGAGCCAGAGCCCGCTCCCCAGCCCGCTCCCCAGCCCGAGCCCGCCCCCCAGCCCGAGCCAGAGCCCGCCCCCCAGCCCGAGCCAGAGCCCGCCCCCCAGCCCGAGCCAGAGCCCGCCCCCCAGCCCGAGCCAGAGCCAGAGCCCGCCCCCCAGCCCGAGCCAGAGCCCGCCGCCCAGCCCGAGCCAGAGCCAGAGCCCGCCCCCCAGCCCGAGCCAGAGCCCGCCGCCCAGCCCGAGCCAGAGCCAACCGCCCAGCCCGAGCCAGAGCCCGCCCCCCAGCCCGAGCCAGAGCCCGCCCCCCAGCCCGAGCCAGAGCCCGCCGCCCAGCCCGAGCCAGAGCCCGCCCCCCAGCCCGAGCCAGAGCCCGCCCCCCAGCCCGAGCCAGAGCCCGCCCCCCAGCCCGAGCCAGAGCCCCCCCCCAGCCCGAGCCAGCTCCCGAGCCAGAGCCCGCCCCCCAGCCCGAGCCAGAGCCCGCTCCCCAGCCCGAGCCCGAGCCCGCTCCCCAGCCCGAGCCCGAGCCCGCTCCCCAGCCCGAGCCCGCTCCCGAGCCCGCTCCCCAGCCCGAGCCCGCCCCCCAGCCCGAGCCAGAGCCCCCCCCAGCCCGAGCCAGAGCCCGCCCCCAGCCCGAGCCAGAGCCCGCCCCCAGCCAGAGCCCGCCCCCCAGCCCGAGCCAGAGCCCGCGCCCGAGCCCGCTCCCCAGCCCGAGCCCGCTCCCCAGCCCGAGCCCGCTCCCCAGCCCGAGCCCGCTCCCCAGCCAGAGCCCGCCCCCCAGCCCGAGCCAGAGCCCGCCCCCCAGCCCGAGCCAGAGCCCGCCCCCCAGCCCGAGCCAGAGCCCGCCCCCCAGCCCGAGCCAGAGCCCGCCCCCCAGCCAGAGCCAGAGCCCGCCCCCGCCCCCCAGCCCGAGCCAGAGCCCGCCCCCCAGCCCGAGCCAGAGCCCGCCCCCCAGCCCGAGCCAGAGCCCGCGCCCGCTCCCCAGCCCGAGCCCGCTCCCCAGCCCGAGCCCGCTCCCGAGCCAGAGCCCGCTCCCGAGCCAGAGCCCGCTCCCGAGCCAGAGCCCGCTCCCGAGCCAGAGCCCGCTCCCGAGCCAGAGCCCGCTCCCCAGCCAGAGCCGCTCCCCAGCCAGAGCCCGCTCCCCAGCCCGAGTTGTGGCTGTTACTGTTCTAGTGTCTGTTCCCGAGCCAGTGTGTGTGCTGTCTGTTCCCGAGCCAATGCCAGTGTCTGTACCTTCTCCGCCGTGGCCGCCCGAGGGGTCTTCTCCGCCGTGGCCCGAGTGGTCTTCTCCGCCGTGGCCGCCCGAGGGGTCTTCTCCGCCGTGGCCGCCCGAGGGGCTTCTCCGCCGTGGCCACGCCCTCAGCCTGCTCCGTCCTGGACACGCCCAGAGCCTGCTCCGCCATGGCAGCCTGTTCGTCCTGCTCCGCCCTGGCCGCCTGCACGTCCAGCTCCGCCCACGTTCCATGGCCCATGCCCGCCATTGCAAGGCCTGGTCCCGTTCCCTGCGCGGACCTGGCCCTCCATCCCTCCACCAGGACCACCTCCGCTCCACCACCCTCCCGAATTGTCTTGTGTCCTGTTTTGTTGGGCGTCGAGAGCCGCCCATAGAGGGGGGGCTATGTTGTGATGTCTGTCTGTTTCCCTGTTCTTTGTGTTTTTGGTTTAGTCCTGTTTCCCGCTCCCCGTTATCTCTATTAGTCTTCCCAGGTGTCCCTGATTAACCACGCCCCCTTGTCATTTTGTTTAGCTTGTTTGCCCTTGTATTTTAGCCCTGTGTTTCAGTCCAGTCCTTGTGAGTTCTTGATGTTGTATTGTGCATGCTGGTTGTTCAGTTCCTGAGTCCTGTTCCCTGTCTGAGTCCTTGTCAAGTTTGGAGTTTGTTTAAATAAAGTGTGCTGCAAGTGGATCCTGCTTCTTCCTTGTCTCAACCTCATTGTGACAGCTAAATTACGATTGTAATTTTCAGGAACATAATCAGACATAAATTTTAGCCATTGTTGACGAACTACAGCGTCCGTAGGACGCCCGAACACAGAAGACCTGACAGCTGGGTGAAAATAACACACTTTCGACGGCATGGCTACAGCTCTCCACAATAACTCTTCGACAAAGCCGCAGAAATATGGCCATGCCCCCTTTTTTGCATATTCCGGAGGGAGGGTTGATATAAATGTATGGGTTAGTTAGGGATAAAACCCAGGAAGTATCTCGTTGTAGTCCCATTCGAGATGTTTTTGTAGGCATTAAACTTCCTGATTTTTAAAAGATGATATCTCTGCTTAAGTTGAACTTTCAGCGCAGCAACTTTGCAGATACTGTTCATGCAGCAACAGCAACATTACACTATTTAAATGAGGGAATGATCCGGAAATTATAAACCTCATGAATATTAATATTAGGTGACAATGTTCGGCCAGTAGTCCTTGCTGAAAGGCAGGTCATTAGCCATAACAAATCACCTCACATTTATTCAGTCTACTATAACATAGTATATGCTATAACATTTTTTTTCCCCCGTTACTTTGACTAAAACTCTTTAAATATAATAATTTTCTAGAAAGTGTGGTCTTAGTAATTTGCAAAAGTGGGTGGGACATTTATAATAGTTGTTACCTCCCTGGTTCACATAGTAATTTATTATCAGTCTGACAGAAGTCTCCTAGTTCTATAAAAATCAAGCAAAAGTCATGCATACATTTCTGTTTCTTATTTTGCGGCTATTCATTTCATACTAAAAGAGCTCAGAAATGGTGTTAGGCCTGAAGTGCATAATCAATCATGACGAGTCGATTTAAAAAAGGATTACAGCTCTCCTTACTAATTGGATTTCAGAGCACTTCTGTGTTTAGTCACATTAGTTAATTAGATAGCAAGCTATTTTTATTTTGTATTGAACTTGGATGATAGGGTGTGCATATGGAGGTGTAGGGCTGAGGAGATTTGTTTGCCCATGTTGCAGTATTTTTATGTTCTTTATGTGTGTTTCATTACATATACATTTATTGTGTTTCGATTGTCCTCAGTATTGGTGGCTTATAAGAGAAAACCTTGCCTAATTAACCATTTAGCACTTTTCTAAAGTGTCTTCAAAACACCTATTACTTTTTAAGTCCTCATGGTGTTTCAGCGTTGATCTAGAAAACTTTGGTGATATTTATGGAGCCACCCTTGTGAGGTCTGAACATATTTTGGTACACCACACCAACCATCTTGAGCAAATGCTAAATAAACTTTGAAATTTGTATTTAAAGTAAAGAGGTAAAAGACAATGTGATAAATCCCCAGTGTTCAGTTTCACCATGCATTTATTTTATTTATTTTTTTGTTCTGTAACTTATGATATAGTGCAATTTATTCAATCAGTGTTTTCAATTGACTCCGTCACTAAATGAAAAGGCTCTATTGCAACATCAAGGAATCAATATAAAAGATCCAGTGTGCCTATCAGACAAAGTTATGATAAAACAATTAACTGTCTGTCAACGACTCCTGATCAATATACTATTACAAATTAGGTTTTTATGATTTGGATATTGTTCCCTGTGAAGCTGCAGTCATTCAGAAAGAGACATTCTATATTAATTAAACTGGCTTTGTATTGATCAATGGTGTGGCAGATGATCTGCTTCCCCACTGATCATCATCAGCCCAGTCTTTGACATTCAGACTCAAAATAGGAGCATGTGGCCAATAGGATGACTTATGGAAATGTGACTGTTTGGCAGTGTGTAATGATTTGCACCTGGTTATGATTGTAGTTCCCACAACAACAGGTCTAGTTTCCATTGGTTTCAATATGTAGTTGAACATTATACTATAAAAGTACACTTTTCACTGTTATTATACCTCACTGTTTTAACAATGTTATTGCAACTAAATGTGAAAATTAAAATTATTATAAAGGATGGGCATTTCGTGCTAATCTCAGTACCTTTGGAAATTGTTTGTAAATGCTATTTCATGCTAGACCACAACCAGTGATTATACTTCTACTATATTTCTATCTCTCTGTGTCTGTATGTCTATTTCTGTCTGTTTGTCTGTAAAATGAATAACTGTAATGAAAACAGATATATACAACATTCATGCAATTGATTTGTAGGCAATGTTTGAAAACGCACTGATTGCTGTCTTGGTTTTAATAATTTGTCCTTACCTTGAAGCAGTTACAAAAAAGAGTGATTTTCAGTATTCTAGCATTTCAGTGCTCCTCAACCTATTTTATGCATTAATCTCCAAGCCTTGGTTCAGTATCATTTCTTTTTTTAGGCTACACTATATTTTAAGGTGTCCTTATTACAGTGTAATTATACATATAAGTACTGAGTAATATTAATTAACCTACTATAGGGTTAGAATTAGGTTTGTTGTATTGACTGAAGTTCAGTTCAGTTGCATGCAATTATGCATATTTCATAGTAATTTCTATAGTAACTACATGTAACGTGTAACAAGGACACTGTCAAATAAGTGTTACACTTTTTTAATTTAGAACAATAAGAATATTTATGTTATTGAAACACTACTACTACTACTTTCCAATGTTTGTTCTGTGGGAGTCTTTCTCCGTAAACAAGGATAAGGTTAGAGCTTCTGCTTCTGTATTTCTGGAAACACTCAACTGAAACCATTCATTTCAAATGTTAGTGAACTTCAGAGTGCCCCTATACACTTTCGGTACATGCCTGAAATAGTACAGAAATGGGCAATTTCACTGCCCTGATACATCTCACCATATGAGTGCTAGGAGATATTTCACATGTATATGTGCATGGCTTTATGGTCCAATGAGATGAATAAATTAAATATTAATATGGTAAAAATGAACACTGAATTCCTTCTCAGAAGGACACATATAATGGCTTTCTACATTCACGTGTTGTCTTCTTTTTGAAAAGGCCACATATAGCACCAATGCGAATGTGATATGGCTTTTAGACAATATTGTCATTTATTTAGCCTAGCGTATTTTTGCTCTGCCAGTGGAAATAGTTCCAAATTATATCAAAAGAAGAAATGTCTTGAGCAACATTAGCAGTGTTACATTCAATGAATCAGTTTCTTTGAACAAATCACTTGTGTGAAGGATTCAGTGACTCGCTCATATAGGCAGTCACTGATCATGAATCATTGTTTGAATTAATTACTAGGATTTGGAGGAACACACTGATTACAAAGCAAAACGTTTTTTTCCCCCTGTGTTCTAAAAACTTTATTTTTATGTAAAGAAAATCATTTTCTCATTTTAAGCAGACAACAGAAAACCCTAAATATACTAATATTATGAACAGTCTTCAACGTTGTCGTTTCAGTGATGTTTACATAAATGATCACATAATATTTTATACCTAAACTGTAAATAACCAATTGTGACATTTTTTTTTTATAAATTCAGTTACTTTTAAACACAGCTTTTTGCTTTTCATGCAGGATTTTTATTATTTGATCTACCTCTGTATATAAAATATTCATATAACACACACATTATAGCTCAATGCACAAGTGCCTAGTATGTTGACTGCTACTCTTCACTCTGGAGAGTTCATTTTCACAGATCTACATTAGAGCTGTCACTTTTGAGAAAAATCAAATTTGAACGGTTATCAAATATCAAGCAATGTATTTGAATATATTCGAACTTCTACGAGCCCCACCCCCCCACCAAAAAACAAACAAAAACACAACAACACCGTAACGGAGATTCAATCACAAATTTATTAACAGTCTGACAGTCATAAACAGGACTCAGGCCTGTCTGAATTGTTTTTTTTTAAACAGCAGGTTATCAACCTAGTCTATATGAAGTGCCACTACGCATAGCCAATCACAAAATTAGGCTACATGGAGAAAAAAAAACAGAATCGTAACAGCACGTCACAAACAATAACATGACAGCTTAAACAGCAGCAGGAGTAAGGCCTATAGCCTAGCCTAATTCATTTCTTAATATTGTTTGCTAGAAACACCAGTTTATCAACTTGATCTGGATCATGTCTCTCTTTTTATTGACGATGTTCCCGGCGGTGGAGAACACGTTCGGAGCGCACACACGTGCCTGGCACACACAGGTATTTGCACGTCAGTGTTGAGAGAAGTGGTATCTACGGTGTAGAACCCAAAATATTTCCAGACACTACTTTTTAGATGAGTTGGGCTCATTATTGTCTGCTCAGGCTGGCCGTTCTGTGCGCTATCTTCCATTTTCAAAACAATGATGGCTTTTATTCGCTTGATTTGGTCATGGGCCGACTCTACAATACGTTTAGAGCGCCCGGATGAGATGGCAAACAATAAAATAAAAAAACAAACGGTCTAATCATAGACTGTAAAAAATGCACTAAACATGGCACTTTAAAAACCGTATAGTTTATTTATAGTTCGATTACGGATATTTCACGTCATGTTCGAATGCATATTCGAATATCGAATAAAAAGTGACAGCCCTAATCTACATGCCAGTTAATTTCAACACATGTCAGTCAATTATTTTTGTCAGGGCATAGGCTACAATATCATCAGGGAGTTAATCTACCCATTAGCATAGTTAGCATGCTAACTCTCAATGGCTGAAAGAGGGTGTATTTGGAAAGCCAAAAACAAAGACTGAGCTCCTTGAAGAATAACTAGATGAAAAGCTGACATGGAAGAAGACAAGGCAGTCGAGATATGAGAGAAACCGAAGTACGAGAAATAGATGAGAGGGTGATGAGAGACACCAAGTGGGAGACTCAGAGGAGCAATTTCAGAAAAGTTCAGCTTGTTTTGTTCTTTCCTGCATTTCCCCTCGATGAGATTTGGCAGTGTGTGTGCCTGTTTGTCTGCTCTGCGGGACATCAAAGGTAGTTGCAGTGTCACTCTGTTGCTAAGGCACCCTGGTTAGATATCATTTTCCCAACGATGCCTGTCAGCACGATGGCCTTTAAAGTCATATTTTGTTTTGAACGGGAGGAAGGCAACTGAAAATTGAGAGATATAAAGAATTGTAAAGGTATCGTTGGCATTTGGATAGAACTGAGAGATGAAGCTCAGCGTAATTCTGCAGTCAAGATATGGCAGACATTTTGGCTGCTGTCAGCACAGTGGCATTACATGTCAGTCATTTCAAAGTACCAAAAGAGCAACTGGAATGAGCTTACGGATTGTCGGCCTGATGTGTGGCGGAATGACCTGTCCAATATTAAATTCAAATTCCAGTTTAGTTTTTTTGTTGGTTTGTTTTTAATGACAGAACGAAATCAAAATTCTGCTTGCAGTAACATAATGCAATAGGGAGTTAATAGCCCTTTTGAATTATCCCCCCTACACCAGCAAAACATTAAAACGCAGAAAACACTACCTCATAACTTTCCTTAATATCTGTTTGTCTCTATGATCTGTTAAATTTCCCCAGTGTATACTGTATGTGTATATATATATATATATATGAAAGGTAATGAAATTAAACAATAAGTATTGAGGATATCATAATTGAAATGGAAGCTTTAGCACAAGTTCTACCAGGAAGACTCAATTGTTGCGTCACTAATTACCTTCTCATCTATCCAATCACGTCTAATACTTACGGTATAAAAGACCGGTACTTACACGTGTTTGAGTTCTCAGATGCTGACGCTTCCATTGATGCTCTCGTTCAGTCACCAGCCAACATGTTTCAGAACACCCATATTGTTTACAATTATCGACACATCCGACGATGTCCCGCCCTACCTCCTGCTGCAAGTCGAGGTTCCCGCGTTCAGTCTAGCATCTCCCCTTGGGCACAGCGGTCTTCGGAGAGTATTGATCAGCCAAGGCCTTCATGAAGAAGTTCTGCGTAAGCAAGTTTTGCGTTCCCGATATTCCACAGTTATATGGTTATTTAATTATATCAGCTTGACAATACTACGCTCAGTTTACAAATACCCACTAACAACTGTGTTGATTATAAATCAAATGTGCTTAAGAGCTTTATGCATATGCAATATCACGGGTCGCGCTCTTCATAACGTTGCCCAATCACCAGAGTTCGGTTGCGTGTATATATAAATAAATAAAAATAAAATAAAACCCGAGCTAAAGAGCACGTTGTCATTGGCTGTTATGCATATACTGCAGTGGACTAGAATGGCAGTAATTTACATATCACTAGAGTAATAGTAATTTCACAAACAAATATTTCACCTATTAGGCTATTTTAATTCATAAAGTCACTTTATAGGCTACTTCAAATTAGATCTATAACATTGGAAACGTGTATAATCGATGTAATACTCAACTTTCTAGTGGCTACTTAATCTACTGATATGTGTTATAGGAATCATTTATGTGAGGGGTATTTTCACATTAATGTACAGAGAAATGCAGACTAAAGGATCAAGGAGTTGTGTGGCGCCGGTCAAAGTTACACATACTTGGCCAAAAACTGCTACCTCAACAGTCATATTAGTATATATCAGACTAATCAGTGAAAGAGACTCGAGTGACATTGTCTTGCATGCTCAACTGTGTGATTTACATGTCTATGCACCATTTATTCAAGATTCTCAACTGTTGTGGCCAGCGTCTTCCAGCCATGAATGGGGTTATGCAAAGAGCAACTTGGGAGCCAAGGCAGACATTTGCTGCACACCTTAAAAAAAAAAAAAAAAAAAAAAAAAAAAGATTCCATGCTCAAGAGTCAACAGATCAATTATCACTTTCTTCTTTCAAATCATTCCTCTTTCACATCCTGATCATGGTCCGCTGTTCCTTTCTTGTATACAATTATGAAAATTGAAATTTAACATTCCTTCCATTCATAGTTTGCTTGCAGGCATTCGAATTCACGCAAGTATTTTAATCCTAATTTTTCAAGTCCCGTATACCTTCTCTTTGTTTGCTTCATAAAGCCCATGGTGCAGGTTAAACACCACTGTCGATTAATGGGTAGCCTACATAAAGCAGTTAAGATATGCGTAAAAAGTTAGAAATGTCTCCAAAATGGTGTTAAAGTCCAGTTTTTGTAGTTTTTGGTTAGTAACGGTTATTTTTTTACGCGACTCGGCGATGACGTCACATGAGGTAGACGCAGGCAGCGGCGCTCTTCAGAATCGGCTAACAGTTACAGTTCTGATGGTTCACAGACGAGGAGATCGATGTTCTCGTCAGGGCCGTGAAAGAAAGAGAAGTGACATTGGGGATGGGACAAACCCACCGAAATTAGCTTCGGTTAAACATGCATATAATAATTTGGGTAAATGTGTACGCTTTATGCCTATTTTTCCTATCGTCGTGAACACAACAATGATTTCACTCGTGTTTAAATAGTTTTCCTTATAATAATGTATCATTTGCAAAAAGTAAAATGCGTCTGTGTAGATGAGAGAATCATCTACAGTGTATGCGCGTTGTTCACTCTGTGTTATGGCCAAGCATGCGCGCTTAAAATAGCTGAATGTACGCGCAACGCGCCACTAACTTTAGACTAGCTTAGGGTGACCAACAGTCCTGTTTTTCCAGGACATGTTCGGTTTTAAAGTCCTCTTCTGGCTGTTTTTTTTTTTAATTATGAAAATGTCCTGGTTTTCAAAAAACTTCTGGGAAAGATCAGCTCTAAAGCAAAACATAGATGGGCAAACAAGGAGGATGAGGAAGAAAAACATGATAAAGAGGAAGAAAACTAAATATACATTGTTAGTTCGTTTTTGTAAGTTTGTGAGAGCTATTTTTGTTAAATTTGGAGGTATTTCTTTTAGTTATTTCTTATTTTTCTAATACAGAAGAGACATTATTTCATTAATTCAAACCTGTAATAATTATATATTTATTTTTCTAATACAGAAGAGACCATTCATTCATTCATTCAAACCTGTAATAAAACAGGCTCTGAGAAGCCTATCTGAAGTTGTGTCTTGTAATATAACCATTTTATCCATACAGAGGAGGCATAGGCTACTTTAGCATCCTGGATATGAGGCATAATGCCTGAATCCGTTTGTGCTACACATAGCATACTCACACCTCATGCAGGATCATGGTCCCCTTCAAGCCAGCACACACGAGTATGTTCATGGTTTATGTTTACTTTACCAATCTTTTTACACTAAGTCCTTTGAACAACAGCTATAGGTGACAGGAGATGTGTTGCATACACAATAAACATGCATAAGAATCTTTCCTACTTATCCCTAGGCAATTCCGGTACACTGCGTACAGGCAGGCTATACGCTGGGCTTATGGAGTTTTAGGCAGGAGTATAAGAAGGCTCTTGTGTGGTTCCAACCATCAGACAATAAATCCAAAGTCGTGACCAGACCTATCAGGGCTTTCAATCGCCTCGTTTGGATGACAATGAATAAAAATAATAATTGCTTATTCTGTTGTGATCGCCCAATTGCCCTCACAATGTTATAAAGTACACAGAATACATGAATTTTTATAAGAAAAAAAAACAGTTTATTGGCATTGCTTGTAATGGTTACCAAACATTTACTGAACAAGGACAAAGATTACTGAACAAAGACACAGGTTGCAAGTAAACAAATCTATATAAAAAAGCCCACTGCTGAAGGGCTAGACCTGAAACGTTTGCACATTGTTTCTTTTGCCTGCAATAGTGTGGTCCAGAGCCATAGAGAGAGAGTTACGACACTCCCATAGCCCGCCATAGGAACTCTGGAATGAGGAAGTAACGCGTGTCGAGGAACAGCCAATAGTTCCAAACACTGATAGTTCCAGCATTGAACCCCATTCATTTTCAGTGCTTCCGAAGTACGCTCGCTGGTAAATTAATGAAATTACTGTATTTTTTTACTTTTACACACATTAGCCGACCGTGAATCTAGTCAGTATATTTTATGTAGCCAGTTTTAGTTAATGCTTATTGGAAGATAATGGGTTAATTGCAGCTAGCTATAGCTTACATGACCAACTCTTCATTAAAGTTAGCTAACTTATGGTAACCTGATGTATATATATAATGTATATGTAGGCCTA
The DNA here is from genome assembly GCA_030578275.1 of Meda fulgida. Taxonomy (NCBI): domain Eukaryota; kingdom Metazoa; phylum Chordata; class Actinopteri; order Cypriniformes; family Leuciscidae; genus Meda; species Meda fulgida. Next base: position 16,376,988 of record CM060624.1, on the reverse strand, counting down.
TGCCACTTTCTTGTTTTTAACAGACAATGTGTTACTGCATGTGAAAATTAATACTACAAGATCTACAATACTTAACCAGTTTATTTAATCTCAAGTCTCAATGAAATACTGACATTTTCTCTTTCTCTCTTGTACACACACACAAACCATGAACTGATATACATTTCGTTAAATGAGTAGGGCAGATTAAACAAAAAACTGAACCGATGCTAAACCTCACTCTATGCTGGAGGTTGCTCTCTCAGCGAGAGTACCGTAAAGCTTCAAATAATAGCCAAATCCCAAATAGACGCCTGTCTCTTTTACACGCCTGGTGTGGCGACAGGTTTGGGTAAATAAAGTTTTTTTTAGTTTCGAGATGTATTTAATCTCCTAAAACCCGTCAGATCGCCCGCTTTTTGGCGCCGACAAAGCCTTTTTTGATCAGTGAGTGATGTAGAATGACTGCTGCGCATGACAGGGCGCTTAACGCAGAGCAAGAGAGAGAGCCACGGCAGCGCGCGCGCACTCTCACGTCTTCAAACAACACGAGCGCTGTCATGCTCTCTCTCCCTCGCGCATATTAATCAAAATCAATTGACACGATAGTAAAAGGTCGGAAGATCGCAGTTTCACGTGGAGCATTTGGGGATTTTTAGTGATTAGAGACTCTAGGAACAACATCTCAACACTAAATTATAAAGGCCTGTTTCAAATACAAGCCGGTGCAGTTCGAGGATTTGGGAAAATAAAAGCCCGGGCTATTATTTGAAGTTTTACGGTATGCCTGTTCTGTCATATTTACATCATGCGGTCGCGGCTAGCTCCTACCTCTCGCGCTCAAGCCTCGACGGAAGAAGCGCGCAGGTGTTGAAGGTGTGCCTCCTCAAAGTGTCCGCCGTCAGGGTGAAACAGTATGCTATTTTTATTTACCCGCCACGGTGGCCGGTAGGTGAAGCGAGTTTACCCTAATTCCATCCCTGATACACACATAACCCTAACCCATTTAAATAAATGAATTGTGTGTGTGTGTATACAGATCCTTCTAGAAAAATTAGCATATTGTGATAAAGGTCATTATTTTCCATAATGTAATGATAATAATTAAACTTTCATATATTTTAGATTCATTGCACACCAACTGAAATATTTCAGGTCTTTTATTGTTTTAATACTGATGATTTTGGCATACAGCTCATGAAACCCCCAAATTCCTATCTAAAAAAATTAGCATATTTCATCCGACCAATAAAATAAGTGTTTTAATACAAAAAAGTCAACCTTCAAATAATTATGTTCAGGTATGCACTCAATACTTGGTCGGGAATCCTTTTGCGAAATGACTGCTTCAATGCGGCGTGGCTTGGAGGCAATCAGCCTGTGGCACTACTGAGGTGTTATGGAGGCCCAGGATGCTTCGATAGTGGCCTTAATCTCATCCAGAGTGCTGGGTCTTGCGTCTCTCAACTTTCTCTTCACAATATCCCACAGATTCTCTATGGGGTTCAGGTCAGGAGAGTTGGCAGGCCAATTGAGCACAGTAATACCGTGGTCAGTAAACCATTTACTAGTGGTTTTGGCACTGTGAGCAGGTGCCAGGTCGTGCTGAGAAATTAAATCGTCATCTCCATAAAGCTTTTCAGCAGGTGGAAGCATGAAGTGCTCCCAAATCTTCTGATGGCTAGCTGCATTGACCCTGCCCTTGATAAAACACAGTGGACCAACACCAGCAGCTGACATGGCACCCCAGACCTTCACTGACTGTGGGTACTTGACACTGGACTTCAGGCATTTTGGCATTTCCTTCTCCCCAGTCTTCCTCCAGACTCTGGCAACTTGATTTCCGAATGACATGCAACCACTGAGCAACAGTCCAGTGCTGCTTCTCTGTAGCCCAGGTCAGGCGCTTCTGCCGCTGTTTCTGGTTCAAAAGTGGCTTGACCTGGGGAATGCGGCACCTGTAGCCCATTTCCTGCACACGCCTGTGCACGGTGGCTCTGGATGTTTCTACTCCAGACTCAGTCCACTGCTTCCGCAGGTCCCCCAAGGTCTGGAATCGGTCCTTCTCCACAATCTTCCTCAGGGTCCGGTCACCTCTTCTTGTTGTGCAGCGTTTTTTGCCACACTTTTTCCCTCCCACAGACTTCCCACTGAGGTGCCTTGATACAGCACTCTGGGAACAGCCTATTTGTTCAGAAATTTCTTTTTGTGTCTTACCCTCTTGGTTGGGTGTCAATGATGGCCTTCAGGACAGCAGTCAGGTTGGCAGTCTTATCCATGATTGCGGTTTTGAGTAATGAAACAGGCTGGGAGTTTTTAAAAGCCTCAGGAATCTTTTGCAGGTGTTTAGAGTTAATTAGTTGATTCAGATGATTAGGTTAATAGCTCGTTTAGAGAACCTTTTCATGATATGCTAATTTTTTGAGATGGGGATTTGGGGTTTTCATGAGCTGTATGCCAAAATCATCAGTGTTTAGAACAATAAAAGACCTGAAATATTTCAGTTGGTGTGCAATGAATCTAAAATATATGAAAGTTGAATTTTTATCATTATGGAAAATAATGAACTATCACAATATGCTAATTTTTTTAGAAGGACCTGTGTGTGTGTGTGTGTGTGTATATATATATATACACACACATACAATTAATATATTATGTGTATGGGTTAAGGTTAGTTATGTGTGATTCAAATATACATGTGTACTGTACATCATATACATGTATTTGTGTGTGTTTTCTGATATGGTTTAGTCTATGATTAGGGTAGGATGAAGGGGTACATTAGCCATACTGAAATGAATCCCGTTAACAGTTATGAATCAAGTTTAGGAACATAGTTAATTCACTCATTAACTATCTCTCCGGTTTCATTTTATGTTAATAAAGTTTATATTTACCGAACATTACTGCAAATTTGTACATGCACACTTATATTTTATGTTGGTTGTAATTCTGAACGGACCGCCTCTCCAGACCTCTTTGCGTGATCACGAAGGTAGGCTAATGGCTGAATCGGAATTTATAAGCAAGATCACGGGAATCAATAGCCTAAGAAAAAAAGTAATGATTTTGTGCAAAGTAAAACCAAAGCAACAGCACACAAAGAAAAAAACAAAACATGCAGAATGCAGGAAACCACCACTAAATGAGATGACAGGGACATAAGGAAAGAAGATAACTAACAACTAAAATAAATAAATACTTACAACTAAATCATTGGACTTGTCTGTGGAAAGAAAATAATGTGAAATCAGGTTCTTGTAGCGTGACTGCCGGGCTAGGGTGAACGTGATTTCACCAAGTACCACATGTTCCTGGATCAACATCTTTGTTGATCCTGGATCAACTTTCCAATCAACCAATCAGATTTGAGGGACAAGTTTACAGTTTATGTCAGGTTTAGGCTTAGAACCAGGGTGAGGTACTTAAACATCAGTGTTATTCACCTATCATTACCCTCTGATTTTAGGGAAAAGTTATGGGTAGGGTTAGGTTTAGGGGTAGGGATTGGGTAAGGAATACGTTTTGGGACAGGAATGTTGATCCAGGAACATGTCTTACTTGGCAAAATTACGGTGACCGCCGGGCTAGGTAGAGGCTGACGGCCTCCTCAGGGACCTGTTTAAAGGATTTGGCGATGGGGGCGGGTGCATCAGGACAAACTGCCGCTAACCTCTCGAAGAGCTGCAGCTGAATTGGTGTAGCTTTCCCGAAGGGCCTTCATTAATGATGTTGCATAACCTGCAGACTTAATAATAATAATAATACTGTATAAAGATCATTGCCACTAATGGAAACACATGAAATTGTCCTGCAAATGAATTATGGCAAACATAAACAGAATGTTACGAGATTGCCAGGGAGATTACAGTACAGTGGACCCTGATATGCGCTACTAAATGTTTAAAAAATACATAAAAGAAATTTAGAACATATTTGATGATTTGAATGTTACTATTAAATGTTTACACCAATACTGGTGGTGGTAATACATATGGTAAAGTTACATAAACTCTATGAGGTAGTGAATTTACTGAGAGGTAGCTAAACTCTGAAGTGAGAAGTGGATAAACTGTTTCTGACATAATTTCAGCGGTGGGTAAACTGCGTTTAGCCTCCACTACAGCCCTGACAACACGGTCACGGTCAAATGTGAAAGAGAACCGTAGCAGTGTAACACAAAACGCAAACACACAATTGCGAAAGCCGCTTGATGATCATCACCACTGATCCAAACAGTAGCCATGAAGCTTTCATGACGAAATGGACATTTACTTCAGGGCAATTTTGTTTTGGCTCAAATTCGTGAATCACGAAAAATGCTCTTCTAATGTCAGAGTGATCATGCTTGTAGTGGAGGCTGTGTCAAAGGGAACACGGTAGCTATACAAAATACACACAGATATTCTCGAGTAGGCGGTGACAGAGCTAACTTAGCTGAAAAATCTGTTCGCCTAATCTTGACAAATTGCACCCAGCTTCGGAAGATACCTTTGTCCTTGGGGAAACAATGGACCCTATGTCCAGTTTTGCTAAAGTTTTTGCACCCGCCAAAAACACAGTAATAAACCATTTTTGTCTACTTATTATCTAACTAACTCTTCTCTATCTCTAAGCTGTTATGCTATGCTATCTCTCACTATCTATCCATGTTATGCTTATGATATCTATCTATCTATCTATCTATCCATCTATCTATCTATCTCGATATATTTACTCATATATTTGACAGTCACTCTTTCACTAGCTAACGTTAGCTACTACTCGCGGACTTTCGTCTGTTGTTGTCCAACAGCGAGTACCTCATGTGACGTTATGCAATGCATTGTGGGAGGAATTCGAATCCTCGCTAAGCTATTGCTAAATGCTAACATATCACCTACTTTTCCGTATTATATTTCTTTTTTGTAATCCCCTACAACATCAAATACAATGGATAACTGTTTAAATGTTTATTACCAACTAGAAAACTGCCAGAAAAAAAACCTGCACCATGGGCTTTAAGGCATAATAAACCTCTGGTAAATGCCCAACAATCACATTGTTTTATATATATATATATATATATATATATATATATATATATATATATATATATATATATATGTGTGTATATATGAAGTGCAAATGCTTGATTTGTGCGATTTGCTTTTGTTGATCCTTACCGCTGTCTCGGATTTAGGGGCTGTTTACACGACTCCGTTTTCAACTAAAAACGTAAAACTTTTTATGTGTATTGGCCCGTTCGTTAACACGACAGCTGCGTTTTGGGTGGCTGAAAACGGGTTTCAAAGTGAACGTTTTTGAAAATTGTCTCTGTGTAAACAATAAAAATGTGAATCTGTGAAAACGATGACGTCGCACCTGCATATTACACGTTCAGTCTATAGTGTTTCATCGCCATCTAATGGCCTGGCAGCAGAATACAGCGTTTTTAGTCTTTTTCGCGGATCCATGTGAAGGGGGATCGTTTTGACAATGGTGTCGTCTGTGCATGGAAAAACTCAGAGGAAGCATACCGTTTTAAGCATATCGTTGTCATGTAAACGTACCCTCAGTCACATCTTCAGTACCAGACCTTCCAGCTCTACCCACTCATTCCCAATCTCCAAAGTATTAACTGGTTCCACCTGCAACACTCATCATGTGCATATACTCTCACTCCGCCACTTCTCATTGTCTGGTCTCGTTTACCACTATGGTGCTAAAACTTACCTGACTCCCACCTGGTTTGTACCTGTCAGTCATTCTTCAGTCTTCATCTTCGGCTATTCAGATCCAATCTGATCCTGAAAAAGAAGAGAGACTTTAATATCATTCAAGCTAAGTGCTGATTTGAACTTGACTGCTGTGACCTTCCTGTTTACCTGCTAATAAACATTCTGAACGTTACCTTGGTGTTCTCCTCTTCTGTTACTAACAACCAGACTCTGTTTAAGTTTTAAACTGTTGACATAAACACATCTTACATTTTCTGAGCACTAAATTGATTCCGTTCGTGTCGCAGATTCGTGAGTGTTTGCCTCACTCGGTTAATTGCTTCTCACAAAGAAGGCAAACAGAGCACAGCTACATCTGAATATTAGTTACACTGGTGGCAAATATTCCCCTTTGACTGGTTGAGGGAGTGCAGATTCTGCGTTCCCTTAAGAATTTGTTTTCCTTTTAAAAGAAAGTACTTAAAATAGTCAGTGCTTTTAGAGGTTCAAGCATCTGAGTTTTTGAATAATTGCCCGCATGCTGAGAGCATACGCACGTACACACACTTCACACACAGAAAGGAACATGAGCTTCTTTGTTCCTTCATGTCCCCTAAAAGGGGCGGTAATTGCATGTAATTGTATTTTCTAATGATGGGCTTGCTTTCTGTGGAAACAAAGCAGCCAATGGCAGCTGTTATGGCCAAACTCAAGATAAAAGAAAATCATTAAGCAATTTCATCAAGGTGTATTGCTATACGCAGAGATTCACTTACGTGCACACAAACACTTGTGTAAAACACACAATAGATTCTTACCAAAAAATGAAACCTGCAGTGCTGGAGGAACTAATCAATATTGAGCTAAATGGTGAACTATGAATTTATTAACTATGCTTGTTCTCATACCACTCATATGAATACAAATGTCGTCATCGTTGATCTTGGGTTGTGCTGCAGTACATACCTTTAGTGAGGACTTTAAGATCAGTATTTTGACAAAGGAATATGTCAGAATTTAACACCAAAATGTCTCTCTTGATTAACAGATGTTAATCTTTTTTTTATACCTCTTTCACCTGTTTTTAAAAATGCACACCAGCAAAATAATTTAATCTGATTTTTATGGAATGCAATAACTAATCAGCTGTTTCAGCACGAAAACCTGCACCTTGTTTGTTAATCAACCACAATATAGTTTAAGGAAAATATATCTCAGACTATATGTTTCCATTTTTATATGACAAAACTTGTAGCATATGCAGAAATCAGAAGCTCTTTTACAAATATGAGCCAATCACGATTTGTGTCATTAAGGTGCTTATTATATTTGATCTAAACTTTAGTTTGTTCCCCATTTACATTAATATTATAATGAAGTGACCTTTCACACCACAGGCCTTCCACAGCTAGTGCTCTGTACTTTAATAACAGTGTGACGGTTTTCAACATAGGTCATTTTGGAGAACTTTTAGAAGACCAAATTATAATGCTGTAAACTTGAACAATACTGAAAGCCTTCTAACTAATGTTCTGGACTGAGTCTTTTCTCTGAGAGCAAACTGTTCATATAATGAACTCATTTCTATAATGTTTTGTGATATGGTGACCTTATTCTACAGACAGACACATCTGCAAATAAAAGTTGTAGCTAAATATGTTGAACTCTGCAAGCACCTCTCTCCACTTCTCCCTTGTTTGTTAATGAGTTATGTTGCTGTTTAAATAACAAAACATAGAAGCTACTGTAAAATGGCCAATAAATCACCCCACATCACTTTTTTCAAATTAATTTTAAATTAATGCGCTACATCTGTAATATAATTTATTTAAAAAACTATACTTTATTACTTAGCAGCTGTTTCAGATAAACACTCAACTCGTGAGGTTGCCGGATAAGGTCGCTGGCCAGTCTTGTGGCGGGCCCAGATTTTCATTCGGCACCCCAGCAGACAACGTCATGTCTATCGCCGCATCACAAGGTGGACTTGAGTCATCTGGAGATGTAGACTCGGCAGTGCTGCCTCTTTCGGGGGTGCCAGCATTGCCCGAGTCTGATCCGGAACTGACTGCCATGCTTTCCCGGGCAGCGGCGAGCATCGGGCTTGAATAGAACCCTTCACCATGTCCCGAGCGCTCAAGGCTTGATGATTGGTTTTTGGGGGCGGTGCGTGCTGACATGCGCACAGTCACTGCTAAATTGCCTGAGTCAATTTGAGGGCAAGAGTGCAGTCCCACTGAAGTTATTTCAGAGGCTCCTGGGGTATATGGCGTCCACAGCGGCAGTCAGGCCGCTCGGACTGCTTCATATGAGACCACCTGGCAACTTGTTATGGAGTCACAAGCATCTGAGGTCGCTTCGTGCCATTCACATTCCGGGCGAGCTCAATCATTCAGCCAACAAGCTCTCACGACAACGCTCATGTCCCGGGGAATGGAGACTCCATCCCCAGACGGTTAAGCTGATTTGGGATCGACACACAGGTAGATCTGTTTGCCTCACCAGACACTTCTGACAAAGAAGGGGACCCTCTACACTGATGCACTTGTGCACAGCTGGCCGCAGAGCCTCCGCAAAAATGCGTTTCCCCCAGTGAGCCTTCTCCCACAGGTCCTGTGCAAGCTCAGGGAGGACGAGGAGCAGGTCCTTTTGGTTGCACACCTCATTGGCCCAGTCAGACTTGGTTCTCCGAACTGGTGCTACTCACTTCAGCCAATCCCTCTGAGGAAGGACCTCTGTTACATCCCCCTGCCACAACTGCTGTACCGCTGGAGCAGGTAACATAAAGCGAGATTGCTCGTGCAGCTCCTTTTATACAAACAAGGTGGGGTGGAGTTGCGCTATGGAAATTTTGCAGACCCATGGCATTGTTTTTCCATTGGCTCATTTTGTAGAACTCGAAGGTGATAGACTTCTAAGCGAAACCCCAATTTTGTCAGCCACTAACGTAATGTCTCCGTTCCCTCCTTCAGGGAAACGAGGGCTACATACGTAACCAAGACGTTTTTCTTCAATGCATGTTGGCCACAATTATTGGCACCGCTAGAAATTCTTATGGGTAAAATATCTCTGAAATATTCCCATTCATATTTAAAAAAATTTGTCCACCAGCGTGACTAGAATTGTTAAATTGTCCGGCCACGACTTCTTGTTCCATGGGAGTATTAATATAGGGAAAAACCAACATGGAAAGGAAGACGATGAAACTTTAAGTTCTTATGTTTTCGCATTCTGTTGGCACAATTTGGAAAGGCACAAACACGAACCATTTCTTCTTCACTTGTAAGCAACTCCAATCATCACTCTTCACACATTACGCTCATCCCACCTGGACACTATTTACCTATTTACCGAGAGAGAGACAGAGAGACAGAGAGACATCTCTTATTTTCTTTTATCAAGGCTATACGGGGAAAGAAATGACCTTCTCAACAGCAGTGTCCATCTAAAATGGACGGAGAAGTGGGGTATCGGGCAAACTAATCTTGTGGTTTTGAAGTGTGTGCATGAGGGAGAGAGATATGTCATTACTTCTGACTGATGTAACTCCTCTGACACCTCACTGGATGACCTGGGGTGAACAAGAGTGTTTGTGTGAATGTGACCTTGAATGATTTTTTTTACAGCATCTATCCTCGGGCTGTTTGTGGTTTACTCATCGTTTTTAGTCGGCTTGGCTCTCTTTTAATCTTGTGCCTCACGTCTGTTGTGTTAGCCTCTGAAGTTCGAATGAATCGAATTTTATCAAATAAAAAAAACTTTATTTTATTTTATCAAAATCTTTAAATTTTTATTTACTTTAATCAAAATAACTTACCCTCCCCCTTGGGTTTACCGGCACAAGGGCGGGACTTGTTAACTCACATGAGATCACAGCAATACCAAACCACCATGGTTCAATGATCCAATCAATTCCCGATGTACAAAATCAACTCCTTTTTCTTGTTCAAGAAGCTGTGTATCTTGGATATACATCACAATAATGAAGTAAACACTATCATGCCTACTTTAAGCCAGTAGTGGCTATCACTCCAATTATTTGTTTGAATATGCTGATTGATTCAGGAACAAAACAAGTATTATTTATGAATGAGTCATTAAATAATTTACTCAACCGATTTGCTCAAAAACAATGAATCAGACAGGAATGAAACACTGCTGCTGTGCACTGCTCTGAACAGTTTTGCATTATTTTAACTATATTTTTATTGACAGAGCAAAAATAGACAAATATTGTGTCTAAAATGTAAGGTGTCAGTGAGGGAATATGTCTAAAATGTAAGGTACTTAATACTGACCAGTGGTGGAAAGAGTACTAACAAATTGTACTTAAGTAAAAGTATTGCTACTTAAGTAATAATTTACTTGAGTACAAGTAGAAGTACTGAAAAATAATATGATTCAAGTAAGAGTAAATAAGTATTTGCTTTAAAACTACTCAAGTACTACAAAGTACTTTAGAATTATTTTTCTATTTTTACCCAAAATGGGGAGATGATAGCGATATTGAGCGCTAAACACACACGTCACCTGTTTCATTCATACTGGAAGCCCAGTACTAATTCATCCCTCATGCAGAAATTCCACAAGTGAGATTCATAGAAGTATCTATATAAAGGAGATGCCTTTTATAATAACATGCAAATAGGGACGTTTTGACTGAAACATGAAGACAAACACATGATAGCGATAATATCTGTGTTCAAGCTATCTCAGGTATTTTCATAAGAATGATGTTTGTCTTTAAAGGGATAGTTCACCCAAAAAGGTGAGCCCATGATTTACTAACCCTCAAGCCATCCTAGGTGTATATGACATTCTTCTTTCAGACGAATGCAAACAAGAGTTATATTAAAAAATGTCCTGACTCATCCATCCTTTACAATGGCAGTAAATGGCTGGAGAAAATTTGAAGGCCAAAAAAGTGCATCCATCCGTGATACAAGCGCTCCATTTTTACTCCTGTGGCGCAAGTTGAATTACGTAGTATGCGTATGGTCGTCTGGCGGAAGCAAGTTATTTTAGATTATAAAGTAATAAATATGGGTATTTTTCTAACAAAAACCCAGGGCTTCGCTTCCGAAGGCCTTTAGTATCCCACTGGAGCCGTGCAATTAGTTATTTGTTTTTTTCCAAAAAAAATTCCAGCAATTTACTCCCATTATAAAGCTTAGAAGAGCCAGGACATTTTTGAATATAACTGATTGTATTCGACTGAAATAAGAATGTCATGTACACATAGGAGGAGTTGAGGCGAGTAAATCATGGGGTAAATTAAATTTTTGCGTGAACTAACCCTTTATAGCAATGCTAATCAACATAGCTTGTATCATAGAATGTAATAAAATAATATATACTCTGTGTTAAGAAGCAACATGAAACAATTTTCATTGTATTTCATGTATTGTGATTTTGAAAAGTAAGTCCAGGTAATATCATTTGAATGCTTCAGTTAAATTTCATAATTGAAAGTAAAGAAGAATAAGTGAGAGGTCCCATAAAAAAGAGAGATTTACAACAGTATGAATAAAAAAGGGCAAGTAAAAAAAAAAATTAAAGCTAGGGTATACGATTTCAAAGATTGTTCATTATTAATATCCTCGTTTAGATGCTGGTTATGGTTATATAGTACAATCCTAACAATAGGAATAGAAAAAAGAATGAAAAAAATCCATTCACTCTATTGGCTGTTCAGCCGCAGAGAAGTTGACCAATGTAAGCTGTCCGGCCGGACAGCTTACATTGGTCAACTGCTCTCATCCAATTACCAGCTCCACTTGAAACTCCGCCTGGCGCTCGCGTCTCCACCCCACCGCACCTGCCCCTGCCCCCCTCCTGCGACATGAAATTGCTCGAAAAAGCAGCTGACAGTCTATGGTAGCTAGCTAAGTGGCATCAGATAAAAAAATGGATCAAAAAATAAAAGACAGCAGCAAGCGGCCCCTGCTTGCCCCTAGTGTAATGTTTGGAAGAAAGAGAAAGTCTGTAGTGGAAAGAGCAGAGATAAAAAAAATTTTTTTAAAAATGCGAAGAACGCCGGACCCAAAGTAGAATAAATATAGGGTCCACCATTGATTGTTGAAGGAAGCTTCGGGGAGATCTTGGTGTGAAAACCGACGCTGACACGGCTGACTTTTTGTTGAGCAGGTAACGTTAAACATTTATTTATACTTTTATGGTGTGACGTGTTACATAAATAGCTTTTTAACAATTACTGAAAACCTTAGGAATACTAGTAGTAGTATACTAATGGTGGTGGGGAGTTGCTAATCTTTGCGTTGGCGTGAACAGAGGGGAGGGGTGTGTGTGTGGAGGGGCGGGATGAGTTTTTAAAAAATTCAGGCTTTCTCGACCGATTTTCAAAATCGTATACCATAGCTTTAAGGGGCGTACGGGTTAACATGTTAAATTAAATTCTCCTTTTTTTTCGTTCTACTGAAAATGTGCTGGGAGCCCACTGTTGCTATAGTAACAAACTACACTTTTACGTTCATCTGATTGACAGATAAATCTTGCGATCTTATTTCACTGTTGTTGAGGGTTTTTCAGCTTTGTACAAAGTTTGCTTCGTACATTTCGTTTATCTATGTTGTTAAAGAGGGCGAGATTTACCATTTAATTGAACTGTGTGCATTGTTCGTGCAACTGTTAGACACTTACATTGTTCTTGCTCCGTCAGTGCAATAACTGGGTCCATGTTATAAGCGGAGTTTTTCATTTCGTTTTTCATCAACTGCTCAGTGCTCTGGTATTATCAATGGGATGACCCATTTCAGGAGTTGCCATAATTTAAAATAGAATATGAGCCTATTTCACTGAACTGAAACGTAAGCGATAATGATTGAAAACATGAGTACCCCGCCGCCCAGCCGAACTGGAGGTTTTGATTGGTTTTGCACCTGAGTCAAACCTGTCTATTGGCTGAAGCGCTCCAGATCTGACTCTCATTGGCTGAAGCGCTCCAGATCTGACTCTCAATGGCTGAAGCGCTCCAGATCTGACTCTCATTGGCTGAAGCGCGGGGCTCCACCGCAGTAGTTTGAAAAGTGTCTGTCGTCAGCTTTCCCTGTGCTCCTTCGGCACCTTTGTCAAAGTACTTTGTACTTTTGGTGAAAAATAAATGTAGCAAAGTTGAATATTTTTATTCTACTTAAGTAAGAGTAAAAGTACCAATTTAATTGTACTCAGGAAAGTAGAAAAAAATAAAAAATCTACTCAAGTACTGTAACGAAAGTATTTGTAAATATAGCTGCAAGCAGCCATTACCGAGGCCAAGCGCAAGAAGTGGCAACAGATGCCATCATGGGTGGGAGTGGCAGACCAACTGCAGCAAGGAGCAATTAAAGACATTTTAAGAGAATTTTGGGCAAATGGCTAAAAAATCATATTTACAGTAACTTTTAAGATTATTTAATGGATTATCACTTTCGACCAATAGGTGGCGCAGTTATGAAATCGATGTGATGTGGTCAGAGTGAGGTGACAATGACACATACAAAGTTTGGTGTCAAAATGTCAAGGCATTGCAGAGATAAAGACTTAATAGTCACTTTGGCAGCATGCCTCAAATTTGCTGCTGCGGTATACAAAAGCGGTTTTGTCTATCGTCACGAAATCCATAACTTTTAGTCGGCATGGTCTGGAGATGATATGATTCGATTTTGGTGAAAATTGGACAAACGGTTCAGGAGGAGTTCGAAAAAGAAGGTTTTGAAAGTAAATAAAGATGGCGGACAGGAAGTTCGGCCAAATACGGCATACTTGGTATCTGTGTTCTCCGCATGACCCAAGGAAACTATTAAGACCTGTGTCATTACAATAGGCAGATTTATTCAAAAGTTATTCGCATTTTTGGAAATATAATTCTAACTTTTGACCAAAAGGTGGTGCTGTCTGGAAATCATTTGAGTACCTTCAGGGCATGGTGCTGATTGCACCTTCTGAGTTTCGTAATGTTACAGCAATGTATTCATTAAGTATACCATATTAAAACACAAAACTGTATTGAAGTCAATAGGAATTTCATGTTTTGTTCTATTATAGCGCCACCAAGAGGCTCAGTCCCACCATTTTTTTATGTGTCCTCAAAGTGAGCCCATACATCTGTGTGTCAATTTTGGTGAAAATATCTCAACTTGCCTCAGAGTTATAGACATTTTTGTAAAAACCAAAAAACACGTAAAAAATGACTGACACTTAACTTTGATTGAATTTTACTACCCCTTACTATCAATATTTTGCATTTGGGTATTAGCATTTCGCCAGCAACCTATGTTTCCAAACTTCGGAAGGTGGTTTTGTCTCTATCGGACTAGCGGTTTCGAAGATATCCGCAAATGTTTTTTAAGCGCTAAATTACAACGCTGAACAAACCATATGCCGAAACCTGGCAAGTCTGGTATCGTTGGACTCGGCAAGGATTCAGGAGTATAACGATATGACTCGCATGAAAATAAGTCAACCACAGCTAGAGTTATAAGCATTTGAAATTTTTATTTTACCACTAGGTGGCGCTGTTTCAAAAATTCTCAGGCTCCTTCAGGGCGTCGTCCTGATGACCCATACCGAGTTTCGTAACAATTCATTCATGCGTTCAAAAAATACAGCATTTTAGCACATTCAAAATGGCTGACAGCCAAAATGGCCGACCTGGGAAAATTGGACATCAGTCAACTTGGCATGATGCCCTGAAATCTAACAAACCGTTGAGAAGTTATGAGCAAAAATAGCCATTTTTCATATCTCCGGACCAGTAGGTGGCCTCAAGCATGTAGCCTCAAGTCATGCTTGTGATGACATGTACCAAGTTTGGTCTGAATACGATAAAGCGTTACAGAGATACAGCCTTAAGTCTGTTTTCACAAGCACTACGTAAAATTAGTTTGCATGTTATTCGATAACGGTTTGGATTATCAAAAAGCTTTTAATAACTTTTTGTCAGCATGCTCTGAATATGATCTGGTGCAATTTTGGTGAAAATCAGAGCAACCGTCTAGGACGAGCTCGCAAAAATAGTTTTTTTGGACAATTCAAAATGGCGGACATATTTTTATGACGGAAAATGACGTCATAGGGTGCAATCGAATCGTCGTGAGCTCAGGAATCAGAGGAATAATTTAGTTGATAGGCCTTACGGTTCAAAAGTTATTAGCATAATATGAGTGAAACTTTGGACAGGTGGTGGCGCTAGAGGCAATGAGCTAGAGACACCAAAATTGGTGTATTTGATGTTGGGACTGTTCTCTATCAGAATGTCAAACCAAAACAACTTTCCCGCAAACTCTTCTATGGACTGCCATAGATGCCCAGTCGGAAGAAGAAGAAGAAGAATAAGAACGCTAACAGATACAATAGGTGCTTGACCCCTAATTAGTTACTTTCCACCACTGATACTGACTTCTTGTTTGTTGAACTGCTAAATAAAAGCAATATCCCACAATCATCCTTGCCCTCTTTGTTACTAAATAACTTCTCAAAAACGGCCCAAGCTGTTGTTGCTGTAGTTCTCATAAATTAGTAACGGATGTTCTTCCACATCAATTCTGCCATCAGCTCCAATTATTATGGAATATAAATCACACAGAGGCTCATGGGCTAAAATAAGAACTGCTAAGATGTAGGCAACATTTACAGGTATATGATTATTCAACAGCTAACAGATTTTACAAGTCAATTAAGTAGACTAATCCTTGCAGACAGAACATTGTTCTACAGTAACTATCAAACTGCTGGAAATTAGCCTACAGAGAATAAATTGCATTCATGTGTTAATCCATGCTTAATATAGATGAGTTCCAGCGACTGTCTGCATGCGTGTGTGTGTGTGTGTGAGAGAGAGAGAGAGCTCTGAAACAGCAATCTGAAAATCGTGTTGGTGCTATGGCAACATGAGATCAGCTGTGGTATCCAGGTAATGGGATGTTAACAGCAGTGCAGTACCTGACATCTGAATTCTTTCATTTCCTCATTCCCAGAACAAGTTATAAATTAGTCTGTAATGTCCACTCAGTTCCAAATGCCATATTTTGTTACATTTATGTTCTGGTTGGTGGACATTTAGGTTGTTGATTATTTCTCAATAATCGGTCTCATTTGGTCCCTGTTTCCTTTCGGTGTATAGTTCTTCCAGAAAGACTTGGGAGGCGAAATTACGTAACAAAGCATACATTTATTAACATCCCAGCAAGCATTGTGTTATAAAGTTCTTCGGCGTCCGTAGCTTACAATTTGCTGCCTGAAGATGCAGGCATGGGCGCAGCCGACCCCCTGGAGGATGGAGGTGAATGTTGGCGTCAGCATCTGCAAACTCAGACATGTGTAAGTACCGATCTTTTATACTATGAGTATTAGAACACGATTGGTTAGATGAGAAGGTAATAAGTGATGTAACAATTGAGTCTTCCTGGCAGAACTTACGCTAAAGCTTTAATTTCCTGACTCCTTAGTTGTCAATGTGACTGATTATTCCCTCGTCCGCCTCCATATGATGATGATGATTTTCATCATGTCCAGTTTTTCATCATGTCTCGTTTAGTTCCTTGTTTGCCCATGTGTATATACAGTCAAACCAAAAATTAATCAGACACCAGATATAAATTGCTTTTTTTTACTAGTTGGTGCTTGTAAAAAAGGACACTAAAGTTCATTTATGTTAATGAGGATAACAAAATAAATAAACTGTGACATATTATACAAAAAAATTCTTCATACAGTGAACACTTTGACCTGACCATGTTTTGCTCAAGTGTTTTTTTTTCTTTAACTGCTAATGCGACCTTTTAAACCCCAGACTGAACAAAATTAAGCATTGCTTGGTAATTTATTGACCTAAATTGGTATTATCTAATTGTGTACTTAAATTTAATAGCTGACAGCTATTCAACCTAATTCATTTGTGAGACAGTCTAACAGAAGGATGGCCAAAACCAGAGAAATATCAACTGATTTAATAACTCTGAGTTCTTGTCATATTTTATTACCATTTTTGAAACTATAGCGAATATACTGTGATAATGTGAGAAATGTTGAAGGTGTCTGAATAAATGTTGGTTCCCCATCGAGGAACTCGCGATGCGTCGATAACGCTTTGGGAACGCTCCTGCGTAATTGCGTCTGAAGCACTTGTGTCAACAAGTCCAATGGTGAGAGTGGGTCGTCACGGGCGGGTGACGTGACGACCAGGAAAGGATAAAGGACATCCGGTTTAGAACCATGCTAGCTTCTGTGCCTCAGCAAGTGCTCTGTGTTACATACTGTCTGTCTTTTTTATTGTTGTCTGTCACTATATCAGTCACAAGCATAGATATTATGGCGAACAAAACAACCAGATCGTGTTTTCCTCCCTGCCCTCTTTCTTTACAGGTGGGGATACACACGAGATATGTGTTGTTTGTTTGGAACGGAGTATGATCTGTCAGCGCTCAAGGGCACTGACTACGAGCATTGCATGTTAATATCGCTTTACTCGCTCCGTTCCCGCTAGTCCGTTCCCGGGTGTTCATGCTCTCGTTTCTCGCAGTACCGACCCCTTGTTGTCGAGGCAGCACGGAAGCTGGTATTGTGGGATTCGCAAACTGATCTCGCGGATGGGTTAGAGACGGGCTCCGCCTTTTCTCTGCCTTTACCCGGGGGATCCAGCACTCTCTCTCTGGGATCGGAAGCCCGCACCACGGCTTCTTCCACCCTGGTTAGAGAGCCCGGTGTTTTAGCAGTCTATCTCTGAGGAGGTAGAGGTGCTGAGCATCAATGCAGGGGAGTAAAAACTCACCACCCTCATCTATTAAGGGCATGTTCAAAGAAATCATGTAGCTCTATATAAAAATGGATAATAGTGGACGGGCTACGTTCATTCGATAACATTAAAACTACGTGTTTGCACTATCGGGAGTTTCCCCATGCTACTGTTTATTTAAAAAAAGACTGCAATAAGAATCCAGTGGTTCCGTTATTGACGGAAATGAGAGGGAGGGGGAGAGGAAGCGGGAGCCGGTAAGAGGACTTTTCACGAGTGATGATATTGCGCAAATTCAAACTGCTCAAAAGCACTTGCTATGGTATTCCGCCATGCAATATAGTCATCAATTTTAAACGCTTAGAAAAACACGATGTTTTATTTTGTGTCACTAGCCTAGGTCGAGTTACACTACTCGAGTAACTGTGTTTAAATAGGAAAAACGAGGAAGTGTTTGGTCGCTTCTCTTTTTGGCCCATATTTAATGCACTGGGCTAAGCTAAGTGCTAACATAGTTTTGCGGCAATACAGAGCGATATAGTGCACGCACTGAGACGAGAGGTATGTATCAACTCGTCTTAGTTAAGGGAATAACATAGTTTAATATGAAAAACCGGTGGAGTATCCCTTTAAGGGAATTGAAGATTCTACATCATAATCCCCAATGTACATTGAGTTTTGGAGTTTATAACTTCCATGTCAGGGCTTTCCAGTTTTTCCCGATCTCCACTAATAAAAAATGAGATCCCGGATTAACTCTTTCAGCTTGTATTTTTAATTCTAAATTTATATTTAAAAGTGCTCTATTATGGATTTTTGTAAATGACCTTTCATGTAGAGTGTAACATAGCTCTAAGTGAATGAAAACATCCTGCAAAGTTTTAAATCTGAAAGTGCACCGTATATAAAGTTATTGTCTTTCAAAAGTAAGAGTCGACTCTGAGTCAATTAAATTAATTGTTTTTCAAACGAGTCATGAGGCGTTTCGTTGTGACGTCAAGACTAAACATTAGTATATTAAATGCCCACGTATTGCACGCGCAGACACCAGGGAAACTTGAACCTCAAACTGGTAGCTGATTCCTTTACTGGATAGCATCATGTCGAGAAGACGGCGCTGTGCATAATGTGAAGGTGAAGCCAGTTATTTTTCACTGAGCATGTGAAGAATCAGTGGTTAAAATTAATCTTTACCACGATATCACAGCTGTATAATCCTAAACTTTTGCTGTGTTCCCTTTATTTTACTGACGACTGCTTTTCTCAATGCAGGATTCACAAACCGCTTGCTCTTTAAAGATGGTGTTCAAAAAACGTAGTTTTGAGTTTTATATTGTGTTGGTCTCCTGCTAACTGGCTAACTCACATTATTACTGTCTTACTGAAATACTTCTGCTGATCAGCTGTGGGCCACTATTACCTAAAACTGTGTCTATTAATGCAGATTATGTACACGCTGTACACGTTAGGCCAATCACAACAGACTGAGCTGTCTGGCCAATCAGAACTGAGTAGCTTCCGGAAAGGAGGGATTTAGAGAGATTGATTCATTTGATGAGTCGTTTGTGAATCATTGAAAAAGTGATGATGTGCAAATGTATATTATGTGGAAATTAAAAAAAAAATTTTTTACTTTTGATGCATGTAAACATGTTGTAGGAGATGCCACAACAACATTAGGAAACTTTAACATAGCATAATAGGGGCCCTTTAATTAATTGGTTTGAAAGAGCTTGGGCATGGCTGATGCCAAAAGCGGAACAGACGCTTGTGAGCTTTCTGTCCTGTCATGGCCTAGGTTCCCCTTAAGGCCTAGCATTACTCCAGGCCTGTTAGAAACTTGGCGCTGGTGGGTAAGGTATTAATGGGGCTGCTGGGCGGAGCAGCCCTAGCCATTAACAAACTCCTTGTACAGGTCAGGGTGTCATTTCCTGTGCTCCCCCTCAGAAAGATTGGGGACCGGAATGGCATTCTCAACAGAAGCCTTTGAAGCAGAAGATGGATATGGGGACCATTTTTTCTTCGGCTAAGGTCCTGACGCGACTGGTGTCAGACCTCTGAGGGCAACCCGGACCGGGCTGGAGTGGTGTACACCTCAGTATACGTTGCCCGCCCCACCTCGGTGCCCTCAGGAAGCCGTTCTGCCAACCCCACCACCCTCGGTGCCTCGGGGTGCAGCGGTCTCCAGCAACCACATGGCTCAGTGTCACCACGACTATGTGTCAAACTCGCACCCTCTGAGGAGGGTTCAAAAACAGTCAGTTCGGTTGTTTCCTGCCAGTATGCTTCAGGTCACCGAAGTGGCTGTTATAATAACACCAGAGGTCAGTCTCTAGAGACTGGTACCCTTAGTAGATTTTCTGACAGAGTGAAGAATCTGC
This sequence comes from Meda fulgida, assembly GCA_030578275.1. NCBI lineage: Eukaryota > Metazoa > Chordata > Actinopteri > Cypriniformes > Leuciscidae > Meda > Meda fulgida. The sequence goes on along the minus strand of CM060624.1, from coordinate 16,357,195 downwards.
CGAATATATATCTCAGTAGGTCCTGCAGATAATAGAGGTTTCATTCTAACACTCCACCTCGTTACAACGGGGTGCTACTCACGTTAGTACATCCCGACCAGGCTCTGGTAATGGAGCAAGAAGTAGAGTCTCTGTTAGCGTAGGGAGCTATAGAGCAGGTGTATTCACCCAACAGAGAATCAGGGTGTTACAGCCTCTACTTTATTGTTCCGAAAAAAGGATGTGGGGTTGCGTCCCATTTTAGATCTTCGTCTGTTGAATTGTGCAGTCATGAAACTCATGTTCTAGATGCTCATACTCAAACAGATCGTGACCAAAATCAGATCTGAGGACTGGTTTGTCACAACAGATTTAAAAGATGCTTACTTCCATGTCTCCATCCTCCCTCAACACAGGAAGTTCCTGAGGTTTTCTTTTGGGGTAAAGAATACCATTATCGGGTGCTCCCATTCGGTCTAGCTCTATCACCCCACACATTCTGGAACTGCGTAGATGCACTTCTGGCCTTGCTCAGGCTGCAGTGTATACGCATTCTGAACTACATCAATGACTGGCTGATTCTGTCAGAATCAGAGCAGTTAGCGGCTCTGCATCGAGATGTCGTCCTCGCTCACATGAACAAATTGGGGTTGAGACTCAATGCCAAGAAGAGTGTGCTTTCTCCACTACAGAGAACCACTTTCCTTGGTGTGGTATGCGATTCAGTCACGACGCAAGCCACACTATCGCCCTTTCGTGTAGCTGCTATCCTCACAGCCACAAAAGAGTTGAAGCAAGGCCAGTCACGCACTGTGAAACAGTTTGAGAAACTGTTGGGCCTCAAAGCAGCACCGTCCAATGTGATACCCTTTGGCCTACTGTACATGAGACCTTTACAGTGGTGGCTCAGAACTAGAGGGTTCTCCCCAAGGGGAAACTCACTTTGTACGATCAAGATCACGCGGCGGTGTCTCCGCGCCTTGGTTATATGGAGGTATTACTGGTTCCTATCCCACATGAGCATTCACGCACTGTTAAGTAGTTCGAGAAACTGTTGGTCCTCATGGCAGCAGCATCCAATGTAAAACCCTTTGGCCTACTGTACATGAGACATTTGCAGTGGTGGCTCAGAACCAGAGGGTTCTCCCTGAGGGAAAACCCACTTTGTACGATCAAGATCATGCGGCAGTGTCTCCATGCCTTGGTTATATGGAGGAAATACTGGTTTATTTCCCAGGTTCTGGTGTTGGGAGCTCTTTGCCATCGAGTTGTTATCTCGACAGATGCTTCCCTCACCGGCTGGGGAGCGGTAATGGAAGGTCGCTCAGCCCAGGGCCCGTAGAGGAGTCATCATCTTCCTTGGCACATAAACTGCCTGGAGATGATGGCAGTCTTCAATGCGTTGAGACATTCCTCACAGACCTGAGGGACCATCATGTGCTTATCCTTACAGACATCGGTACATAAATATGTAGGAGCAGACATCCTGTTGAGGCAGGGGCTGAGGCCCGGAGAATGGAGGCTCCACACTGAGGTGTTGGAGCACATTTGGGGGGTTTATGGCCAGGCACTCTCCATAAAAAGTGGATCTCTTCTCATCTCAGAATTTGACGCACGGTGCACTTTGGTTCTCCCTCACACACCCAGCTCCCTTGCCAATACACACAAAAAGATGTACATCAAATAAATCATCACTTTGGGGCTGGGTTTGCGTATAAAGCTCAATTAACTTAGTCAAACTGAAAATCAAAATAAAGAAAAATAAATGTTGCAACTAATGAGTCAGAAAATAAGTAATGGGTCAGTAAATAAATTACTTAGAGCAAAGACAAATGGCAACAAAATACAAACAAATGTATTTCAAAAGAAAAAGAAAACACCACAACTTACACTAATTTACATATCAAACAAACAAATCTAATGCAACTGGATAAAGTAAAATAAAACTAAAGAAAACCAAAGAAAGATGATTAGAATTAAAGAAAAAGCAATAGACAATTCAGAATTTAGAAACGATCCTAAAAGTCCAAAACAACAACAGTTGAAAAAAAAAAAAAAAAAAAATCAACACAATTAACTGAAAACCTAAATTGTTTTGGAACAACAATGCAGCCATGAATTAACGCGAAGCACCCCGACTGGAATGCAAGTATGGCCTCAACGAACATATAAACAATATGAGACTGTTACTCTGCTAGATTAATTCTCGCCTGACCTAATGTACACGTAAAACTAATACTGATCGTTGAGAAAATGAGTCAATGCTTTATCAAGACACAGTGAAAGCGTAGCTTTCTCTGGCAAGGAACAGAGTAGAGAAACAACAGCAACCCAATTACTGTATCAGGTTCTCACAAATGAGAAAGGGAATAGATTAGGCAGCGTTCTTGAATACAGACCAGCGCTTCGAGAACACACACCTCATACCACAAAGAACAATTAGCGAGAGATTAAGAACAAATTCTCCCTACCGTCTCCAGTGTACACATCCAGTTCGTGCAAACAGCAATAACAGAGTAACAAGCTTGTACAGCAGAAGACGGAAGCAAACTCTCCAACACAAATCAGCATCTCTAAAATATACATTAGACAAAACGCACTTCTCGTAACCAAATACACTCCATGACCTACAAAAAACTATCAATATATTCTCCTTACTGACCCGAGTGCTCGTGTCTGGTTTCCAGGAAGCGGTGACGGAAGCGTGTTAACAACGCAGCAGTTCACAAAAAGTGACGCATAACAGGCAGCACATACGTTACTGTTTTTATAGCCCAGGGGCGCAGATAATGAACTGGAATGGCAAATAATAATGAAGCAAAATCGCCTTTCCTGCCACATAGGGAACTTATATGTTCAATTGTATTGCAAATATTTATATAAAGAATATTTCACATTGTTACCTGACTGATTTTCTGCTTAGCTGTCAGTTTGAGAAGTGTCACTTAAGAAAAATTATGCAACAAAATATCTATAAATATAAATAACAGATTGCCCATCTCATGTTGGTAATTATTCTCTGACTACACCCCCCACTTTATTCCAGTCGAAATGGAGTCAGCGTTTTGAGTGCTCTCTGTCCTGGAACATCCCTCAACCTCCTCTCAGCAGTTGCTTGTGTCAATGTGCCGTTTTCCCAAGTTAGCATGGTGATTCTCCTTTTTTTAATGTAACCTTACTGCTAATGCTATTTCTGCCCCACTATAAAGCTCTCAGAGGGCTATAGTCCACCTGTAGTTATTGTGGAGGGTCATTACAGACCCTCTGAAAGCCAGAGCAGCCCAGTCAGTCACGCTTCCTTGTTTGAGAGCATCTGCACACAGCAAAAGGGCCACTTCACCCCTCTAGTCATCCACACCAACAGTGGTTATTCAGTCTCTCTTGGAGATAAACAGATATTCTATTTTCCTTTCTCTGTGTTGCTGATCCATCTGTTGCCACCTATTTCTAATTTGTGCTGAGTATTGTGCTTTTAGGGATGTAAACACTGTTGCATTTATAAACACTGCTACATGCATATTATGTAAAGAGAGCCAATCCATCTCTTACTTTTGTAGTCTTGCACTTGCACATTTTTAAGTGAGATTAAAATGTTACAAACCTGTGTTATGCACAATATGAAATTGTGTCTTTTAAAATGACAGTTTATTATTTCAAAATTATTTTATTATTCAATAAATTAAATTAAATTTGAAAATATATTTTTTTAATGAATTTATATTTTTAATTAATTTTATGTATTATCCTGATTTAATTTAAACACATTTTTTAATGGTTTTAAGTATCAATTTATTCAAAATATTTATGTGGGTGTACCAACACACACGATGGGTTTCCATCTTTTATGTGGACTATCCATAGTCATAATGATTTTTATACAATACAATGTAAAACTGTATCATATATCCCCTAACCCCAAACACAACTGTAGACTTGGAATTAAAGCCTCTTTTGTTTCCCCGTTATTATTTGATTTACGGGACCAGACACCAGTTATCTTGCCAAGAAAGATTTTATTCTTATATGTCAGGAGAGAAACTTCAAGATGTTGTATTCATGCCAGGTCTATGCGTTTCCGTGTTTCTCTGAGGTAGTACAGTAAGATTGAGCTTTTATACATCACAGAGAGTCTTACAGCTTCCTTGTAAGGTAACAAAACATGTTGCTCTGAGCTTCTTAAAATTAGAACGTATGTCATACGTACACGTTATGTTTAACATGTCACAATTCACTTCCATATTAAGAACTATCCTTGTTGTTTACATCTGTGATGCACTTACATCAGTCGAACATGTTACATTGTACACACCCCATAGCAAAATATAGCTTCCCCCTGTCTGACATATGTTCATCCCATGGATCCATGCTATCTATAGTTCCCTCATGCATTCAAACTCATGCTTTTGAAACTTCATAAGATGATACAACTGATTATGAATATTAATAAAGAATAATAATACAGATACATAATATTTAATAATAAAATAATATTAAAAGATGAAATTTTGAATCTTCACAACCCTTACAGAAAACTTTCTGCATTTTTTCATTTTCAAAAATCATCATCGAGAAAATATTCAACCTCTGATATATGCAATGGAATCTCTATCTGAACATGCTGGTGACTCATTGAATGTAATGTGTAAATGCAATCTAGCTAAATATGCAGAGTTTCATGTTAATATCAGGTGTCACTACAGCACCATCACATCTTCACACAGTTATTTTTTATGTGTTCACATTTAACACTCCTCTGCTGTGATTTTGACTTTCATTTTGTGTTATTTTGCCTTTGCCTAAATCATTGACTTCACTTTGAAAATACCAAAATTCTCTCTCTTTTTCTCCCTCTTTCATTTGAAAATGTCAACACTGTACTATCTGTTTCCTCTACTCTCTCATCGAAACCTCATGGTAATTGAGTTTGCTTGTTAACACATCTTCATGGAATGCCTCATTAAAATGCCATAGCCCCATGATTAAGTATGCGTGTGACTAGAGGAGCATAAGGAACTTGATTGAAAGTAAAAATGAAAAGCATCGAGAGCATGTTAAGGTCCTTTGAGTAAGCTGCAAAAAATTACCCAAAATAACTCTGACAACCGAGTTGCTAAGCTTCTAAAACAGGTTAAAGTCAGCCTTGTCAGGATTTTTTTCTTGATATTTCTTGTATTTGCACAATATATAAGTTACAGCTTAATTTTAAAAAAGTACAAGGGAGGAATACAACATCCTTTCCAAAATATCATTAGCATTAGCATGCTAGTCACCCTCCTCTAGCATCTGCCTGGATCGCCTGAATGCCGTCTCATTTCATTTCACAAAAACAGAGAAATTTGAAAGCGAGAGAGAGAGGATGCAAAAACAGATTCTGACAAACCAGCCCAATCCACAAAGCCTGTCGAATTAATTAACACACACTTGTATCCGTTAGTTACGACTCGATGGCCGTGATTCTGGCTTTGTCTCAGAGGCCGAGGGACCAGCTGCATATGGGATGCGTACAGCATAAAACTGTCTCAGGAATATTTTTATGTGATTGTGGTACACAAACAGTTGAAGCAGAACAGAAGTTTATCCGAGAAATCCCAGCCGTCTCCATCATTGTTTTGTTGATGTTTTTTCAGGATACAGCGAATTAAATTGCTTAAATTGCATTGGTGTGTTCTAGCAGGTTTTTCAGGGTTTGTTGTATAGTATCACACGAGCAAGAGTGATGTATTGAAACTCATTATTGTTATTGTAAAAAAAAGTTGATTTATGAGAAAATCTGATAAATCATTTAATTCTTACAACAAACCCCAGCACAGAGGTCAGAAAGCATTTGTCAGATCTAGCTGCTGTGACATTGCATTGATCTTTATCAGCAGGTTTCTGTGCAGTGCATAAGGGCTGAGACGCGACAGAGCGTTGAGAGGACACATGTTGATGGCCACCACTGAGAATCCTGCCATGGAACATCTGTTTGATGCCTATGAAAACCATCACCAACATTTTTTTTTACTTTCTCAGCAGCTGTTGTGGCCTCAGGACTGTTTATTCAGTTTAAGTTTATTCAGACTTTTCAAGATTAATCCCTTTTATTTACAAACATTTTTTACATCTCCTACTTTGCTTTACATTTTCTGCTAGCACATGTAACTATTGCAGGAGCGCATGCATCGTTTTTGGGGTGCAAAACATCTCTACACACACACACACACACACACACACACACACACTCACACAGCACAAATGATCTACTGTTTTGGATTCCCAATAATGACAGTAAGAGGAGATGACACATCTTTCTCTTTTCTCTCATAGTTGTCTGTTTTTTGTTTTGTTTTGTTTTTTAACAGCAGGGTGACACAATATTCAAAGAGAACAAGTTACCACTTACCATCTGTTTCAATTTCCTTCACTTCCATTCACAGGATATCTACTCCACATTTCTACTCATATAAATTACTTTGTTCTTTTAAAACACCATAATGCTCATAGAAAATTGAGGTAATCTGATTGCTGTTAAATATTCTTATACTTCATTTATTCATTTCATGTATTCATTTATTTCAATGGCACAGAAGTACAAGGCAAACAAAATATTGTTAAGTCATACAGTGTAAAACAAACATACAGTATTAAACTATGACGATCGAAATCTGCCTGAAAGGGAGTGGGAAGAAGACAACTTATACTTATTATAAATAAATTAAAAACAAATTTGACTAAATTAACACTTTAAATGTATTAGTCCTAATAATTATGGAGAAACAGGGTAATTATCACAAGGTTTGTCTGGCTGTAGTTTTTTATGCTTTCAAAAATATTTTTCCGCCCTCCATGTTAGGCTGTTTAATGGCAGGTTCCCTTCAATAAAAACTCACCTCATATAGTGTGATGATGTGCTCTACTATTCCGCTATTATTTTTCTTTGTTTCTTGAAAAAAAAACTGAAAAAGACTTTATGGTATTTGCCTTTGCAGAAATTGACTTTTAGACATAAACCTACCCTGTGAAATATTCACTTGAGTAAAAAGAGTGTCAACTAGCCCCAGTCTCCCCATATAATTTGCATTATCTGTATTAAGTTCTAAAATATTAACAGAAGGCCACCATATCACAAGGTTCCAAACTGAAGAACATGTACCATCATTCCTTCTTTACACTTCCAGCTTGTTTGTCTTTCCAATATCTCTTTACTTTTCTGCACTGATTCTCATTGCAGTTGAAAAGCTGTATGCTTTTGAAATTACTTTTTGCTCTTGTGTAAGCATCTCTCTCTCTCTCTCTTTCTCTCTCAGGTCTCTGCAGGGGACACACTGTGGGATTATTGGTCAGGCCAGGGCATTAGGGTTCTTATATTTCTTTTTAGTTTATTTTTATACTTTGGGTTGGCGGTGTGAGGTTAAAGTGGAAAGAGAAGCTTTCCTACTAACATTCGGTTAAAAACATCCTCTTTTTCATAAATACTTGAATTATGTCTTGGATACCCGAAATAGCTGCCCGGAGGCATTGCAAACATGGCCTCGATTGAACGGACTTTCCTTGAAAGGGTCTTTTGTTTTTCCACTCATTTCATTTATAGAGTTAACACTGATTTTCTTCTCACACTCATTATTGCATAGTGGTTTTAGATGTTTATGTACAGTATATCGTGCTATCCACCACTCAAAAAAATGAACTTGGTTGGTGTCAATTTTACTAAATAATTTATTGTTCACTTTACCTAACAAACACAAGTAACTGCATAGAATTAATTTAACTTAGTAATTTCAACAAAAGACTGCGTATTGTCATCTTTACTTTAGAATTTTTTGTTCAGTCAACAAATCATTGTTCAGTGAAACACACAAATACAAGAAAACCAAAACGGTATGTCCCTTTGCACACACCATATGCAAATGCAGCAGCGCCAAAGACAGACAAACGTTGTTGTGAGAGGAGATGAAGACATTGGCGACTTAATTTGTGAGGTATGAATATTTTGCTTAAATCATGTTCCATCCTGAAAAATACTGCCAATAAAAGTTTTATTACTTCGAGATGTCAGTTTGTGTCAGATAATATACCTGTTTTTCATTGTAGATGAGATGAGATGAGATGAGATGAGCTGTGAAAGGCAGACGAACCAGATCGAATGTTTTGGCAACTTTGTACGGTAATGTTCGAGTAATATCATCTCGATAAAGGCTGTCAAAAAATAATAAACTGATGTAGCAAATAGTATTTGCACTTTACGTTATGGGTTTTTGTAGAAGTCTGGAAATGCAGGTTGAGTTTTCATTTTTCTTTCAGTGCATACAATTATTATTATTATTATTATTATTTTACTGTTTTGTCATTTCTTTCAGTGGATAAAATATGTTTAACTAGTTATCTATATATTTTTAAATAATTGGCCGTGTCTTGTCATTTTAACTTTAGGTGTTTTTGTTCAGTCAACAAATCATAATTCAGTGAAACGCACAAGCACGAAAAACAAAACAAAACAGGTTGTCCCTTTGCACACGCCGTATGCAAATGCAGCAGCGCCAAAGCCAGACAGACGGACGTTGAGGAGACAATGACATTGGCGACTTGTGAGTTATGAATATTTTGTTTAAATCATTTGCCATCCTGAAAAATAATGCCCAAATAAAAGTAATATGTAGTACACTATATAAATGTATTACTTTAAAATGTCAGTTTATGTCATAAGCTGCGGTTACACGAAATTAATTCATTCCGATCGATCGTTTCATGTTTGCATGAACGCAAAATAAAGTAACGTTAAGTTAATCTGATTGATGTGCGCGTTTATGCTGCATGTATCACATTGAAATGTATCTTTTCACGTGCGTATAGGCCGCAAAACAGTTAAGTTACTCAGTCAGAAGCAAGCAACGTGCAGAACATAACTATCTGCCACATAATGAAAAATCATTCAGAAGTGTTACCTTTCACTATGAAGATCTAAACATATGTAAAACTTCTGAAATCTCTGTGTAAACAACGAGTGACGTAAGCGATCACTTCCGGCGGAACGTTGGACATGGTTCAGTTCGGTTCAGTTCGGTTCAGTTGGACATCTGATTCAGATCAGTTGGACATGGCTTTTAACAAGAGGTAAAAACGATATAAATACTGTTCGTTTTCTCACACAAACCGCTCGTTTCGTGTCTTAGGCCATCAATGTGTACTTACATTTACGAGTCATTAAATCATGTTTAATTTGGACTTCTCTGTGCATGCTCTTTGAGGTGGTGATCATAGACCTGCATTATTTGACTGACAGACAACAACGGTTTGACCCAAAAATGTCAAAATTGAAAATACTGTGGAAACAAAGACACCTACATCTTGGATGTCCTTGAGGTAAGCTAAAACATATCAAAAATTAATTTCAAAGTGAACTATCCCTTTAAAGCTACTTATAAAGTTCTCAGTCAACACTCAAAAAAATTAAACGTTGGATTTACTTAAAAAAACTTCGTCAAGTGGGTTCCACATAGCTTTGTTAAGTAATCTCAACAAACAAAATGTAAGTTGGATTTACTAAAAAAGTCTGTGTAAAGTTGACAATTTAAATGTTGAATGAACTAAAGGAATCCTAGTAAAGTCACTATTACATATACATGTTACGTTGTATGAACTAAAGGAATCCTAGTAAAGTGACAATTACATATACATGTTATGTTGTATGAACAAAAGAAATCCTAGTAGTCACTATTACATATACATGTTATGTTGTATGAACTAAAGAAATCCTAGTAAAGTCACTATTAAATATACTTAATGTTATGCTAAATTTACGAACATTTACTTCGCAATAAACATTTAAGGATTTCAGTTTCTTTGTAATTACAAGCCATACAAGTGTTCAAGAAAAACATTAAATAATCAGACCACTATCTTTCAGAAACAAATCGTTTTTTTTATTTGCAATACAAACGAGTCTCGAACTTGTTTTTTTCCCAACAAATTCTACAAGTGAGCATGACAACTCGTGTCGTGCTACAGAACTTAACTCTTATCAAAAGGAATATTCTGCCATGTTTTTTATACAAAAAAATAAACACAAAAACAATATTGTTTTTCAAAAAGCAGCATTGTACTGGAATTAAACTAAACAACAGTTAATTATTCCATAAGTGTGTTTTTCAGTACCTGAATTTTGTGGGAAAGTTTGCTTGCATCAAGTTCCATTACCACCTTTTGAAGAAACTCAAATGTGTACTTGAGATCACATGGATAGCTCAGATTCAAGCTATATATTACTCCCAAGAGGAGAGCACAAGCCTTGGTGACATCTCCAAGCTGCTGAAGCACTTTCACTCCTTCAACAAGGATCCCAACATCCAATGGTGGTTGTTCAGGTCCTGCACCTTCAGCTCTGACAATGAAAATTCCAATGACTGTATTAGCCATGTCTCTCTCAGCTTTCTCCAAGTCATTGTCCTAAAACAAACAACAAAAGTTAATCAGTTTTAAAACATGAAACTTATTTTGACAACAACACTTCTTAGATTAATATCATAATGAATAGAATAGCTTTAAAAAATGACAGTCACTTAAAGGGCATCCTACACTGTATATGTGCCAAGCGTAATTTTTTTTATATGCGTTTTAGATCACATACATGCTCCCTCTTTTCTGTTTATTCTAACTACAGGAAACATGCAGAAAAACACTATCTTATAAACCACTAACCATACCGACGAACGGGTCCTTAATTTTGGCTTCAACTAATTTAAGTGTGTAGTTTTATGTTTTATTTTAATATTAGTTTAAATAAAAATACAACTTAAAGTTTAGAACCAAACTGCCTTATGTTGTGTTTGCAATTGTGCACTGAAAATTACCAAATAGCACCACCTATTAACCCAGAGTCCCACCAGCACCAATACCAGTTTATTATTATTTTTGATCATGGGCGATTAAATTGTCTCCACAATCTGATTTTTAATAAATATCGTAGTATCATGCAACTATAAGTACATCTTTCGTTATCTTTCGAGTCTTATTGCGCTAATACTGTCAAATACACTCAAGGTTTACATAAACACAGTTGGTTATGTCTAAAAAGAATGCAAAGATTCGCAAAGAGTCCTTCAAGGAATAGGTAACCAAAAATGTGAATTCTTTCATTATTTACTCACCCTAAAGTTGTTTCAAACCTTTATTTTTTTTTATCTTTTGTGCTGAACAGAAAGGAAGATATTTTGAAGAATGTGGCTAACCAAACAGTTGCTGGTCCCCATTGACTTCTAGAGTAGGAAAAACTATACAATGGAAGTCACTGGGGACCAGCAACAGTTTCGTTAGTCACATTCTTCAAAATAACTTTTATTTTCAACAGAAGAAAGACAATTATACAGGTTTAAAACAACTTGGGAGAATAAATAACAATTTTCATTTTGGGAGAAATATCCCTTCAATGTTAATACAACAAACAAAAAAAACCACACAAGGCGAAAATCACTCACTCCATGCTCACCTGTTATTCAGAAAACACGAGGAGTGAGTGTATCTGCCGAATATTTTTTCTATTATTCCGCAGAATTTGTTCTGTTTTGAAGCCATTATCTGTGATGCCTGAATACGCAAACTTTTGAAAACGGGTTTCAAAGTGCAAGTGTTATGATACAAAGCGAATTTGTGAAAACATCACGAGCATGCATATTACATGTTCAGTGTATAGGTGCATAGTGTTCCCTTTCGAGAGGTCTCTCCTATTGCGTAAGTAGCTTACGCTATGGGAAAACTCCTTTTCTCGAGAAATATTGAAGTCTTTATGTAAAACGCATTGCAGCTGCACAGCATACAGCAGTGAGCGAGGCAGCTCGGTCATTGGCTGTGCTGCGGCAACTGCACGAACCTATGACGGGGCGACTCTGAACACGCTTCCAATGAGCGTGCTTCGCGCCCGCGCGCGTCAGAGCCTGCCAAGATGGGCGTGGCCAAGGGTATATATTGGGCGCCCCGTCGTCTGAGTTCTTTAGATTTAATCTCCTTCAGCAAAGACCATTCTCTTCGCTGAATCCTCCGGATTTTTGGAGTCTTTTCGCCGCCGTCGACAAGCCTACAGCAGGACTGCTACGAGGACGCCGGCGCCTTCAGCCGCCTTCGAACGCCTTCTGCTAAGCCATCCGGCGCGCATCACCTCATATCCTTTTATAGAGCTATATCAAGTGTTCGCTCCACGCAACACTTTCTGAAAGAGCAAATTAAGGCGTTGTTTCAAATGCCTTCCTGCGCCTCGTGTCGAGGCCTTCTTCCTGACGGGGATCGTCACATTATCTGCTCTCGCTGCCTGGGTCCGGACCATGCAGAGGCTGCCCTTACTCGAGGCGGATGCCCCGAGTGTGACTCCCTGGGCCTCACCGAGCTGCGCGCTCGCCTCGCCGCTTTCGCCGCGAAAGAGCCTACTACCACCGTGCCACCGTTCCCTCTAGTTGAGCCGCGCAAGAAGAAGCGCCGCTCACAGAGGCCGCCAGAGCACGCGGATTATAGTGACGTCACGCCGGGCCAATCCCCGCGTGCCTCACCGCCACCCGAGGACTCCCCGCCGCCAGTTCAGTTCACGCAGGCAGACCAACACCCCCCCAGCGGAGCGTTGGGTCTCGTCTCGTTTGGCGCGTCAGGGGATGACGACGGAAAGGATGACAGCCTTTCTTTTGATGCTGCATCCGACGACTGGCCGGGCTCGTCCTTCGACCCCGCGCCATCGACGTTAGCGGGCACGAGTGTGGGCTCCAGCATGGACTCGGAGATCGTCCGCATCCTGTCCAAGGCCGTGGAAGACCTCGGGCTCGACTGGTCTTCCCCGGAAGAACCCGCCCGCAGCCGACTAGACGAGTGGTTCCTGCAGGGGCGCCGGCAGGCCCCTCGACAAAGGCCCTCCCCTTTCTTCCCGGAAGTTCACGACGAACTCACAAAGTCGTGGAAAGCCCCTCACTCCGCTCGCATGAAGCCTTCTTTCTCTTCATCGCTCTCATCTGTGGACGGCGCGAAAGAAAGAGGCTACGAGGGAACTCCGCCCCTCGAGGAGGCTGTGGCCAACCACCTGTGCCCACCCTCCACCGCTGGATGGAAAGCCAAAGCTTCTCATCCCTCGAAGCCCTGCCGATCTACCTCAGCTCTCGCCGGTCGCGCATACGCCGCCGCCGGCCAAGCTGCGTCAGCGCTTCACTCAATGGCTGTCCTCCAGGTTTATCAAGCCAAACTTCTCCGCACCATGGACGAGTCTGGACCTGATCCTGAGGCGTTTAAGGACCTGCGCAGCGCCACCGACATAGCTCTGCGAGCCACAAAAGCCACCGCCCAATCCATCGGCCGTGCTATGGCTAACCTAACTGTCCTTGAGCGCCATCTGTGGCTGACGCTAACAGAGATGAAAGATGCAGATAAGGCGCCGTTCCTCGATGCGCCTATCTCCCAAAGCGGCCTGTTCGGACCGGCGGTAAGAGAGTTCGCTGAGCGCTTCACCGAAGCCCGGAAGGATTCGCAGGCTATGCGTCACTTCCTGCCCAAGCGCTCCAGCTCGTCGCAGAGCCGCCAAAAGCCGCCTCAGCAGCAGCGAGTCAAGACGGCACCTCCCGTCTCTCAGCCCAGACCTGAAACTGAATTCCGACACCGCTCGCGCTCCGCCAACAGGAAGCAACCGCCCGAGCGACGGGGACCTCGGCCCAAGATTGTGCTGAACCCGGAGCCTCGTAAGTCTTCCTAGCTATAGGGAGGAAAAGAGAGAGAACGTGTCTCGCAAAAGCCGGACCACTCTCTCCAAAACGTTTAAAGCATTACCCAGTCCCCTTACAGGCGGCTGGAAATGTCTGTACCGCAGCCAATGGGCCAGCCGCACAGCTCGCTCACCTGCAAACAAACGCCGTTTTAACGGCGACACACAGAAATCACATAAAGAGTCATTTTCTGCCTGTGTCATCAAGGGGTCACGTGTCCACACTGAAGTGCGCATTCCCACATATCAAAACTGTCAAAGCAGTGCCAAATGCTTCCCCAGCTCAGGCTGGACGCCCCAAAAATGTAGATCGTGTGCCCACTGTCATGTATGCACCACTACACATAAGCACTGTTCCCACAGTTATAAACACTTCCCCAGTAAAAGCGGGAAATTCTATCAGGGTAGCGCGTGTGCCCGCTGTCATGCACGCACCCCTACTCACAAACACTGTTTACATGGCCAAAAACCTCACGCCACGAGCGGGAAGTTTTATGAAAGTGGCGCGCGTGCCTACTACAGTTTATGCACCCCCGCCCATAAGCACTGTCCATACAGTCTTAAACATTTCTCCAGCCCACGCCGTGAGCATTACAGATGTGGCGAGCGTGCCTGTAATCTCACACGCACCCCTGCACTCGGCACTCAACAAAGCTGCTCAGCGCGCGCCCGCGCCTCTGAGAGCTGTAAGCTCAGTATTAGCACGGAGCGATTCGCCGGCGGGAGCCATACGTCACTGCGACACGCCCCCAGCCAGCATTCAGCCCATATCTGTGCGAGCGAAAGCTTGGGAAAATATCCCCGACATGCCGAAGTGGGTGTTGAACATAATAAAACACGGTTACTCGCTTCAATTCGCTCGCAGACCACCCCGCTTCTCAGCGGTGGTCGAGACGAAAGTGAGAAAAGATGTTTCACATGTTCTACGCACCGAGGTGCTCAAACTGATAGAGAAGGGCGCTGTAGAAACTGTTCCTCCCTCTATGAGCGAGGCGGGTTTTTACAGCCGCTATTTTCTCGTCCCGAAGAAGGATGGTGGTCTCCGCCCCATCCTAGATCTCAGACATCTGAACAAAGCTTTAATGATTAGCTCGTTCAGAATGTTAACAACCAAAAACATCCTCGCGCAAGTTCGCCCGGGGGATTGGTTTCTATCAGTGGATCTGAAAGACGCTTACTTTCACATTCCGATAGCGCCTCATCACAGGCCATTTCTGAGATTCGCTTTCGAGGGACAGTCATACCAGTACACAGTACTACCATTCGGCCTATCACTGGCACCCCGTACATTTACGAAATGTATGGATGCAGCACTCTCCCCCCTGAGACAGCGGGGAGTGCGAATACTGAATTATCTCGACGATTGGCTAGTCCTAGCACAATCAGAGAGTCAGTTAATGACACACAGGTCTTGGATTACCAGCCATCTAAAATGCCTGGGCCTAAGAATCAATTTTGCAAAGAGCATGCTATCTCCCAGCCAGAATATTTCTTTTCTGGGAATAGTGCTAGACTCAGTGCAGATGACGGCGCGCCTCTCATCAGAGCGCGCGCTCACTATTCGGCGCCTAGCAACATCGTTCAGAGCGGGCGCGCGCGCCCCCGTCAAGCGATTTCAAAGGATGCTCGGTCTCATGGCCTCGGCATCAGCTGTACTCCAGCTAGGATTGTTGCACATGCGTCCTCTCCAACGCTGGCTAAAAAGCCGTGTCCCCACTCACGCGTGGCGCTCGGGCCATTTTCTAATCAGAGCGAATCACGGCTGCATAAAAGCCCTGACGCCCTGGAAAGCTGTCGACTGGTATCAGTCCGGCGTGAGTTTGGGCGTGAACACAAGGAGAAAAATGATCACGACAGATGCCTCCAAAATAGGTTGGGGGGCCCTTTACGAGGGCAGGCCTGTCTCCGGCTTGTGGTCAAACCCGGAGAAGCGCCTACATATAAACTGTCTGGAATTGAAAGCGGTCGCCTTGGCGCTCAGAGCCTTGCTTCCGTACCTGAGAGACGAGCACGTCCTGGCCCGAACGGACAACATGACGGTAGTCTCATACATAAATCGCCAAGGTGGACTCAGGTCGAGCTCCCTGCACTCGATGGCCAGGGAACTCATCCTATGGTCCCAGTGCAACCTGCGCTCGCTGAGAGCAGCTCACGTGCCAGGTGTCCTGAACCAGGGAGCGGACATGCTGTCCAGAGACAAAGTTCTCCCAGGAGAATGGTCTCTCCACCCCCTGACGATTCAGTGGTTGTGGCAAACCTTTGGCAGAGCAGAGGTCGACCTCTTTGCCTCCAAGGAAAATGCACACTGCCCTCTCTTCTTTTCAAAGAGCACAGACGCGCTCGCCCAAGTCTGGCCGAGCCACCCATTGTATGCCTTTCCCCCGATCGCGATGCTACCTCAGGTCATCAGTCGGGTCAAGGAGGAGAAATGTGCAGTGCTCCTGGTAGCCCCACTCTGGAAGAACCAGACGTGGTTTCCAGAACTGATGCAGATGATGCAATCTGCCCCATGGCCGATTCCGCTGAGGCTAGATCTCCTCAGGCAGGCCAACGGGATGATCCTCCATCCCCGCCCCGATCTGTGGGCCCTCCATGCATGGCCCCTCAACGGGTTCCCGGGAACCTCCCCAGTGGAGTGTTGAGAACCATCACTGAGGCACGAGCGCCCTCTACAAGGCGCTTATATGCCCAGAAATGGAAGGGGTTCAGTGACTGGTGTAAAACCAGGAACTTGAATCCTGAGACATGCGAAGTACCGAGCGTGCTCGTTTTCTTACAAGAGCTGTTGGAGGCAGACCGCACTCCCTCCACGCTCAAAGTATATGTGGCTGCCATAGCGGCGTCACACGATCCTGTGGAAGGACGCACACTAGGGAAAAACGACCTAGTTGTTCGTTTCCTGAGAGGCGCCAGGAGGATAAATCCCCCACGCCCCCCCCTCAGTGCCGATTTGGGACCTGGCCACGGTCCTGGACGCACTCAAGAGTGCCCCGTTCGAACCTCTACGAACTGTGCACCTTAAACAGCTCTCGCTCAAAACTGCTCTCTTGCTGGCTCTCGCCTCAGTCAAGAGAGTGGGCGACCTGCACGCGCCGTCATCAAGCGCTGCCTGCCTGGAATTTGGACCTAACGACAGCAGAGTTGTCCTTAGGCCAAGACACGGGTATATTCCTAAGGTGCTCTCTACACCCTTCAGAGCACAGGTGATAGCCCTGGCCGCGCTATCGTCTCCAGCAGACGAAAGCGACGCCAATTTACTCTGCCCAGTCAGGGCGCTCAGAGTATATTTGGAACGTTCTGCCCTGTTCAGACAGACAGAGCAATTATTTGTATGCTTTGGCGGCCGCACCAAAGGTTTCGCTGTTTCAAAGCAGAGAATATCGCGCTGGATAGTTGATGCTATAGCGCTGGCTTATGAAGCCAAGGGCCTTCAGTGCCCCTTGGGCATCAGAGCTCACTCTACGAGAGGCATGGCCTCCTCGTGGGCGTGGTCAAGTGGGATACCCATTCAAGATATTTGTGCGGCAGCAGGCTGGGCCTCACCGTCAACATTTATCAGGTTTTATAACCTACAGGTCCCCTCATTGCATTCCAACATACTGTCGGTCTAACTATGTATAGGCTGGAGTGTGTATATGCTGAGCATTATCTCCTCCCTTATAGGGTCCGTCTCTGACTGACTTAGAGGGGTTTTTTATGCATATCAGTACATAGAATGTGCTTGTGTGTTTTTCCACTGAACGCCCATTGGGCCGTTCTACATTATCCCTTATAAAGCCCGCCTTCGGCCGGCTCGTTGGATAATTACTTTGCTTGAAGGCTCAGGCATCTGCCTCTGGCTATAATAGAGCGAAGTCAGCACGCACGGCGTTTTACATGGTGTTCCCATAGCGTAAGCTACTTACGCAGTAGGAGAGACCTCTCGAAAGGGAACGACTCGGTTACTAACGTAACCTCGGTTCCCTGAGAGGAGGGAACGAGTATTGCGTAAGCTGCCGTGCTTGTGCTTGGTCAGTTCGCTTCAGTCGATTGAACCTAAAGAACTCAGACGATGGGGCGCCCAATATATACCCTTGGCCACGCCCATCTTGGCGGGCTCTGACGCGCGCGGGCGCGAAGCACGCTCATTGGAAGCGTGTTCAGAGTCGCCCCGTCATAGGTTCGTGCAGTTGCCGCAGCACAGCCAATGACCGAGCTGCCTCGCTCACTGCTGTATGCTGTGCAGCTGCAATGCGTTTTACATAAAGACTTCAATATTTCTCGAGAAAAGGAGTTTTCCCATAGCGTAAGCTACTTACGCAATACTCGTTCCCTCCTCTCAGGGAACCGAGGTTACGTTAGTAACCGAGTCGTTTCTTTACAAAGTGACATCACACTACTGGCCTGGCATGCATAACACAGCGTTTTTAGTTGTGTTCGCGTATCCGGGAGAAAGGAGATAGTTTTGACAACATTGTCCTAACACTTTTCTGTTTTTAGTATATTGTTGTCGTGTAAATGTATGCAAAGATAATACAAAGTATGCAGTTATCTAACAAGATTTCTATTTCACATAAATGCTGTTCTTTTGAACTTTCTATTCATCAATACATCCTGAAATCCCTGTTTCCACTACAAATAGTAAGCAGAACAACTGTTTTCCACATTAATTAAAATAAACTCTTTCTTAAAAGGATCATGTGACACTGAAGACTGGAATAAGGGGTGCTGAAAATCCAGCTTTTTCATCACAGAAATAAATTACATTTTAAAAGATATTAGAAAAAAAGTTAAATTGTAATATTTCACAATATTACAGTGTTTTTGATCCAATAAATGCATTCTTGTAGAGCAAAAGAGACTTCTTTCATAAACATAAAAATAATCGTACCTACCTCAAACATTGGAACGATATCATTATTATTACTTTTCTATGGGAAGAAATTAATACTTTGATTATGTACTAGTGAAATCACTGCCATTTTACTTATCAATTTAATAATGTTTAAACATTGCAATATCTCTTTTGTCTGTATTTGTTTTTATTTGATTTCCCCTGAAGTACATCTCTAACTATAGCTTATTATGAGTAAACTGTATGAACATTTGCTTCTGGCTGGTCTTCAGCTGGTCTGCTCTCTGACCTTGCATAAAAACACTGCTCATCTCTCACTGAGTGCCCTTCATCATCTATCCATCACTCAAGCCCACGACGATGCTCATAATTGTTGTGATTTATCTGTTGCCATGGAACCACATGTCCAAGAGAGCAGACATGGCCTCCATCTAGTGATGGCTGAGTCACTCCCGCACCCATTATACACACACACACACACACACACACACACACACACACACACACACACACACACACACACACACACACACACACACACACACACACACACATTCTGACTGTGAGGCTTAGGCAGATGTCACACAAGAGATTAATTTTGAACTTTTTATCTTGCTAGATTGAACTACATTGTCTGTTTTGTCCCCAGGGAATGACGTGTACTAAAATCTTTACAAACAACTGTGATGAAGTTGCTCAGAGATTTTTAAATCAGTTCATTTCATACCCCTCTTGATCATAACCATATATCCACAAATATCTTCCCTCCGCCAGAGGTTGGATTTATCTGCTTGTGGTTTTTAGAGTAATCTTGGGTGAGTGTTCATGGAAATGACCGTTGCATTGCTGACAGGGGAAATTAAATGATCAGTTTGCAACCTGATCCTTCTCGTTTTTTGGCTGAACAGGACGGTATTTATCATTAGGGGTAATATCAGGACACGCGCCACTTAAAGTAAAATAAATTGGTGAGTGTCAAACTCTTGGCAGATGTTCATGCAAAAACGTTCGGTTTGGCAACAGTGGAATCTAAATCGCTTATGACAGCAAAAGCGGTGCAGGTAGGTTCAAACCTCAGCACCCAGAAAGCATGTGTCTGTCTGTCTGTCTGAATTGGTGTGTGGTATTGGTGAACTCTTCAGACATATATTGGCCTATCCTAGCTTTCTCAAATCTCTATACACATGCACATAAATGTCCCAGTACACTTACTGTATGTCTTTCCCAAAATGGCCCCTCTTGTTATTAGGATTATTATTGAGATTTTGGGAGGATAATGATCATATAATCCAGCCATTCACACAGATAATGTACATACACAGGGGCTTACATCACTCTTTCAGTGTTTCCAGCACACATCCTCTACTCCCCATGTTCTCTCCAGAGGTATGAGCTTCAGTTCCTGCAGAACAGACAACACACCAAATCCACCTAAACTAATTTACAACCCTAATACATTCAATTAACTCAATGAATATATATCAAGATCAGCTGAGTGATATGAAGAGAAGATCATTTTTTGGGCACTATAACATATTTCATATTCCCTATAATCCATTTTCAACTCCATTTCAGAAGTTAAGACATGGTCAAAAATGTAAAAAAAATTGTAATTAAAACAAAGATAACACTGGACTACATTATTTTTAGAAGTTGTCTGCTCAGAGATGTGCTATTTTATGTTTTTTTTAATGTTCTAAATTCAAATATGACACATAAAACAACTGATTGCCTGTTTACAAGATATTTAAGTTTTCTACATTTTACGTCTATATATATTGTGTAGGTTAGGGGTGCCCAATCCTGTTTCTGGATACCTGTCTGCATAATTTAGCTCCAACCCTGATAAAACAAACCTGAATCAGATAATTAAGATCGTTAGGAGCACTAGACCATTACAGACAGGTGTTTTGAGCACAGAGATGGAGCTGATCTCTGCAGGAAGGTAGATCTCCAAGAACAGGAATGGGCACCCCTGGTGTAGATGGTACCAGTCACCTGCCCTGTTTATACAACACTTTATAAATCAGCAAAATGGTTATATAAATCATACTGTTATAATCATATTGGTTATATAATCAAATTGTATTTCTTACGTTGACCTTCCGCTATTGGTGTCCACGCTATAGAAGAGCATCGCAATGGACTTCACTCACTGAGTCATTGTCCTCCTCGCTTCTTCTCTAACACGTCCTTGTGAGGGAAATAAAGTGCTTTTTGGGTGATGCATTTGTTTATTTTTTCAAGTAAATGAAGGGAAAAAAAGCGCTGTCTGGGATGCGGAACAATATCCCCGATAGCACACATAATGTCTATTTGATTTCTGCATTCACATCTTAGGGTGTTTGCTCATCTGCAAAACATCTCTAAGACGTTTCCTGTCAGACATCATAGACATTTAGAAGATATCTTTAAAATGATTTAGAATGTATGTAAAACTGCTTTTTCTAAAGCCCTATTCGCACGGGATAAGTATTATCTGGTGACCTCTAGTCATTTGTAATAATTGCGGAGGTTGTCTGTGTTCTTAATCCCGTGCGAATCGGCCATGTCTATAATTTGTAAAGTAAAAATTCCCCCGCAAATGACCTACCATATTTCACCGAACACCGACTTCCTGAGGTAATATTAGTCCTGTGCGAATCGGCATCTCTGTGATTTGGGGGGATCATATATCATTTTTTCAAGGTTTTTGTTTCATGCGCGCCTTTTTATCCATCTTTCGCGAAGAATGGAGGCTGCGTTGGAGTGTTTTGATAGTATTTTGGGTGCTGGGTCATGTCGCTAGCACCAACTACAAAATTTGCAGAAAGAGAAAGCTGAAAATCATCAGAAGAGCAAAAACAAAAAGAATGATTAGATTGAGATGAATGACATGTATAGCAGTATCCGGTAAGGAACATTATTCTGTTTTTGATATATACACCTAGACCTAAAATAACGGCAAGACTTTTCCAAGCAATAGCCTATTGACGTCATATCTCAACGCATTCTCACCCCAAGGCGTCATTTAATTTACACTTTTGACCATGCGTCAACTAACTGACGCTAAAGGGTGCCTTTAGCGTCAGTTAGATGACGCTTCCGTTATGGGTAGGTTTAGGTATGGGGTAGGGTAGGCTGAGGATGAGAACGGGCTGCATATCCGGGAGATAAGTCAGTAAATTTGAGTAAATTCACAGGTTTCGCTTATCCCGTGCGAATGCGCCACACGAAATTCAAATGTGGGGGGATAATTTCTAAAACACACGTGGTCCCCAGATAATACTAATCCCGTGCGAATAGGGCTTTTGACGCTTATCAGATGCTTTTACAAAGCAGATGTTTTCCATATTTCCAGATCTTAGCAGCAGACATCTTACAGGCCTGTGATAACAATGGCGTGACTAGTGAGAGGTGCACCTTTCAGACGAGATCTGGCTTCTGAATGGTCCAGACTGCTGTGCATTCTCATAAAAAATGCTTCTGTGAAACTTTCGGAAGATAAACAGCACACACGTTGTTGGAATAGTCTTGGCATTGGCTAAAAGTTTTGGCCAATGTAGCCACACCTCTCTACACCTGTTTACACTGCACTCTCTCTTCCACAAATGGAGAAATGTACACACACACACACACACACACACACACACACACACACAGAGTAATTTATACCCTATTGAATGATTTTTTTTTAAAGTGTGGCCAGGTAACATTACTCAACTCTTACTTATATAAATGTGTTATGTTATTCCTTTAAACAAACACAAATGCACATTTGGAACAAGGCCGGGTAGTCTTAAGCAAATTAAATATATTCTGGCAATTTGGCATGAGAATGTATCACATCTTCTGTAAACAAAATTATTGGAATCATATTAATCTGATACAAAATGATTCCATTTGTAACTTTAAAAGCATACAATTTATAATTGTAGATTTTAATGGTCATACAGATTCTGCTTGATTTACTGCATTATTTGCAGTTACATATTTGTGTAAATTCCAATAAAACGGATTCAGCACTCTGAGTGTGAATTCTACCCTCCTAAATGTTGTCATCCATCATTCAAGGACATTTACTGGTGCATCACCAGAGGTCCTCCTCCAGTTGTCTCATTTTCAATCATTCAGGAACTTTGAAAAGTTTGTGATGCCAATTACTGTCCTTTCACAGCATGTCCCTTTAAGTGGCCTTTCTTTGTCTTTGTTGGTGCTAAAGTGACTGATATGTTCAAGTCAAATAGTTGTTAGGGATTTCAGTACCTTCTAAGTTCACCTTCTGTCAGGCATTTTTCCTCTGATCCCGTCATGCACCAGGATGGTGGAGTGTTGTAGTGTTGTTCACCTGTGAGTAACAGCTGCTCAACAAAGTTCTTTTCCACTCGTTTCGAGTTATTTCCAGAAACGCAAGGGCTTTCGATTTGCTCACTGGTCGTTGTCGACAAGCTTTTGAGAGCTGCTCTTTGGAAGTTTCTCTCTTTTTCTTGCTCACTCTCATCTAGGTCCTCCATTCGCTCAGCACTCAAAGAAATATGAATATTTGATGCCGTTACATTTGCAGCAGTGTGAGCAGAGTCTGGGCTTGTTAAATTTTTGCTATGAGAATGTCTCTCTGTGTGGATAAGTCAGAGATGAGTTGAATACTCAGTCAAAGGTCTCTCCGTTTTCTGCTCGCTCTCTTCCTCACAGCTTTTTGATGGAATCTCCGCTCGAGCATAAAGCGACGGACGACGACTGTCGTTCCCCGCACGACCAGCCACCCATTTCACCATCCTCTGAATACCAGAAGCTAGCGGATTTGCAGTGAATAGGCAGAAAAATTAAACGTAGAAAGATGGAGGATGTCAGATTTAACTTTTCATGTCTGTTTCAAAAGCGCCACCTCATATGAAAGCACATCTATTATTAGTTTGGGAGAACTTCTCGCAATTTACACAAGTCTAGTCAAGATTTAAATCAAGGGCTTGTGAAGAGCTCGTATTAATTTAAAATTAAGAAATGAGCTCTGATAAAGGAAACACGATTAGGTTCTTGTCCATGCAAGGATGCATAATTATGCTAGACGCAGTCTGTGGAGAATTAAAAAGTAAAGAACTTATAAAAGGTAGAGCTTTTTGAAAACGTTTGCCTATTTAGCCATTAGACATTGGTGTAATATAAAGTGGAGACAAATCTATTCTCTAATGTATTAAAATGTAGGGTTGTCAATCAAAAGTCATTATTATTATTATGCAATTGCATGTTGTTGATAGTCCTAATTATAAGAAATTCATTTTTTTTTTTAAACTCGAACCCTAATATTGAATTCTTTTGGCAAGAAAGTTGTTTGGAGATTTCTTAGACTCTTGTAATCAAGTATTCATATCCTAACTCATTTTTTCTCAGTTCTTGTCACTCAAGGACTCATATTCAGAACCAAAACACAGAACAGTGTGTTTGTTTTAATAATTCAATAATACAATAATTCAGCCTGAGTGTGTGCTGATCTCCCTTCTGTTTCGAGAATATTTCTGCCTGAGGCTCGCAATACCACAGGGCGGACAAATGCTCATAGCCCAGCTGGAAACTTAACAATGGATGTCTGTCCACAGCAATCAGTAAAACACATACAGACATACACAAAGACAAATAACCATGCCTTAGGGCCACGATCCATATTGATATGAAACCTGAGTAGAGTTTTGCGATTATCATAATGTGTAATCTTACACTGGTGATTGGAGTTTAAAATCTATACATGTCACACATTGCATTTATAATATTTATATGTTGTGCATTTTGAAGAAAATCTATTTTGTATGAGTTGCAAGTCACAAAGTGCACTTTTTCTTCACAAAAAAAATAGCATCCATTTATAGTGTTCAGTTCCTGTCTGACTACTCTGTTGAAATGATATTGAATAACTGGATCTAATTGAGATCTATGATATGTTTCTACACAATTACAAACTCTCCAAAAGAATAAATGTTCCTCTTGAAATCTCTTTAGTGTTCTCAAGACACATAGATGTATTTCTTGATGTTCAGTGTCCACAAAGGCCTCAATTCATTAGTCCTCATTTCAAGTAACGTGCCCCAGCATGCTGCTATCAGAGACACGGCAGTGCTGCTAATAAGATCGTTTGCATATGAGACCGGAGGAGCTTTGGAGAAGAGGGTCACTCTAATGAAGTCCGATCTCATTAAAAGATACAGAGCAAATGTTTGTGTGTGGGTGTTTCGCTGTGCATGCCACATAAAAAACAAGAGACGGGAGAGAGGTCTGGAGCTTCTGTTAACCTGAGAGAAAGACTAGAATAGATTAAACGGCAAGGACACTGGCTGCGTCTGAATTCTGATACAATTCTTGAAGCACATTCTGCAGGTATACTGTATAGTACACACTATAGTGGATGCTGTATTATGAATCATTTGACATTCTGTTCTGGTTTTTGCATATAGGTAGAGAAGTATGCATATTTGAATGCTGTTTGTTTTGAGCTTAACAGGTACTTAAGTTTAACAGTTTTGAAAAGAATACATGTAAAAGTAAACATGAAAATTGGCCTGGAACTACATAGTTATGTTGGTTTTTGTGTCCAAGTAAGAAAACAATTCATGTGATTTGAAAGAAGTCGTCATTGAATGCATTTAGCACCAAAGCCATGATAAAGGATCCACAGTTTATCTCACATAGACTGCTGTTGTGATCACTGTGTGAAGAGTTGTGGAGTATTGAGAAATATATCATAGCAATTTTTTATAAAAAAAAAATGTATCAAAAGAAATTCAATATCCGAAACGTGTTACCTGCTCTGATATGGATAGTAAATGCAACACTCAAATGGAAAGAAAGCTGAATCGAACTCTACCACACATACACAGATGATATTATTTGAATTGGATATCAGGTATGTTGTTCTAGGGTTTTGACTGAAACCTTCCTCTATTATTCAGATGCATTCTGCATTCAATTTTCCGCTTGATAAAATCAACCACAGTGATGCTAAATACATTTATTTCTTTTACACTTCCCTCTTCTTCTGAAGTTCAAGTGCAACCAATGAATATGGGTCCTCATACCTGGCTCTCTTAAAGAAGATGAAAAATTCAGTCAAAGGATAAATTTTAGCTTTTCCATTTTAAATCTGCCTTTGGAAGTATGCTTCCTGTGACCAGAATACCAACAGATGCTGGAAGGGAAACTTAGCATTTTGGCTTAATGAAGGAGGAAAAGGGAAAGAGAGGCTGGGAGTGTGATAAAGAGAGAAATAATGACATCTTCAGACCTACACAAGATACAAAAGGGAAATCTCCTAAAAAAGCATAATGTAGAGATCAAATAAATATGAATTCATTACTAGGATATTTAAAAATGTCACACTCTAAATTCTGATGGATAGCCGAAGCTGTAAAATAATACACACAGACCTGTAATGTATAATTTGAATTCTATAGTATGATGCTAATGTTGTTTGGTAATTGTAAACAGCCGGCAGATTTGTTTCAAATTATTATTATTTTGAAAAACATTTAGGGGTTGGCAATCCGTTACATGTTGTGCCAAAGTTCCCATTGGTAAAATAACTCTATTGCACAACCTTCCTGGCTTATAGCTTTAAAATTACCTTGATTGCTTGTTCATTGTCTATCATTTAATTTAGATCACAGTGATGACTGGAATGTTCTGAATGACATCTAAATATAACCTCATTTTATTCTTTTGCAGGCATGTGTAACTGAATTCTACAGAAGGCCACAAATAGAAAGCCAAATATTTGAATGTGTAATGTAATATTTGTCAGAGTCAGTAAATGCATGAACTTGGAGCATGCACAGACACATGTGATATGTATGCTGGCATATAGCCATTGACCTTTGACCTTTGTCTTATGGTCCCCTATAAAACAAGTGCCACTGTACCATGTGTCGTGGATATTTCCATCGTCAGTGATAGCGGCTGTCACCACTTAACAACTTCCCCCCTCTTCTCTCTCTCACACACTCACACCTTTCTATCCTTCATATGTCAACACTGTGACACAGGATCCTAATTGGATGCTGAAGTAGTGTGGCCATTTGTGCTTACAGTGACACCAGATCACAGAGGCCAAACCGACAGCGGCACTAAAAAGTATTTGTAAAAGTATTTAACACACACTTAAGCCTTACTTTAACATGTAATTGCATTATAAGACAATGCCAAATCAAGCCCCGTTTATTTAGTACATTTACTAATACATTACTAAAATCAAAAGTTGCTTATGTTATTATTGATATTTGGACCTGATCTTACACGAACTAACAATGAACAGTCATATTCTTATTAACCAATGTTAACGAAAATTAACAAATGTGTTGCTCATTGTTGGTTTATGCTAGTGAAGGCAATGTTTTAAAAAAGGGACCTTATTGTATCATATTCAGATCAAATTCAGGAACTTAATGGGAATTTAAAAAGACATTCTCAATTCTTAATAAATTCTGAATAGTGCATAACATTGACTGTTAAAAATGAAGATAAAAAGTATTAGGTGTGCATATACTTTTTGAACCACTGTTCTTCAGAATTTAAGTATGTCCTTTATTAATCAACCCAGTTCAACCAGAAGGTCAGTGTGTCAGGGAACTGAAGTCATCTCAGCCGACCAGCCCCTGCACAAATAACCTCTCATATCTCAGTGTCACCTTCAGAGTGCTCATGTCCATATGGACCTGTGAGAGGAAACTCCATCACAGCTCATCAAAGAAGGAGATGCTCGGCTCTTCAGAGGGAAACCTCCATTTTGTTTGCATCAATAGATGAGAGTACATTTGGACTTATCAAACGACAATACTGGGTCCTATCTCCCACACACACATACTCTCTTACACTTTCTGGAAATTCCTCTTATCAGTTGCTCGGCCCATCAAAGTGAGTGGACTCCTATGAGTGGACTCTGTGTTGACAGTTCTTATTAGTTGGGCAGCAAATGCAGGGCTGACAAATGTTTTTGAGTTTCTCTGCTATCGCTCTCCGGACAGCTGCCGGGGACGAGAGGATGCTGGAAAAGAGAGAATCTGTATGATTGCTCCATTTTCAGTGCACTTGGCGTTCCAGGGTTTTCATTGACTGTTGGTTTTGACTGACTGCTGGTTTTGCACCACTTAGTATTCATTCATTCTGTTTTCATCTGATTAGCCGCTTTACAAATTAACAGGCTGGCAAGTTTCCCAATATTGTCTCTTATCAGAACTGAATACTTGTGTATGAGACTTGTAATACGGCATTACTACAACAGACTTGTAATGCCCAGCTGTTAGACATTAATATTCTAAGTGTGATGTGCATGGTTATTGTGGTCCTTTCTTCTAATGAGCAGGTGTTTGTGTACAAAAACCTGGTAAAAATAACCTGTACGGGCGAACAATATTCAGTAAGCGATTAAATAATGGGCTTGTTGTATTCAAGGCAAAATTTGTAGGGGGCCCCGGATAGGCTTGTTACTAAAACTTTTTACAAATATGACCAAACTCTAACTGAATGGTGGAGTATATGAAACGGAATTAATATGCACATTTTCAAGGAGGACATTTGAAGCATATTAACAAGTTTTTAATTAATTTTCATATGATTATGAAAAGTCACATGATACTTAGAGCTATTAAAATGGTATTGTGATCATCTCAAACAGACTATGAGGGTTAAGAACAAGATATACAAGGTTATGAGTGTGTAAGGGAGAGAGAAATTCTCAGTCTGAGCAAGAGAAAACACTGACCTTGTGATGTGGTGATAATAAATTACAGGTCTCCACTCTTTAATTTTCCATTCACACAAAACTGTTGTGCACAGAAAACAAAACAGCAGGGTCAGGTGCATTCAAGAACCCATCAGAGCTCATTTAGCCAATGAGAGGTGGATAAAGACAGCATGGCAGGCTGCAAAGATGAGATAAACAGATAAGGACAAAAACAACACTTCCTGTCAGTATGTCTGTTTTTCGGGGCTTGAGCAGTTATTTTGAGATACGTCAGTTATTGCAGCTTTTTCTAAAATGACATTTTTCCTGGGTTTCTCTTCTTGCGTCTCTCCGTCTCTGTCTATCTGTCCATTAAGCTGTTCATTACAGCACGTCCCTCTACCTCTCCAACTCCCTGTCCATCACTCATTCAGATTCAGAGTGACACAGACGGATTAAGAATGTGAGCTAATGGAAAGAGTGCAGCGAACATACGCTCTGCTGGGAAGAGAAGGAAATTAAAGTGAGCCTGAATTGAGATTACTCGACTCCAAGACTCTTAAAGGGGCACAATGGTATACCACAGCCATACTTACAGTAGTCAGGGCAGACATAGTATTTAATCTTTACACAAATTAAAATGAGGCTTTGAAGGATAGAAGTGCATTGAGCTCAATGGTATGTACTGTCTAAAGGTCTAACTTTCACAACACATGATCTACATCATCAAATTTAAGATTAACAGATGAATTTGCACCAGAATTTAATTGGACACTCAGCTCTTGATGTCAACAACAAGATGAATAAGAAGTGAAAATTTTGAAAAGCTATTTATTTTTGCTTTCATGAAAGTACAATTACACTCTCAGAAAAAAAAGTACAAAGCTGTCACTGAGGCTGTAGCCTAAGGTACAAAACTGAAAAGTTACTAATATAAACACTTAAAGTAGTATTATGTACAGTTATGGTATACTATGTACCCTTTAGGGGTACAAAGATGTACCTTTTTGCTTGAGTACCTTAGAGGACTGCCTCAGTGACAGCTTTGTACCTGAGAGTGGTTGGTTGGTTGGTTGGTTGGTTGCTTTTATTTGTACCCGTAGGTAAATTATGTTCCAGAGAACAATATATGTCTCAAACATATAGACAATAACACCATACAAACATAACAAGACACTAAAATCACACTAAAAATAAATTACTCCATCTTAACACTATTCATAAAATGAATCGCTTCTGGAACAAAGCTGTTTTTAAATCGTTTTGTTGTACACCGCAATACTCTAAACCGTCGATTGGACGGCAGATACTGAAACTCGCAATACAGCGGATGGAGCTGGTCACTCGAGATTGAGATCCCCATGCGCTGTACCTGCCTGGTATACAGCGAGGATGGGTTCAGTAGTGGCTCCCCAATCAACCTACCGGACCACTTCACAATCTGGCCAATAGAGTTCCGGCTCTTTAACGTTAAGTTCCCATACCAAGATACCAGAGAAAAGGAAAGTACGGATTCAATAAAAGCGCGATAAAACATACTCAACATAGTTTTCTCAATTTGAAATTTACACAGTTTCCTTAAAAAGAACAGACGTTGATGCCCCTTTTTACACACTGTTTCACAATTGGCTTCAAAACTCAGCTTTGAATCAATGATTGTCCCAAGGTATTTGTAAGACTGCACACACTCCACTGTTTCACCCTTAATGGGTGAAAACATTGTAGGTACTAGTTGAGCTAATGGTTTATTTAGTTGTCTATAAAAGTGTCAGTAAAGACTTTTATATAGTTACAAAAAATATATGTTTTAAATAAATACTGTTCTTTTGAACTTTAATTAAAGAATTCTGCAATGAAAAATATTAAGCAGCACAACTGTTTTCAATATTGATAATCAGAAGAAATATTTCTTGAGCACTAAATCAGCATATTAGAATGATTTCTGAAGGATCATGTGACAGTTAAGACTAAATTACAAAAAAATTCAAATTGTCATAATATTTCACAATCTTACTGTTTTACTGTTTTTTTATGAAATGAAAACCACATCGATGAGCATAAGAAAAATCTTACAGGCCATTCAAAATCTTACAAAAAATCGTATATTTTACAAAAATGAATCAGACCCCAAACTTTGAGTGCAAATGCTATATTCACACAAATCACATTTTCTTAATGTTTGTGTAATTAGACAAATTTACAACTTAACTATACTCTCTTTACAAATATTCTGCTCATTTCTTTGTTCATTCTATTATTGGATAACAACAGACAAACAACAGACTGAAAATATCCCAGCAGGAGTTATTTTACTCTGAAGACACCTTCAGGATTTTTCACTGAACGTTTGATTGAAGCCTGAATTTTCAGATGTTTAATTAATAAAACTCACTGAATGAAAACTGCCGTGATATCCAATGGCTTTCAAAGTCTAGCTTTTAGCTCACTTAGATCTAGACTTGTGTCAGTACATAACATGATTACAGAGTTTAGCTAGTAATTGTTTTTGTTGGATACCTCAAGTACAATGTTACCTCAGAGATGCATATTTCAGAGAGGTCATGAGTTTTCATTGGATGGACTCCAATGCAAAACATATAATTACTTCATTGAAGCGTGTTTTTTGGGAAGAACGAATGGACATTTTGTCAGTGTTTGTAGAGGATGAATTCATCCACATGTACTTTTGTTCAACTGCTTATTGATCTCTTGTTTCACAAAGAAAATTGCATTTTTAGTTTGAAACCTACTATTTAAGTAATAGAATTTTATGCAACTGGAATCATTTAAATTCTAGGGTTTAAAAGAAGCCCATAAAACAATATTACATTTGAACACCAAAATATCAAGTTTAACAGTTTTACAGTCTCCAGTGTGCATGAAAGGGATGGGAGATTTCTCTCTTTCTCTTTGTGAAAGTCTGCTCTGTGGCATGATCTTCTGATCTCACTGAAACACTGTTTTGTTCATAACATACTAAAAGTGGGCAGAAAAATAATGAAATAAAACATAAGTTTAAAAAAATAAGATAGGAAAGAAAAAATACAAATTAGATATCCCCAGTAAGAGACCATTGAGATTAAAAAGAGAGCAAATTGAAAGCTATAGTGGCTGAAGTGGATAGTTCACACACAAATTCTGTCAGAATTTACTTACCTTCAAGTTTGACTTACTTTCTTCTGTGCAACACAAAAGAAGATATTTTGAAGAACAACTCTCATTGTATTGACGAAAACCACTGAGATATTTTTCAGAATATTTTCATTTGTGTTCTACAGAAGAAAGGTTCATATAGGTTTGGAACGACATGAGGATAAGTAAATGATGACAGAATGTTCATATTTTGGGTGAACTAACCCTTTAAGTGTCCAGCTCCTCAGATGTTTCTCCTGAGAGAGAAAAAAACTGTAATCTGAAATGTGACTAGAGTCTCTACGTGTGTCTTATATTTGACACAACACTAATATCTGTATTTAAAAAAATATATATTAATATAAATGAAATGCTTCTAATAATATTTGATCTAGGTTATGATATCATTTTATAACACTCTGTAGTGATGCCCTTTGTCAATAATGTTGATGTATGCATTTTTATATTATTATTTAATGGAACATATTTGATACTTAAATAAGACATTACTGAGACTTTGTCTTTTTTTTATCGTTTGTGGTATCCAATACTAAGAAAATCTATAAATCTTAACTTTTCATATGGCTGCACTTGAAATCTGGAGAGCAGTGCTGTGTTTGTAGACTCAGAGCCAAAGCTATGGTGCTTAAAGGCAATTTTCTCGCACTACCACCAACTTCCTGCCAGCTACAGTAAAATGTATTGCCTGTTTAAAGGAGACATATTATGCAAAATTCACTTTTACATGTTTGAACATAAATGTGAGTTGGCAGTGTGTACACGATCACCCTATACTGGTAAAAATCCACCCACTCCTTTATTTTAATCCCCATAAATCAAAAGCAGTGTCTCAGAACAAGCTGTTTACAAATTGTAGCTTTTGTGACATCACAAATGCTTAGGCCCCACTCACGACATTCAAGTAAGAAATGTATTCTTATTAAAGCTATTGAAGTTATTCAGTCAAGAGCAGTGAGTGATTTTCTGTTTTTCTTTTGTAGTTTGATTCATATTAACAGCATATTGTCATGTTTTGGTCATGTTCATGTCATGTGTCCGTGTCTGTCATGTGATTCCCTGTTAGTCATGTGATCCTGCCATGTGTTCCCTTGTATGATGTGTCATGTCATTGGTTCCTTGTTTCATTGTTCACAGGTGTCCCTTGTCTTGTCATTAGTCTTGTGTGTATTTAAGCCCTCATGTTTGCCATGTATCTTGGGCAAGTTTCGTTTCTCTGTAACCACTGTTGGTAAGTATTATGTTTATGTTTATGAGTTTATGCCTTTGTTTATGTTTTGATCTTGTTATGTTTATAAATAAACTGCACTTGGGTTCTCTTCAAACTTGCCTTAAGTGGATCCATTGTATATATATATATATATATATATATATATATATATATATTGTAAAGACTCAGGAGCGGATCTAATCCGTGGGGGAATTTGCATATCATAATTAATAATTGGTAATTAATAATTATTCAAACATGTTTGGATTAGATCAGTCTTACATGTTAATAAATCTCCTGCTAAGGGATGATGTGTCATTTTACCTGCATGCATGCATCTGTATCCTTGCAATTAACCACAAGTTGATTGCAATTAATTGCACGGACCACATCTTACAAAACAGGCAAAATTAATTAGCTCAATTGTCAATAATAATCGTGGGGATCCACAATATCATCTCACTTTATAGGATTTCAGGAAAAGCAATTCTGTGGCCACAAGAATTGGGTTTCCGGTCCTATAAACACATACTCTTTAAAGTATCTTTAATTTGTAAAGCTTGTAGCTTAAGTTAGATCTTTGACACTTAAGGGACTTGGAAAATGAGCAAAGAGGCAGTACATCAATCAAACGAATATAATGAATTTAATAAGGCAGAACTACTTATGTATTTACTATGGTTACATTGGATATATGTATATATTGTTGTAATATGTTGGTATATTGTCAATTCATTGAAGAAACTATGAAAGATGCTTTTACTATTAATATGTTGTTGTTACCGACATATCGTGTATACAGTCACTTCGATCTTCAAAGTACCAGGTTTTAGAAACCAAATATGTCACACATCTGATTCTGGTTGATCATAGTGTGAACAGTCTGGAATAGTAAGTATTAGAGTTTACATGAAACAAACCACATAAAAGGCCACATCATAAGATTGGAACATTAGATGCATGGTAATACATTTCTCACATGGTTA
The DNA here is from genome assembly GCA_030578275.1 of Meda fulgida. NCBI lineage: Eukaryota > Metazoa > Chordata > Actinopteri > Cypriniformes > Leuciscidae > Meda > Meda fulgida. The sequence goes on along the minus strand of CM060624.1, from coordinate 16,323,652 downwards.
TATTTATATATATATATAGAATATATAGGATTAAAATGTTTCATTCTTCCTTCTCCCGGACTCAAGTCCATGCACATTCTTTTAGGTCGTAAACCTGTAACAGGAAACCAAACTCGAGCAGTGTTAGCTTAATTTGGGGGAAGTGTCATGTGCTTGTGTGTGTGTTACATTCAGGCTTTCTGGGTCTGAAGGCTTTGGGACTTTAGCAAGGAGGCATTTAATTATCCAGATTCACCCTAGCCCAGTCCTTACATCTCCCCCCTTTCGGCGGATGAAGTCCTTGCGTGGACTTCATCGGGCGACACCCATCGCAATGGACGGATGGCAGGTGAATCGTGAGGGTCGGGTAGCAGGTGGCTGTTAGGCTGAGGGCTCAGCTTGATGAAGTTCGAGGCAGCCTCCAGCGTGGTAGAGAGTCCCGTGGGCTTGGGCAGTTGAGACAAAGCTCGGAGGGCTGTGTTGATAGAAGCAATCTCAATTAGCTGGGACCCCCCTTTCGCAAACCACAACTCCCGTTCTGGAGTTAGGGTGAAAGTGTGGTTCCTGGAGAATGATGGGATTTCCAGTTTTAATTTGTACTCTTTACTTGGAAGATGGTACCATGCCAGGTCGTTTAAGGTGAAGGATTGCGCCTTTCGATACTTGGATTCACAGGCTCTGGTGGAGCGAGGTGACACAGGTGTCAGTGTCATTCTGGTCGTAAGTGAGTGCAGCTGTGCGCACAGGAGTGTTAGCGAGCCACCTGTCACCTACAATCTCTGCTTGGGTCTCGATGACTTGAGTGCGAGGCTTTGCTTCGGCAGGGCAGCGGGTGTCGCTGATCTGCAGCCTGCAGATTTCGTCAGTGTTGTCTCTGAGGAAGGGTCTGTTAAGGCAGAGATAGTGAATGTCTTTGGTCAATGTGCACCCGTACAGGTTTCGGAGCTAAGGACAACTTTGTGTAGCTGTCGTTGAAGTCAACCACGTCCGGCGTGTGGATCTTGATGTGAGTGTTACTTTTCAAAATCTGACATTGACATGTTCTTGAGCCGGTAGATTCGGCTTGACTCTATGATGGGCAAGTTCAGGAGAAAGCCCACTTCTCTCTGCTTGGGGTCGACGCAGAGTGGGCTGGCACTACCCAGAGAGTAGGCAAGGTGTATTTGTAAAGAGTCAGCTGGCGTGGTGATGGCGGAAGCCAGCACGGTTTGCACAAGTCTTAAGGGTATCAGGTGTGGTGGAATTCTACCCATGGCTAGGCTGTCGATGGAGGGGTTCACCTCCAGCAGCGTGTCTGTCATCAGGGCTGTTACCAGCTGAGTTTGAGCAAAGTCATTCTGGAAGACAGTAAACAGCTGTTTCATGGAGTTCACTGTCGGGGTCAGCAGAACGCTGTGAGTGTTGAAAGTTAACAGTTCCCTTTAGTGTCTTGTCGATGGTCTGCAGGGATGCCCTCTGTTGTGAGTGGCTCCGTTATCTGTGGAATCTCAGTCTGAATTTTGGCTACATGCCGCCTCATGGTGGCTAGGTTCACTGTATTCACACGGGACACAAGTGTTAAACAGAGTGGCGGCGGCTCCGGGAAAGCTCCCAGACACAGTTTGGAGAGGTGGTTGTGTCCACCTAACTTGTGTGATAGTCATTCTCTCGAGTTGGTTGAGCATGTGTTCGACATCGGCCTCAGTGTGCGTAAGGGTGTCCTCTTTCCATCGGCACTTTCCCTGCTGTATTGTGTCGTTACGCTAGGGTAGTGTGTTCTGTGGGCTTTGCGAGGATCAGGTGGCACAGACACTTTCTGAGTGCGGGTTCAGCGAGTGTCGTCCTTGGTTGGCTAGGACAGTCTTTTTGCTTTGAGGACGCCGGTATGCCACTTGCTTCAGTGTCTTGCAAGTGTCTCTGGTGCTGCGGTGTGCAGCACATGGTGCGTCATGGGCATACATTGGCATGACCCCCCTTTTGCACTGTGGCACCACAAGCTGTGGCGCAGTGATGGCATCAGGTGCAGAACGCTGAATGTTGTCTTGTGCACGCAGCATGTGCAAGGTGTATTGCAGGTGTCTGGGGTACCGGTCATCGGTGGGTTCAGACGGCGTGCTAGGGTGTTTGGAGGGGTCTGAGAGGTGGTTGCTCAAAATGTCCATTGGTTTTTCATAGACTTTGGTAAGCTGGAAGGTTAAGGTTAGGTTAAGCAGAGGCCCTGTGACATTTTGTCACGCTTGTGGGGAGAGACTAATGCATGACCCTAAAAGTTCAGAACCACGGTTTAACTGGCTCGCTAGGTATGTAGCATAAAGCTAGGTGTTTCACGTGTAGCTAGGTAGTGAAATGTGTCTTGTATCTTATCTTAGTTGTGGATGTTAGGAGGCTAAGATGTATGTGGTTCCGAGAGTATTTCCTGTAAGGGGCATAGCCGAGATGAAATAAATGACTTAAGATGGTTCTTATGACTAAATTATTTCTCTGGACTTAACTAGTGGTTCACTACGGTTTGACGAAGTGAATGATAGGGGGAAAGGACAGCTTTCCTATTTGAATTATGCTTATTATCAATCCTTTGGACCATAGTTGTGCCCTAGTAAATTGTTGAAATTACTTGTGTTGCAGGGTCACAAAATGAGTACACTGGTTGAAACTACGCCAAAATAACAAATAAGGTTGTCTGTTTCCTTTCTGGGCCCTATGGGGAATGGAACCACATTTGAACAAGAGAGGAAATGAAATTAAATCATATAGATGACCGAATAGCCAAGAGAATAGCTGACTGCTATTATTATCAAAGTCAAAGAAATGAAAGAGTTAACGAAGAGCAAAACAAATTAAAATTAAAAGCAAAAAGGAATAAAGTGATCAAAACAACAGGAATGATCTGAAGGCGAGAATAATCAGTGGCATTAGTGACTAAACTTTGGATTTTCCTGGATCAACACTCCATAGTTGGTAACCGCGATTGCATGTTCAAGACCACACTGTGTGTGTCCCATCAAAGGATTAGTCAGATGCCGATGAAAATTCCTATTGCTATATGAATTCTTCTCTAACTACACAGTTTACCTGTAGTCAAACTTTAGTTAAATTAACAGGGCATCTGCAAAGTTAGCCTTCGACGGTTAGCAAGGACTATGCCTAAACTAGTGAAGGTGAACTTTAGCTAAGAAGAGTTGCAAACACGGAAAGTGAATTAGAAACCCTAACTGGTGTTAAGGAAAGTATTCTAGAATACTTTGCACTGTGTAAACACAAGGGTGATTAAGGGTTCAAATAAATGATGCTAACTGCGGAAGTTATTATTTAGCTTAGCCTACGCTGGATGGATGCTATGTTAGGTTAGTTTAGCTTAAGGCTGGATGGATGCTAGGTTAGGCTAGCTTAGCTTAAGGCTGGAAGGATGCTAGGTTAAGTTAGCTTAGCCTAAGGTAGATGGATACTAGGTTAGGTTAGTTTAGCCACCAAGGCTGGTTTGTTTACAAGGTGACGTCACAAGTTAGCACTTCCTGTGACAAGTTGTTGTCATGGGAACTAGAGCATGTCAGAACAATTCAACAGTCCCTGAAAAATGTCTACACCTTTTAACAGGTTAAAAGGGGGCGCCTATACTTGAAGTCTTTCGAGAACTTGATGTTACATTAAGTAAAATGCGACTGTGTTTTGGCATTTGCTGATTTTACTCATGTAACTCTTCTCTTTACTTTACACAACTTATTCTATTTGTTTACCGAGTAAGGAAATAGATTTGCTGTAAGTCAAAGGTTGTCTAAGCATCTATAGTTACGTCCCTCTCGCATAAATGCTGACTTTTCAGCGAGTAAACAGTTTTGATCGCTAGGTAGCTCTCTGCTTGTAGATACAGCTAAAATTTAGGTTAATTACATTAATCTAACCATAATTTGTAAGGCCTTTACATTGTAGAAAGGGGAGCATCACCCAGGTCTACATATATACAACTCTGTTCTGAGCTTTCTTTGTCAGACACAGGTTTAGTCATACTGCAATTTGGATTTCTTTTTAACCAAAGCAGAATAGATATCGGTACAGATTAGAGGCTGCTGAAATGAGATTCCTTTGTCACACAGACTTACGCTTTACGGCTGAACTTACTGATATCAGTTGGAAATCTAAGACTCTTTCACTTAAAGTAGAGATGTCAATTCCAGCTATCGTTTTATCTGCATTTAGACAAGCCAGCGATCAAAACGGCGTATTGCGCGTTGTGTTCTAGTTTGATCGCAAAGATCAAATGCACGCCTGTAGTTTAACAGTAGTTTAAGGCCGAGGTGGTTTTCCTACCCTCTGGCGGTAAGGTGACGTATGCCCTATTTGGAGCTAGTATTTCTTGTAACCCTTCATTGTCAGGAAACCTAATGTTTAGCAGTGCCAGTTCAACCAGCATCTAGAAACTGTTTGTTTTAAAAGAGTCGTGCATAGTCTGTTGGCCGTTGAGATTTACACGTCCATTTAAGATTGTTTTACATCAGTAAAATTCTAATTTTACGAATGCAGAGTCTTGCAACTCTTTGAGCACACATTTTCATCTACTTCTAAAAGTTCTATGTCCTATGCAGATCAGGGACCTTTTTAGCAGAGTCTTGCACTGTGTTCGCAGTGCCTTCTGGTTTTGCAGTTCAAAATCATTGGGGTTTTAGGAATTCTTTCTGAGGAGGCCTTTTGTGTTAGAGGCCTTCTGCATTAGGTCACGCATCGTTGAGTGGGCATTGCGTGGTCTTTGGCGAGCTGGAAGGTGCAGGGTAGCGAACTTGAACCTTGACTTGGTGCTGAGGCTGTGTACCCATGGATGGCTCCTGGAGTTCTGGGGAACTCTGTGATTTTGGAGTCTGGCTTTGTTGTAGTTCTCGTGGCCTCTGTGACCGGAGGGGGCGGGGTTCTTGAACTTGGGCCCAGACGGTCAGGTGTTTATAAGTCTAATAAAAGCTCAGAGCAGTCTAGCAGGTCTTTGCCAATCAGAAAGGGGTACGTGTCCATTTGAGAGATGTACACCGGGTGGGTAGGACTCAAAAGGACCAATTGTCAGGTAAATGGGAGCTCTGTTCGAGCCGGAGGTCGTTCTGACTGTACGACTGCACGTTCAGCTCACACATTTGGGGTGTAAGAGTTTGATCTTCGCTCTTAGCTTTAGCACTGAGTCTTTCAAAGAGTTGAGCTGACATTAAAGTGAGGTCTGAGCCGGTGTCTACCAGGGCTTCAAGGCTCACCTCATTGTCTAGAGTGATGGGTAGGTAGAGTTTCCGGGCCCACCCCCTTTTGATCAGGTTCCCCAGGAGTCTTGGCGTAGGGGCTGGTGTGGCGATCGACGGGTGGTTAGGGCCGGTCTTGTGTAGTTCTCTGCGGAGACAGACAGAGAAAGCAGCATTTCTTGGTCTTTTGGGCTTTTGGACCCAGCTGTGGGAAACTGTGCTGTCTCGTTCAGGCTGTGCAGCTGTCAGCTGTGGTGGCTGTGTGCTGCTGTCACTTTGTGATGTGACAGTGTGCTCTGCGGTCTGTGGCCGACGAGCAGTGTTCTATGTGCCTGTTGTAGGTCTTACGCTCAAGCATAGGATGTAAGGCTTTTTTTTTTTTTTTTTGGAAAGTATTTTGTGAAGAAGCTTTTCAGCGACTTCAGGGTCTCGGCTGTCTCAGACGTGGCGGCACTGTGTTTGTCTGATGCGTGCCCAGACTTGTGCTTATTAGTGGCATGTTGAGAGGGGTACCGCTCCAGGCTGTCTGGGCTTGAGTCTCTTGGTGATGGGGGTCGGCTATTTCTGGGTCGCCGGCTGGCTTCCAGAATGTTTCAGAGCGCTCGCTCTGGTGTCTTGGATGAACAACATCACAGTAGTGCTGCCCTCTGGAGGCCCGGAACGGTCGTGACTCTCTGTAAACAGGGCTATGGTGTTGTGGGGCGCCCTCTGGAGGCAGCTCTGAGTAGTGTTCAGAGACCGAGTAGATTGTGGGGGTTTTCAAAGTCTTTCCGGACACAGTCTTTTGCTTGGTGTAAGCTTCTCTTAGCTGTTGAGTAGTCATGCTATGTGGGCAGGCCAGGAGGACTTGGTGATGACTCACTGTGGGGTGCAGATTTCGGAGAACAAAGTTCTGGAGTTGAAATCATCCTCGCTGTCCCAGTTTAAAACTACTGGCAGCCACAGCGTTTTTTTCCAAGCGTCAGTTACTCAGTCGATGACCGGCCCAGGGGGCGATGGAGTCCAGGAGGGGGACTCGCTGCCGGCCAGGTAGGTAGTCAGGTAGGCAGATCTCCTTCGTAGCGTCACTGAGCAGCAGGTGCGAGGTCCTCCAGGTGCCTTTCCGCCCTTGACGGCTCCAGCCAGAGGCAAGGGTCCCCTCTAATCCAAGATAGGGACAAGTTTACAGGTTCAATTCTATTTCGGTGAAGTAAGGACTTACGGCTGGAGCGGGTGGTTCTGAACACGCAGCGTTGCTGCTGGGATGTGTCTCTCCTCTGAACAGGCAGCACACAAGAAGGCAGAGACAGACGAATCTTCTTTTTAAATAGACAAAGCCTTTGATACAAGAACGAATATGATCCTTTCGTATAATGGAGAATCGGCTTACGGCTGGACTGGGTTGCTCCACACAGCCACTAGGGCTGGGATGTGTCTCTCCTCCGACCAGGCAGCACCCAAGAAGGCAGGGGCAGGAGAATCTTAAATAGACAGAGCATTTGATACAAGAACAAACATAATCCTTTCGTATAATGGAAACTCAGGCTTACGGCTGAACTGGGTGGTTCCCACGGCAACACTAAGGCGGGGGTGTGTCTCTACTCCGAACAGGCAGCACACAAGAAGGCAGAGACAGACGAATGCTCTATTTAGATAGACAAGACAAGTTAAACAGGACAATCACACTCCTCTCTCGTATCACAGGACCTGATGGCCGAAATGGAACATACACATTCAACCTGAGGGCTTTGCTCCGTAAACACTGGGCGAGGGCGTGAACTGGAGAGTACTGGCGGTTAAATAAACGTGTACATCCACACACTACAACTTCACGTCAAGTCCAATACTGTGTGACACTTCAATTCAGGCACCGCAATCCACTCTCAAATCTTCGTGCACTAAGGCCAGCACTCACCCACTGTTCAATCCCTCCGCTGTTGCGCTGGATCAGCACTCAGAAGCTGAAGAGATGCAGAGGACTTCACACCGCATGGAACACAGCGTCTTCAACACTCTTTCGACACATCCCATTCACGTTCCAGCTTGTACTCCCACAATTACGATTGCACCCCTTTCCAGTCAGATCCTCACAGCCGCTCCAAAGATCCCAGCAAATCCAAGCCACTGCCAAAATAATCGATTTCTCCCAGGGGGAGTACCACACCCGAATGCCTTTTCCTTTTAACTGCTTCTCTAGGCCGTGTTTCCCAATACCAAATGCCCACACCAAACACCCGCACCTGGTACCGCTTAGCTAATCAGCTGCCACTGTCATGGCAACTGACAACAAGTAAACCAGCACGGTGTGTCAGTGAAATCGTCCCGGGGGGAAACACACCCCTAGCGGAAAATGGTCCCGCTGGATTTGTCACCTTGTGACACATCTCTTTAGCCAAGCATTCACTTAAAGCTTACCTCTTATACTACTGCTGAATCAGTTCGAATGCATTAATATTATGAACATCAGCTATGCTAATTATTTCCCATCTGCCTTTCTGCTGTTATCTCGGGACGCTAGTCCCGAGGTAAATAGCGTTCGTCAGCTCCAGTTTGTATCCAGCCTCTCACGGAGACTTCAGATGCCCCAACACCTGCGATGAGACGACTCAACGCCTGTGAAGAGATGACTCAACGCCGGCGATATGTTATGCCCTAAATTAATACATGATTAACTGACTGTATTTTTCAATGTACATTTCAGAAATGCACTTTCTGTAAAGCTGCTTTGAGATAATGTGTATTGTGAAAAGCGCTATACAAATAAAATAAAATTGAATTGAATTAGATACATGGCAAACATGAGGGCTTAAATACACACAAGACTAATGACTTGACAAGGGACACCTGTGAACAATGAAACAATGAACCAATGACAGCATGACACATCAGACAAGGGAACACATGGCAGGATCACATGACAGACAAGGAAACATGACGTGAACAAACCCAAAAACAAAACCGTGACACTGTCAAGTCAATATCACAACAAATAGCACTACATTTATTCTCATGCACATAGTCCATGAAATGTCTTATGTATCAAATAAAAAGAAAATAATATAAAGAACTGAACGAAAAACCACACTGAAGTCCAATAAAATTCTGATTATGACCTCCTGTGAACAATAGGAGCTCAGTAAAGACAATCTCCTGTCATTCAAACTCTCTGAAGAAAAGCATATGAGACCTAAACACATCTTTGAGGGAATGTCACTGGCTCTATGCCTGGAAAGTAACCGCCCCAAACCACCCTGAATGTAGAATCTGCAAATGTACATACTGTACATAAGAAGTAACTCTAGGTTGTGAGCCTTTCCCAGGCAAAAACCCAGATTTTAAAGCCTCAAACCAGGACACATTACTTAATAATTTATCCACCCTTATGCTGCATAATTTACGAGTGATTGAATTCAGGAATAAGTATAGAAACCCCCTCTAGTTAGAACATCACAATCTAGTTCAGAGCAACTTCCTGACGTGTAGCTGTGAATTGAAACATGAGAGTTCTGCAAGACGCTGCGATCTTTTAAGCACCGCAAATACTATCTGAGAATTCATTTCAAAGCGTAAATACTCCGGCAAACTCTACGTCTTTTGCCCTAATTTAAAACGCACACTTATATAGAGTTAGAACCGAAGAGGATTCGGCTTTATGTGACTTCCATGACTTCAAAGACGCATTCATGCTTTAAAAAGATGTCACACTGTTAGCTGTTAACCTTTGATATGGAGACTGATATTATTAAAAACAGCCATTAAATATAAAAGTAAAAAAAGGCTGCTCTTCAATATCTAAATATCTATTTTTCTATCCTCCTATTTTTATGCAAATTATGGGATATTGCATTTAAAAAAAATTCTGAATAGAAATGGCAAGATGTGCATAAATTCTAAAAAAAGGCACATAAAAACATATGTGCTCATTTGAGGTGGATATTTTTTTATCTGATAAGAAGACATACAGTAAATAGAACTTATGATGGAAACAAATGTACGGAATAAATCCAATATGCAAAAAAAAAATCATGTGACATCTCAAATGTTAGTTTGGTCATTCTGAAATACCTGAGCCAAAGTTCATCATCAAAATGATTGGGTATAATTACCTCCCAACACTCTCACACGATTGCGTTCCCAAACACTATCAGCTCAGAAAATTACATGAAATTACAGTGTTTATTACTTTTGTCTGCGTATCGTAAGACGTAAGTAATTTATGATGTAAAGAGCGACAGGAAGTGATGATTTTTCTCTTTAACGCATGTAATGAAAATGTTGCTTTATTTGCAAATGTTTTATGCAATATTCCAATTTTGCACACAAGTTAAATTAACAACTTTTGTATATAAACATAGCTTATTTCTTTTATATTATTTCTTTTTTAGTGTAAAGATTGTCTTCACTAAATGAGAATGAATGTTCAAGATTAGAGATACTCCCAGAGGCTCATGCTCATCTCTGAGTCACTCCACTGAGATTCAGAGCTCTCTCTTTCTCACCTTCTCAGTGTGAGCTCACAAATACATTGCGTGGCTCTTCGATTACAGGTCTGCTGTCATCTTTCTTGCTGCTGTGTCGGGAATACCATGTATTTAGATGCCACTGTCAAGCAAGCATATGCGAAAAAAGCAGCAGTTTAATCTACCCCACAAGTGACTGTCAGCAACATCATTCAAATTTTGTGAAATGTTATGAGATTTGAGGTGGTACAGCGGTTTTGGGAATTGGAAGTGTTGATTGGTGTACTGAAAGGAAATACAGCAATGTGGCTGTTTTCACACCTGAGAGCTTGCAAGGAATAGAAAACAGTTCGAAATTCATCCACTGGTGTGACTTTGTACATTTCTTTGAGTCAGCTGAATTTATTGAACGTGACCAAAATTACTAACTATGAGTGTAGAGGGAAAAACTAGAAGATAGGAAAGGTTGAAGCAGAGTTTTAAAAGCCCAGAGCAAATATACTTCAAAGGTTACTGAGATTGTGTCAAGTGGGACATTTGACAACACATTTTTCCTCAACATCTTTTGCTGGTCCTTTGTTTGATCTTTTCAGGTAGCCTGCAAACAATATTCTTGTCAAACAAATATAACCCAAAACCCAGGGTGCAAATTATTGTGGGGGTTGGGGTGGACTGACCTTCGAAATTTGAAACTAACATTTCTTTTACATATAATTATATGTACACACATTTTACCCGTGTTTTCAAATGCTTAGAGTCAGAGTGCACTATTAAGAAGTTTGCGTTTAAATGCAACAGTAATTGTAAAACCAAGTTATTACAGACATTTACACCATGAGTGTAAAAATTGCCAAACCTAAAGGCTTTTTCACACCAACACAAATGTTCTGGATGAAAATCCGGTACGATTTTCTCATGCGATTTGTCTGTTTATAGCAATGCGGCTGGCTTAATGAAAATGCAAATTCACTCTCTAACAGGGAGTGGGGCTAATAGAAAAGCAAAAACACCCTGGTTATTCCGATACATAAAACGTTAGTTACCTAAAAAAAAACAAAAAAAAAACATTATTGTTACTTAAAATAAACAATAACTGAATATATATATATATATATAATTTTAATAAAACTTACATTTATGTTATTACTTCTATTATTTCAGCTAGCTGTTAAGGCAAAATTTTGCATTTATTTTGTTTTACTTGATTTACTAAAACTGAAGTAATAAAAGCTATAATTGTCACACTACTAAGGATGAGGACACAAGGAATATGGTTAACAGACTTTATTTATACACTTGTTGCAATATCCGTTCTCATAGAAGGCTTCGAGATCCACATGGAATAAAAGCAGGACACAGGGAATAACTGGAACAGAAACAGTCGCTTTAATACTTTGAACTCAGAAGTAGACTTGGTGATAAAACAGGGCTTGAAGGTAGACACGAAAGAACTAGAATGCAGATAACGTAGACACTTGAATAGTAATACCGATCCGAGAACACACAAACTGAGAGCGGACTTGAATAAACTTCCAACTTGAATGTAAAGAAGAGATACGAGGTCCGTGGATGCAAAGAAGACCTCGGAGAATCAGACTGGAGAATCCTGAAGCACCGCCGCACACAATGGCTGCTTGGAGATACACACAGGAGTGATAAACTTGAGTATACTTGAGCACACGGGAATCCTGGAAGCATGAGGAACCGAGTGAGTCACACGCGTCGATAGACCGGACAGAGAACAATGGAGAGACTGAAGTTTAAATCCTGTGTGCAGCGTGGTGAGTTTGTGATGCAGTGCAAGTGGTGAGTAATCAGTATTCAGGGGATGATGAGCGTGACCAGGTGTGCTGAGTTGTTGCTGGTTGGGGTATGTCGCTAGGTGTATCCGTGACAATAATAGCATCTCATTGATTCCAAAATTACACTACTCTGACACTCCTCTTGTCAAGGAGCGGAAATGAAGACAAAAACAGCTGTTTTTTAACAGCTCTTCAGATTTTTGTATTCACTATGGTGTTTATCAGACAACACCAAATACAAGAGCACAATAAAGACAGTATTCTTCTTCTGCTATTCACTGTCATTTAGCTAAATAGTCTGTTCGTGAACATCACAAAGTCATAGTTTTATGTAACAAAAGCAGCTCATGTGACCAAAAGCTTGAATCGTATTGGTTCAGCAGTTTTCTTCGCAGTGCGATGAAAAAGACATTGGATACTGTGAATGTTCATGTCGGTCTTGGGCAGAATATTTACCTCACCAAATTATTGCACTGATCATTCACATTTATGCGAACATGCCTTAATAATTACGTGGGCCTTTTATTTGAATGTGTTAAGATATTAAAAACTTTAAAAAAGTCACCCTGAAAGTCAGTGAATAATTCACACACCTCCCAGTCGTAACCATAAAGTTCCTCTGATAACAGATGCTACATTGATAAGACCTAACCTTGTTGGGTTGATGTTGACCCAGAAGCATGTCCCATGTGACAAATTCATAGTAAGCCTATAGAAATACATCCACAGGCAGGTACATATTGAAGAGAAACCCCAACAATTTTTTTGCATTCATCACCTCCACACATCCCTGTCAATGTCGTCAAACGACCACAGCATTACACATTAAACCCCAATGGCACACCAAAAAATAGCTCTTCAAAGGCTCTGCACACATCATACTTGATAAATGAATCTATTTTGTCTTAATGGTGAATGGTGCACTAATGTTGGGAGTGCGTTTGGGTTATTACCCACAATTAGGACATAAAGGCATTTGAGCTTAAATGAGGTAGAAACTATTAAAGCAGAGACGACAGAGCGCTGTAGAGGACAAGTGAGCATTTAATGCAATCATGAAGGCACAGCCTGTCTGGAACGAAACAGGTTCATAGAACAATGTCTAACCTCTTCATGACACACACACACCTCAAGAGAGGTATAAAAAAACTATTACTTATTGCCACTCTTCCTGTGACATGTGGTAAATGTCTTTGCTCTGGCGCTGCATGGATGCCCGCTCAGTTACGCTTACAGTTATTGCTGGAGTCATTAGGCCCGGGGGAAAATAAACTGACTTCAAGCAAAGCACAGAGATAGTATCGCTCACCGATGGAGTTAAGCACTTGAAGGACAAACTGCTGTCTGGGGGCAAATATATTGAGCTGAATTTAAAGGTCCAAGTCGGACAATTTGGCAAATGCTTCCTTGACTGCAGTCCACACTTAGTAGAGACCTGTATTTGATTTAATTTTGTTTAACATCTATCAAACAGAACCTCAAGAACATTCCATATCTACTAAACGCCCTCAAAAACAGTGATTCCCAACCAGCTGTTCGTGTATCACAAGGGGGAATAAATTTACATTTTGGTAAATATATATACATTTTGATTGGTTTTTGATGAAAATAATTAATTATGATTAACTTCATATATGTATGTTCTGCATAAATTCTATTTCAAATAAAATATTTTTAACTTTCTATTCATCAAAGAATCCTGAAAAAAAGTATTTTCCACAAAAAATTTAAGAAGCTCAACTGTTTTCAACATTGATGATAATCAGAATTTTTTCTCAAGCACCGAATCAGCATATTGACACTGAAGACTGTGTAATGGCAGCTGATAATTCAGCTTTGCCATCACAGGAATACATTTTAAATGAATTAAATGAAATATGTAAAAATAGAGAACTATATTATTGTAAAATATAGTTACAATGTAAAACATCTATTTTCTTTTTTACAAAAACAAGCACATTTCTAGTTTGGTGTCAGTGAAGGATATTTGAGCCTCACCGGCATGGCTATGGGGATACATAAGACAAAAGAGGTTGGAAAACACTACCCTAAAAGTTCACCTGACATCTGACAACTACCTGATTCCAGGACAGTCCATGAAATACAGTCGATGTCTGAGGCAGAACAGGAAGAAGTAAAACATATCGGCCGACTCGTATGTGTGCTTCAACATTCTGTAACCAGATCGGCTGTTTGGACAGGACTAACGGCAGCCATGGGAATCAGGGGCCCTGAGATTGAATTGAGTGGGAATGTGTAGCACGGGAGAAAAGTGGGAACAGAGTTAGAAATAGGAAAGGAGAAGAGAGGAAAAAAACTGAGAAAAACATTTAAGCTGGAGATAGATAGAGTTAGTGATATTTATTCAGTGTCTTTTTCTGAAGAGGGGTATTATGTTTTATGATAAACTATTATTCTAACCTATGCTGGGATTAATCATGTTTTACAATATTCACCAGTTTATTATTTACACCAGTGATTTCAGGGTTCTGTATGTTTTTTTTATGACCAACAGTTACACACACAGTTACACGTTTATACATTACACTATATAATACATTTTTACTATAATAAATACTGAATTATGATAATAACTATGATGATGTAAAAAAAATGATTATTCATAACCATTTAAGAATGGTTGCACTCAATAACTTTTTGCCATTGCAGAAACGAGGAAAAGGAAAAGGATGGAAAGTGTCTAAAAACAAAGGTGTCATGCGATATCAGTACAGAGCTTTTATTATCGGCAACTGGTATGACTCTTGAGTCTGATATAAGTCATGTCTTTATTGTTTAAATTCTTGAAAATGAAACAAATATGTTTTGAATGCACATTTAAAGCTTTCAATACTGCCTCTGATGTTGACTTTTTGTCATATCTGACTGTCCAATCATCCTGTATATATGGTCTGTGTAACGTTCTTTCTTTCTTTTAGTTCTGCTGTATCAGATCAGCTCACGGTGAGCTTAGTCTTTGTCTTTGAACACTGATGACAGTTGACTGTGTATGTACGGAGACAGGTTCAATTTAGACTGTCCCATCCACTTGTTCAGGCCAAGATTCAACCCTCACTTATCCGTGGATGGTGGCAGTCTCTCCCTTACTCCAAACACAGCATCGATTCAATCTCAAACCACGCAATTAAGGCTACATCGGCGGTATGGGCAAAGTGTCAGCCTCAATGAGGCCCGGTGCATGTCAACATGAGGGCCTTTTCAACTACCCTCTAATGTACTTTTCAAAAGAACTGTGAAATATAAAAGAAAGGCTAAGGGAGAAAAGGCAAAGAAAAAGACAGATAAATGAGCTCCTTGAGTGGAGGAGAGAGAAGTAGAGGCCAGTAGGCTGAGAAAAGATGGTGTTGCACATCAATTGAGAGCAAATTGTCCAGAAAGGAGGACAGAAATGCATCAATCTTTTTCCTACAGGCCTCCACGGGAGAGCTTCCTCCGGTTTGGGAAACACTTTCCAAGGTCTTTCTATCTGATTCCAAGAATCATTATAGAGTTGGACTTAGAGAAGGTGCCTATTTCACACTTGATCTGACATTTCTTTCATGGTTTGTATTCAAGTGTAGATTTGTTTGCCGTAAATCATAATAGTCTGAATGGATTGTACTCTGTTTCTCATTATTTGAGATCATTGATGGGACATTGGAAGACATTTGGTCACTTTGGTTGTTTTGGCTTTCTCAGGTTTCAAAGTTGGCCCACCACATTTATAGTTGTTTCACTAAAACATTATTACTGATTTGTATACTAGTTATTGCAGAAGTGTTGCAGTTTAGATGGCCTTTGGCAGTTGGTTTATACACACTATATTACACATGATTTGTTACATGCATGCACTCAGAGTGGGCCGTCTCTGTGGGTGTCTCTGTGTAGTCTTGCTTAATTATGCAGTCTCAAATGCCATGTATGTGCCAGGAGATGAAAAATAATTCAAGTGGAATAACAATATTTGGTGCTGAAGGAGTAATAATACATTGTGTAAATATACCTTTATTAAAATGTAATAAAAATGTGTAATAATACCTTTTATTATGGTGTAATAATAAATGTGTAATTATAAATTTATCACAGTGTAATACCTTTATTACAGTGTAATTAAAAATGTGTAATAATACCTTTATTACACTGTAAAAATAAATGTGTAAATATACATTACAGTGTAATAATACATTAGTGTAATAATAAATGTGTAATTATACATTACAGTGTAATTACACCTTTATTGCAGTGTAATAATACATTGTGTAATTATACCTTTATTAAAATGTAATAATACATTTGTAATAATACCTTTATTACAGTGTAATAATGCAAGTGTATTAAGTGTAATAAATGTATAATTACACATTCATTTTTACACTGTAATAAAGGTATTATATTATTTTATATAAAAATATAATAAATTATTACTGTGAGAAATGATGGGACGGCTGCTGCCAGACCCTCTTGTTCACTCAGAAGTCATCTACGATTGGACATAAGCACCTTTTTGTGCCTGAGCACTTTCAAAACCACTCACATTCATGTTTAGCATCACGTGCATACACACACATACCTGCTTAACACACATCTGCCAGGACAGCACATGGCCTCTCATGGTCTCACTCTATTTCTCTTTCTCTCCCTGGACTGGGGTCTGCTCACCTGCAGGTGTCAGTGTGATTGCCTGCAGAGGGGAGCAAAAGCTTGACCTTTCCTCTCTCATTCTTTGTCTGTCCCTCCTTGTGCTTTACTCTCTTCATCTCTCACAGCACAGAGGAGTGTAGAAGAAAAAGTAAAAAGCAGCGAAGCGACTCTGACAACTGTCTTTGCGAGTGAATAAAAAATAGTGTTTTTACAGAGGTGTGCCAGGCCTTTTGGCAAATGACGACCCTTTCTTTCCTCTTCCCTTGTCTCCTTTCCATAAAAGGTTTGAAGAATGTGCAGCCTTTATTTAAAATGATAGTTGGCCATTTTGGCGAACTTATTGCTCTACTCTGAAATGAAGGCTTAGCGCTGACGAATCGACGTAAAGCACTTCCCTTTTCTCTGGTACTTAACCTGAATCACACGCTTCTTTAGAGCGTTTACTCTGAATGAGCAGAGATAGACAAATACTGTATGTCAGTACAAAGAGTCCTACTAAGAAAATGTCCTGACAGGACTCTTGGTGAAAATTATTCAGTCTAATTTGGAGATCATTTTAGCCTAATACAATTATACATTTTCTTTTGAAATGCTGATTACAAAAGTAATTTTACTTATCTTTTTTTTATGTGCAGAAGCAAAAAGTTTGTTAGAAATTTCTACTTTATGTTCTGAAGAGTGTACATATTTTTGACTCTCTGGCACTTAAAGAACAGTGCCATTTGTCAGAGATGTCAAATGTGGTTAATGTATGGAGGAGGAAGCATACAATCTCCATTTTAGTGGTGAGGCTTATGAATCATTTCAGTGACAAGTTCGGGAAATCTGGTCACTAGAAAGATTTATTCACTGATTTGTTCAGTGGCACTTTCTGTACGCTCATTGATATCTATATCCCAGTAGGTGGCGACAAGAAGGGCTGTAACCACATTGGCATTGAGGAAGTCACGTCCCCCCATTAATCAGATATGGCCCAAATGGTTTTGTGCCCTAAATGTTGAGGACATGGTTACTATCATGTTTTCAGTTTGTCTTTTGATCTGTTTCTCGGTTCTGTTCATGTTTGAGTTTCGAGGCTGCGTTTACATTTGGCATTAACATGCAACCTGTATCCGGATGTTGTCCACATACACATTGAAAAGATAAGTGTATACAAGCTTCTGATTGGAATGTTATCCGATCAGCGTGTCCAGGTTCGGAGGTAGTCGAGGAAGCATTGTGATCGGATCTCAGTGTAATGTAAACGCAATCCAGCCATCATGTCTGCATTCACAGATGGACGTCACACCAAACCCTGCCCACTGTCATTATTCCCCCTCCTCTCTCCGGTACCGAGTGCTGTGTGGTTTTGTGATACAGTCGAGTGCGAAGTACATCGCAAATATACTGAAATGTTTGCCTTCAAAAACCCGCCACTTCAGGTCGACTTTGCAACCCTTTTTTTCTTTTCACGTTTTTCCGCGGGAACGCGAGATCCGATCTGTTATCCAGATACAGAAGCCACTTGATGTGGACAGGTGTAAACGTACCCTGTCCTGATTGGCTTGTGATCCGATCTGCTTGATCCGATCACGGTGATCACATGTTAATGCCAAGTGTAAACGCAGCCTTTGTTGTTCTAATCTGTTAATTAGTTCTGTCATCCTCGTTTCCCATCTGTTTGTCTCCATAGCCACTGATTTGATTAGGTTCCTCACTTCAGGTGTGCCTTGTTTATTAGCTCCTTAGTTTGTTTATATAAGCCCTCGGTTTGAGTTAGTTCTTTGTCTGGTATTGTCTTTAGAGTGTGTTCATGCATTTTGATTCTCCTGTTATCCCCTGCATTTTGATTAAAGACTTTTATCAGCCCTTCCTCATGTGTAGAGTGACTAGAACACACCAGGGGCCTCATTTATAATAATTGTGAATGCACAAAGACAGGCCATGAAAGAGGTGTACGCCACTTCCGACTCATAAGTTGTGATTTATAAAAACAAACTTGACAGGAAAATTTGCACACCTGCATGCAAACTCTGACCCATGTGTACAAACGTTTTGGAGGCGGAGCAGTTTGGCGACACCGATGGTGAGCTTGAGTTAAATGTCTTTTTGGTCACTTTTAGACAACATTTTAAGAAAATTATACAGTACATATACAGAAAGATAATACAAATATAATTTCACTCACCAAGCCTATCATTTGAAACAAATATCTATCACTTCTTAATTGTCCGCGCCAGCGAGTGCGTTGGGCCGTTTAGTGAAACTGGCGCATATATGTCTAACGGCAGATGAAGTAAAAGTAAATCTTCATTATGAGTCCAATTCATAAATACAGTGCATGTTCACAATAACAGTTTAAGTAAATAAAATAATGATTTAAACTGTTTTAGCTACTTCTGATATAAACATTTAGATTAAATTTGCCATTCTCATTAATGGAGTTAAACACTTAGATGACATAAAATCATTACAAGTTACAACATTTTTTTATATTCAATAAATATAAATAGTAATAAATAAAAATTTGTGAGTAAATAAAAATTTGTAGGGGATGCGATGCTTTTGAACACTTTTCCTCTGGCATGCTGTGTTTTAATGTTTTAACTACAGAGAGAATTGCTTATCATGATAATAGCAGATTGTCTGAGAAAATATTTTCGTGCAAATAATGCAAAACAAGGTTATCTGTTTCCATTAAAAATATAAATCAATTAAAAATACTATTTGGCCAGTTAAAAAGATTGTGAAAAACTTTCTCTGAAATCTATTTTATACTATTCGATTTATTTATTCAAAAACAAGGCAAGGATAGGTTACTAAATGATTTATCAATGTAATGTGATGGCACATACGTATCTTATATTTTCCTAATGTCTTGTACTGTTAAACGTGGTATCACATGGATGAATAAGCATATGCAAATGATATGCAGATGAGGATATGCATAGTAAATGGTAAATAGTAAATAGTAAATTAATTTTGCACACGTTCTGACATACGCACGGTTTAATAAGTCTGAATATTTTTTGGCGTACGCCATATTTGGCTTTCGGGCGCACGTACACATTTAGTAAGGATCCTACGCAAAGTTTTATAAATGAGACCCCAGAACCTTGATACTTACATCCTTGGTGACAAGCGCTTATTTTTTCCTGTTATAAGTGAACCTCTGAATCATCAATTCAACTGATAAGTTACAAAACACAGGGATGGCATGTGTATTTTAATTATTTATGCTCATAAAATTCAGTTAGTTTACAAAGAGTTTATGTACCGTTTGTTAACGAGTCTTGTTCTGACAAAGGAGCATATTTTTTGAGAAGGTCCATTCAATCAAAATGCTCTTTTACAGAAGCCACACAAATGGTACGCATTTGTGAAATAGTCATTCTTCAAAGGCAGTTGCTCACATAAAATATTTGTTCAACTTCAAAATAGACGTTTTTTTTTTTTATGTATAGAGAGTATCATGCCATATTTACTCCTGTCAGCTGTGTCCAGCTCCACATCTGGGGTCTTTTCAGGTTCATCCAGATGGTGCTTCTCTCTTGGCCACATTGGCCCCCACCAGAGTACAAGAGGGAAGGGTTGTCATAAAACCTGCTGCATCCTCCTGTTCTCTCCACCTCAAACAGATCCAGCTGTGATTAACAGGTAGATCTCTGTCCCTCATCCATCTTGCTCTCACCTCCTTCTGTTTTTATGGCTCTGTGTCTTACCCTATCCTCTGCCTGACACTTTCTTCCTTCACTCATTCTCCTGTGGCTGAAGGAAAATGTGTGACAGGGATCTGTTCCATATCAGTTTCACAATATCACACAAGTAAGAGTGCTGTTAAATATCAGCATGTCTCAGATTTAACTGTAGACCAACCGCATGATTGCTGTTACGATGCAGCAAGGACGAAGCAGAGAATGAATCCAATCGCAAGCACTTTAATAATCCAACAAACACGTAACCCAGGGTAAACTCAGAACAAGGTACACAGAACAAGGAACAAGGAACAAACAACGACTGACAAACATGGGTATAAATACACAGGCAAACAAGCTAAACAAGATAAAAGGGGGCGTGGCTAATCAGAAACACATGGGGAGACTAATCAACAAAACGGGGAACAGCTGAACATGAAAAGACAGGGAAACACATGACAGACAAGAACAAGGAACAAAACACAAAACCCACACCGTGACATAGCCCCCCACCATGGGCGGCTCCCGATGCCCCTCAAAACACAAACACTAAAGTTCAGGAGGGTGGTGAAGTGGAGGCGGTCTTGGGGGAGGGACGGAGGGCCAGGTTCGTGCAGGGGAACGACTTGGGGCGGAGTGAGGGCGGACCTGTACCGTGGGTGGAGCAGGTTGTTCAGGCGGCCAGTAAGGAGCAGGCGACCAGGACGGAGACGACCCCTCGGGCGGCCAGGGCGGTGCAGACACGGCTCGGGAACAGCAGACACCGGCTTCGGGAACAGCAGACACCGGCTCCGGGAACAGCAGACACCGGCTCCGGGAACAGCGAGCACACACTGGCTCGGGAACAGACACTAGAACAGTAACGGCCACAAGGACAGACATAAACAAGAAACAGACGCTGGCACTGGCTCAGGAACAGACACCACACACACTGGCTCGGGAACAGACACCACACACACTGGCTCGGGAACAGACACCACACACACTGGCTCGGGAACAGGAACGGACTCTGGCTCTGGAACAGGAACTGCCCCTGGCTCTGGCACAGGAACTGCCCCTGGCTCTGGCTCTGGCACAGGAACTGCCCCTGGCTCTGGCTCTGGCACAGGAACTGCCCCTGGCTCTGGCTCTGGCACAGGAACTGCCCCTGGCTCTGGCTCTGGCACAGGAACTGCCCCTGGCTCTGGCACAGGAACTGCCCCTGGCTCTGGCACAGGAACTGCCCCTGGCTCGGGAACAGGAACCGACTCTGAATAGGCCATCTTGTCCGTAGACACTGGCTCGGAGGAAGTGACGTGAACGGTCTCTGGCTCGGCCATCTTGTCCGTAGACACTGGCTCTGTAGAAGTGACATGAGGCGTCTCTGGATCGGCAGAAGTGACGTGAACAGTCTCTGACATGGCAGACGTGAGCAGGCTTTGACTGGGCAGACGTGACCCGTCTCTGACTGGGCAGAAGTGACGTGGACCGTCTCTGACTGGGCAGAAGTGACGTGGACCGTCTCTGACTGGGCAGAAGTGACGTGGACCGTGTCTGACTGGGCAGAAGTGACGTGGACCGTCTCTGACTGGGCAGAAGTGACGTGGACCGTCTCTGACTGGGCAGAAGTGACGTGGACCGTCTCTGACTGGGCAGAAGTGACGTGGACCGTCTCTGGATCGGCAGAAGTGATGGGGAGCGCAGGCTCGGCAGGGCTGACGTGGAGCGCAGGCTTGGCATGAAGCTCAGGCATGTCGTGGTGAAGCTCTAGCTGGACGTGGCTGACGTGAAGCGCTGGCTGGACGTGGCTGACGTGAAGCGCTGGCTGGACGGTCACTGGGATGAAGCTTTCTTCACAAACGGAGAGCGCCTCTCTCCAGTTCAGACCGGATAAATCAGGGAGCTCCCTCGGGTTGACCTCCTTAGCCCCCAGCTGGTAACATAATTTGATCGCCTCGTCCCCCAGGGAGCAAGAGGCTCCACAACAGGGAACAGGGCCATCCAGGGCCAAGGCCGCGATCTGTCCTGCGAACTCCCGGCTCATGCTGGGGAGATCAGGCAAGATCCGTGCTGCTGGATTCATTTGTGTGGTCGGTCATTCTGTTACTATGCGGCAAGGACATAGCAGAGAGTGAATCTAATCGCAAGCACTTTAATAATCCAACAATCACATAATCCAGGGTAAACTCAGAACAAGGTACACATAACTAGGAACATCAAACAACGACCGACAAACACCAACTGAAGAACATGGGTATAAATACACAGGCAAACAAGCTAAACAAGATAACAAGGGGGCGTGGCTAATCAGAAACACATGGGGAGACTAATCAACAAAACGGGGAACAGCTGAACATGAAAAGACAGGGAAACACATGACAGACAAGAACAAGGAACAAAACACAAAACCCACACCGTGACATTTGCAAGTGTGATTTTGCTTTTATAGTTCAATAAACATGATGTAAAAATTGGGTACTTTCACAAGGGGTGGATCTGTTATAGTTTGTGGTTGCGTAACTGCCACTGGCACAGAAAATATTGTGCAGGTAGAGGGAAGAATGTATTCTGCTCTATCAATCCTGGAAGTCTCATAGTAAGTGAAGAAATGAAAACAATAAGGCCGCATTTACATTACATGGTTCAAGTGACCCAATTCCTATTTTTTCCTCCCATGTGGCACAGATTGGATATGACCCACAAAGGTGTAAGTAGTGATGGGCAGATCGAGGCTTCGGGAAGCAATGAAACAGTTGAAACAAATGTGCCATTTTGTTTCGAGGTTTCGAATAAATCCGAAACCCGTCTCCACGGTGACACCTAGTGGTCACTTGCAGGTGTTGATCTGAAACAACCTTTACAAAGAGCTAATAATTATTATTTATTTTTTTTATTGTATTTTTGTAATATATGAAGCTTGTAACCTTTAGTCTCTTCACATTGCATAATGTGATTTTGGTCATGAAAAATGAATATTAATAAAAATAAATCAAGCCACAATGTCTCCCTTTCTTATAGATTTTTATTCAAAAATATTAATTTCTCTGCTGTTGAAGGACTCAGCCTACTTCTTTTTTTACAGATAATTTCTCCAGCCTTTGAAAAAATTCTCTCACAAGGGACACTTGTTGCTGGCATACAAAGATATTTTTTAGCTAGGACATACAAATGAGGAAAGATTACTGCTCTCTCTTTCCAGTAAGTTAGAGGATCATGAGTTCTGGGCAAAAACGCATCGCTGAGGTATTTTTTCACTTCCACTGTGGCATCAGCTGTAGGATTGTGTATCATCTGGGTCTCACGGATATGATTGTCAAAATGTTCCCATAAACTGTCTTGTGTTTCAACTGGTGTTGATGATGATGGGCCTGATGTTGACATTTGTGGTTCTGAATTAAAAGAAAACGCCAATTAGTAACAAATCATAAACTGACAACACATATGAAGTATAAATTTCATGAATCACATTACATAAGATAACATAGACTGAAACTCACCAGGAGTTGTGTTTGAACGCATCAGTGAAGCACACTCCAGTGTGATGTGCTTTTCAGCATCCAGGGCTTTGGCAGGATTTCCAAAAGCCACATTTTTAAACCTTGGGTCCGGCAGTATCAGTAGCAGGCCTTGGTACAGGGGGAACACTACCATCCTCTGCACCCTGCAGAATGGCAGGATGAATGTGTCATGATTCTGCCATCTAGTTCTTTTATTCTTGAGGCAGGATCATGACGGACCCATGTTTTGTGCAAGCACATGGCCTTTTGTTTGGGCCATGTGCTTGTGTTGTCTCATTCTCTTGCCCCGCCCCCTTGTTATCCTCGTTTTGTCATTATTGCTTTACCTGTGTCACCTGTTTTATCATTAGTCTCTCTATTTAATCCCCTTGTGTTTGCTGTCTTGTGCAGGTTCATTGTGATTCTCAGTGTGTATCCTGTGATACAATACCTGTGTGTAGACCTTCCCGTGAGTATCTTGTGAAGAACTCTGTCTTGTAAAATCCTGATCTTGTTGTTAGTTATTTGTCTAGTTATCTGTCAAGTCTTAGTCTTGTGTTGTTAGTCTTTGTTTTTACCCACCAGCCTTGTTTTGCCCCATCGTGGGTTTTGCTTTCCCTGTTTTGTCTGAATAAAACTGTTCATTGCATACTGTCTGCGATTGGGTTCATCTCTCCACTAATCATAACAGAATGCTCCTCAAATGGCGCATCATGGATGATGTATTGTTGCAGTAGGCTAGCTGCCGATCACAATACAAACATCTCACTTTATTTGGGGTTTCCAAATGGAAATGCTCCCACACCACAGATGTACGCCATCTCTTCTGTGGAGCCTCCATTTCTATCTATCGTGAATTAAATTCTAAATATAACTAAACAAATCGCACTATAAATGTCACTATATCACCAAAAATCTGCTATCTCAAAACCAAACTCCTCTCACAAAAACCCACGATATGAAAATGCGTTGACAACTTTTATATTGTGTGATTTTTTCCCGAACCGACCAATCAATGAAACTCTGATTCGGCCGAGCACTCCTCCTGATGAAACACTTAGATGCTTCATTTAGCCGTTGTCACGTGACGTGGGTGTTTTGAATCACGCTTCGGATCAGTGTTTCGAATCATCTTTGCTTCGGGATCTTGCAAAGCTTCGGAACGTCTGTTTTGCGCCAGCCATCCTTAGGTGTAAGCAGGAAAAAAAAACATCTGATATTCTCAGATCGGTTTCAGGCCTCATTCATATGTGGAAATATGGATGTAAATCGGATACGTGCATTTGCGTCTTCCATGCAAGTCCAAATGGCACACTTCATATTCACTTTCAGTCCTGTTGACTTACAATGGCTGCTGTGTGCGCCTGTCCGTTAGCTCCATGAGACCGTAGGGTGTCCCATTTTTCACTTTAGGTTTCAGAAGGGTGCTTGCGAGCGCCCCCTTTGCCGTCAATATGCACCCTTGATGATTGATGAGCGTTTACAGCAGTGATCATTGCTACATTTGCCCAGGCTGCAACAAGGGCTCTCCTCTTTATTCTCTGCCTTAAGAGACCAATGTGTTGCTGACCTTTAAAGATGGTGTGGAAAGCAAAAGCTTCTATTATCATTTTGTCTGAGTCTATTACAAATCACACAGTTTTTACTTCCTTTTCAGCCTAAGCTTTTCCGGTTCAGTACGGCTTCCTTGGGTTGTTTTGCCAGGTGTATAGTGGAAAATTATAGACAACAAATCGGAGTTGGGTATCAAGAAATGCAGTATATGCAGCCTAAGACTCTTAAAATTCAAGCATAAACTACTTCAAGAATTTAAGGATTTAGATATTTGAATTATATTTACAGTGCCCAGGCTATAATTTGGAATATCTCTGGATAGATCTCAAACATGCAGTGTATGTGAGACAATCAAAGAATTTATGAACTATAACACTGTAAAGATACAGAGTAAAAACAGGAAGCTGGCTACAAGATGCCTTTTGAAGTTTTGCAAATATTTTCCATTTACTGACTTTTGCTCATGCATATTTATTTATTTATTTATTTATTTATTCATCCATCCAAAATTGTCCTTCATTAAAATGGACTGCCTGTTTCTTTGACCAGCAGGTTTATTAAGTCACCACTGGTCTTTCACGATTTTCCAACTAAATTAAGTTCAGCAGAAAGATATTTCTGAGACATGATTTTCTAATGTGTATTCAGTGGTAGGTGGTAGACTCTGGCACTCTCTGCATTTATTCAAGATTTTTGGAATGAGAAAATGTCTTAACTCTCTATGACTGAGTCAGATTCATTCATGACAACCTTCAACAGATGCACACACAATCTGTCTCTCCATCCCATAATTCTCACTGCTTTTATATGATTACTTGCAGATAGATTATGTTTTGATTATATAATTACATATAATCAATCACTGTATAAATGGTGTTTTATTTGAATTTTGTTTTTATGTGTGTATGGGCAGAAATAATGAGGATGCGTTATACTGAACGCTGTGCAGTACTTTCGAAAATGTGTCATTGCGCTACTTTGCTGCCAC
This sequence comes from Meda fulgida, assembly GCA_030578275.1. Taxonomy (NCBI): domain Eukaryota; kingdom Metazoa; phylum Chordata; class Actinopteri; order Cypriniformes; family Leuciscidae; genus Meda; species Meda fulgida. The sequence goes on along the minus strand of CM060624.1, from coordinate 16,297,910 downwards.
CCATAATCTTTAATTACTGTAGCTTATGAGTCTAGAGTGTCTAGGGTGAGTCTAACATTTATAATCAAAACAACCAGAAAGAGCTATGGAAAGAAAGAAAATAAATATGCCAGTAAATGTTCATTAAATATGCAACATTTCAAATTTTAATTGCCTGTCATAAATAGACAGTAAAAGAGAGAACATCATAGCATTTCATGCAATTTAAATTAACATTGGTTTCTCATTCTCCTTCCATGTGACATCACTAGATATATGTAATAGACATGAAAACACAAGTTTCAGCCATTTTATTGTCAACTTTTTCAACACTATTATCTTCTTAATTATTTTTTTTTTAAAGCGTGCACTTTTATGGTTGGCCTTGAAATATTTCCTCAAGCCATTGATGTGTGTCAATTGAATTTCCAGCATGTGTTGTTGGCGATCTGTTTTTGTGTCTATCAGTTCTGTTTTCGTCACAGATCTCTCACACACAGGACATGCTCAGCCTTGTCATTCTATCAATAATAAATCCAACCAGGAGAGTTTCTATGGTAACCGCAGCATGACATGTCAATATGACACGATACAGTCGATTCTGGAAAGAGTGTCAAAACTTGCCCATCATCAAGGGTCTGTTCACTCTATTTCTCTCTCTCTCTCTGAGAGCTTTGAGACCAGTTATTACTGACCCAAGACACACACACACACACTAACACATCAACTATGTTCATTGAAAGAGAAAATACAGAAGAATGGACAGAGTTTAACAGAGAGAAAACAGGAGAGGGAAATTAAAGTTTTCATTAAGAAGGCATCCTTTAATATCCCGGTGCTTTCTTCATAATCCATGCCTTTCATCTGCTGAATGCATTTAAAGAGGGTTTATCTCCTCTTTGCATTAGCAATTAATTAGTAGAGAGGAACATCATACGACACAGAGCGAGAGAGAGTGCAAACCAGCAAAAAAGCTCTGCCGTCCTTTGTTTGCAGCTCAGCTGGGGTAACTCAGAGAGCTCTAAAGAACCTTTCAAATTTCCCTTCTCATCTCCCATACAGAGAGGATGACATTACCCATCATTCTTAGTCTAGCACAGTCTCAGGGCAAAATATAAACATAAGACAATTCCATGTTAAAGGAATATTTCATCCAAACATGAACATTCTGTATACTTATTCTGCCCCATGTGGTTTTAAATGCGAATTTGATGGTTGAACACGTCCTGTTATTTGTGAATAAACTAAATGTGTATCTCATTCATGAATGAAATAAACAAATCAGGCATCTTGTTTGTGAAAGAGTATCTGATCAACTGGATAAAAGGGGCTACACTACCGTTTAAAGGTTTTGAGACAGTAATCTTATTTTATTTAGTATTGGAAAGAAATGAATACACTGATTTAGCAGAGAGGCATTCAATTGATCAAAAGTGACAGTAAAGACATAATATAATATTTTATAATATCAAAAAATATTTCTATTTCAAATAAATGCTGTTCTTTTGAATTTTCTTTTCATCAAAGGATCATGAAATCAAATCTATTCCACTAGTAGCAAAATAGTTTTTATTACTGATAACAAAAATATTTTTTTTTTCTTGAGCAGTAAATCAGCATATTAGAAAGATTTCAGAAGGATCATGTGATACTGACGACTGGAGTAATGATGCTGAAAATTCAGCTTTTTCATCAAAGGAATTAATTATATTTTCAAATATTTAAAAATATAAAGTTATTTTAAATTGTAATAATATTTCACGATATTACTTTGTGATATTACTGTATTTTCAATCAAATAAATTGAGCCTTTGTGAACATTAGAGACTTCTTTCAAAAACCATAAAAAATCGTTAAGACCCCAAACATTTGATAATGTCGATAGCTTGAATCAGACATTCTCATTCACAACAAGAATGACTTAATTAAAATATGGGTTTCACTTTATTTTGATGGTCCCTTTAACACATTCTGTTGTCTAACATTGCACCTACATGTCTACTAACTCTCATTAGTATTAGTAGACTGGTTGGGTTAGGGTTAGAATAAGTTGACATGTACTTGCAAAGATTCGTATAGTCAATAGAATGTCTGTTGGATGACCAACACAATAAAGAGTTAGCAGACATTAAGCAAACAGTCCAACCCGATCTCACGGGAATTCGTACGAATTCTACGAGGTGGCTAATTCGTACGAATTCATACGACCTCACTCGTACGAATTAGTACGATTTGGGCTAAAACGTACATATTTGACGATTTGGCCAATTCGTAATAATTCGAACGAATCACCTATCCCTGACCCCGCCCCTAAACCTACCCATCACGTGGGTTTAGACAAATCGTACGAATTCGTACGAGTGAGGTCGTACGAACTAGCCACTTTTTAATCACTCGTACGAATTCGTACGAATTGGTCGTGAGATAGCGTTGAACAGTCTAATACCAATGAGTTAGTTTACATGTAGTTGAAATATACTTTTAGTCTACAGAATGTTCAAAAACACCTTTGACTGCACCGATTACAGATGAAAATGTCAACCAAATGTCAAAAATATTTCATTTTGCTCATTGGCATACAATTTGAGATTTGAGCATCTCTGACTTTCATCATGAACAAGCAATGTGGTGTGTTAGCATAAAAGCAGCATTATAGCTTCTCCAACAAAATTTCTAGTTTGAATGCAGTAATCTTCTTTGTCTTTGCTGCAGTTTCTTCTCTGGAAGATATTACACTCAGCTTGTGCTAATGTATGGCATTAGCATCATGTCTCTGGTGTGATCTGAGGGTATATGCAGGACAAAATCCTACCTTTCAACCTCTGACAGCACCATACATTATCATTTCTGTGCATAAAAAGTCCCAGTGCTTTAAACAAGATCTCTCACACATGCGAAAGTTAGTGTTGCCCCATCAATGTTCAATAAAATAAAAAAATACACTATGGGAGTAGTGAAAAGCACATTTTTCTTACGTAAGGTGTGCCTTTAAGCCTTGTTGTACCCTATGCTAGTGGATATTTTACATTATATAATTTAAGCTAAATGCCAATGCTTACATGCAAATTCAAACAGGTTATGTTAAAGGGGTCTGTAGGATTGGCTTTCTTTGTATTATGTGAATTGGGATCCAACCTCAGGCTCTAGTAGTGAAAGAGAGAGAGAGACAAAAAACAGAATGTGTGTTAATGTGCACAGTCACCTGAGGCCTGACGGAGGACAGGTTAATTTCAGGCTAGTGATTACAGCAGCCTGACTCTGATAAAGTGAGTGTTGTTTTACGCCAGCGCTATCAGAGGGAGCCATACCGCTGTCTATAGTCTAACAAAGCGGAGAAATTAGAGCCCCGAATCGGCCCCTATGCAAAATAACAACCACACAACATGAGACCTGTAGTACAACACTGACCCAGGTTAGAATGTATAGACATGGGAATTGTTTATTAGGGAAAAACAACAGAAAAACAAGACAGAGACTCAAGCTGTAGAAAAACAATGAAGATAAATGCATGCTTGCTACCTTGGGTGGTTTGAGGGGGTTTCAGACTTACAAGTATACACCAGGCATCATGGGTATTTAATGTTTCTTAGCATTTTTTAATTACTCCATGTTTTTCCCCTATGTTTTGGTCTCACTTCCTCATCTGTAAACAGATTTACTTTTGCGTCACATTCTACTGAGGAAATATTTAATGGACTGTATTCTGGGATGGGAGTCTATCCAGGGAAATAATCACTCCTTTAATAGCAAAAAACCTGTAGCTTACCTCCCGCTGCTGTTTCATTAACTTCAAGGCTAAAGTCTAAAAACAATGCACTGTGTGCGTGTGTGCGTGCGTGCGTGCGTGCGTGCGTGTGTGTGTGTGTGTTTTAGACGCTGGGAGAAACAGGGAAGTTCAACTTGCATCTCTGATAAAAAAGTAAATAGCCAAGGGCGTCCGCGATTAAAACATCAAAACTAAACACCCTCGCTATCTAACTTCAACATATTTCTGCTTCAAAACATAAAATTGGGGTGCTTTGTGTTTGAGAAATGAGAAAAGGGTGAGGGGTGAATATTTGTGTATAACAACTATTCAAGTGGGGGTGTTTAAGAAAGGGGCGTTTTGCTGATGACATGCAGGTGTGCATCCATTCCTATACATGCCTCCTAACACAGGTGGCCATTATGCTCTGATGGGCCCTCCAGGGGCCGATTTATCAGACAAAACACAACATGGCTCTGGAGGAGTTCAGCATTCTAGAAACCTCTAGAGTCATTTAGAGCAGAACGATGCTGCGATCTAAACATCTTATTTTTGAATGAATCTTTGATTTGATTTTAATGCTACTTATTAATAATCAGCATTCAGGTAACTTATGTTGAGTGGGTTTTGTCATGCAGATGGAGCACCGAGACTGAAGTGTTGACAGTGGGTTGTTCATTGTTGACGAAAAGCGTGCAGCACAGCAAATCACATTTGTAAAACAGGACCTACCACAGTCAAGACCGTAAGCGTTTAACCTGTCTCCATAAGACATCTCTCCTGAAAGCCAAGTCAGTTCACACCTGCATCTAATCACATGTGCAAGCACATATGCTCACAATCCCACAGTTCACTGCTGATTGGAGGGTGTGTAGCTGTCAAATTGTGCGTCTGTGAAGCTCTCGGCACCTGCTGTGTTTCCCTGGGGTTCACTGAGACAAACTAAGATACAGAGAGCTTACATTAACATAAATAAATATAATGCAAGTAAATTTACATTAATTGATCTCTTATGTCTGTGCTTCATTAGCCATCACAGCCATAGTTGTTTAAACTTGGAATTCTGTAAACAAGTTATAGGTTTGTTCTTCAGGATGTCATAATTTATATCACAGGTATATAGCACACTTTTTTTTTTTAAAAACTATACAATATACAACATGCACAATAATCAGCAACTTTAATTTTCTTTTGTTCTCGGGAAGTTTAAAGCTTTAGTATTTACTATAGTATTTACTTTAATTTAAGGCCACAGATTATTGTGGTTGATTTTAGAGCCTATTAATTAAAAATAAACATAGTTTTAATATTTTATTTTCATACAGAAAAACCGACGCCATCGCTACTGTTTGTATCACGGTGTATCAAGCGCTCAGCCTCCAGAACTGAAATTCAGATATTGCAATAGACATTTCGTTTCCAACACATGCTGAAAGCAGTAAACCAATCACAACAGACTGGGACATCTGACCAAACAGAGCAGAGTAGTCTCTCGGAAAGGGTTTAGAGAGATTAAATCTTAGAACAACATTATTTTACCTTGGATGCATGTAAAGCTATTGTAGGAGACCTCCAAAACAAAACTAGAAACCTTTAAAATAGCATAATAGGGGCATACAAAATGGAATTTTAATATAAACCATTAACAGTTATCTGCCATAACATTAAAATATTGTTTTGACTTATCGATACCGGCAGGAAGTTAAACATCAGTGCATCCTTAATTAGAACAAACTGAATTTGGTTCTGATGGTAAATGTGCTATTCAAAATGCATAATCACTAGCACCAGGACAATTAGTAATACTATTTGAACATTCAGATTCAGATAACACTCTTCCAGGTGTAGGACATCAATCTGTCAAATAAACGTGTTCTTTCTTTCCATTTACAGCAAGCTTGACAGGACTTATCTAAACATTTCCACAATTAGCCCCAATTCTTTTCACAATAGTATAATGGAACAATGCTAAAAAAAAAATCTGTACCTACTCATCTCTCTCTCTCTCTCTCTCTCTCTCTCTCTCTCTCTCTCTCTCTCTCTCTCTCTCTCTCTCTCTCTCTCTCTCTCTCTCTCTCTCTCTCTCTCTCTCTCACTCCTTCTTTCCTCTGATTGTATTCATAGTCAGCAAATTAATAGTTTTCTAGGTTGTCAGACTCTTATTTAGTATTAACTGTACCAATATGAAAATAAATGATTGTCCAGCCAAACTAACATTCCAGCTCTCGAGACAAAGGCTCTGCCGATACTCTTTTGACTAATAATTACTGTTATAGCAGTCTGATTTATTTACTTTCCTGTGTCAGAGAGACAAAATGACAAATAAATAATAAACACTGCAAGGAAAGAGACATATAAACACGCCACAGGATGGTGAGAAGGTACTAGAAATCCCTCGCAGCTTTGCGTTTGTGTTTTTGGCGGCTTTCAATGTACTGAAAAACCCCAAATGAAAACTGAAAGGTTTTCTTTCTTTCATGAGGAAAAAATAAGGTTTGAAAGGAGGAGGTGGTGGGGTGAAAAAAAATTAGTTCAACACAAAACAAGAGTGCATTTCATTTAGCTGTTAATTACTCTAATGGAGTCCTTTTGTGGGCTGTGGTGGTGGCAGCATGTGGGGAAGAGAACGAATAGAAGTGAAGCAGAAGTTTCCATTGTGTCCCATGAGCTCCAGGCTTAGAGAAGCAGGGCTGGTAATTAGTTTAGCCCTCTTCGTTTCACTTTGCACCAGGATAGGGTCTTTAGTTGAGACAAAAAATCACTGCCTTTACGTAGTTCTCATGCCACTGGTGGGGGGGGGGGGGGGTAGGCTGTATTGAGTCCCTGCTGGTAAAAGCCAAGGTAGTTGCTATGGAATCAGTTCCAAAGCCTTTGAGATAGGAGGCAGGAACTTACCACCACCCCTCATGACATGAAGGGGTTCATGAAAGAAATGCCTGAATTATATGATTAAATAGGTGAGAAAGAGCACTGTTTTATGTGAACAATAGAAGAGAGGAAAACCTTTCTAGAAATACTGAATGCAATTTATGTGGTGCCATCTTACTGCAGAGAGTATACTTGTTACCGATAGAGAAGATGTGGCCACAGGGAAAATCAAATATGAGAACAAAGAAAGGAATTCCTTTACATTACAGAGAATGGGTGCCTGAGGAAGTTTCTGATATGTACAGTATCTGATCATAGTGGGCAGAATGAGCTTCTTAGGCAAAATGTCAGTGAGAAGGTATTACTTTCTCAGGATTGAATGATTCCAGAACACTTGCAATAACACACTCAAATCATATGGACTGCTGTACTTTTATGGAACTTTTATATGCTTAAGTTTACAATACTTTTTTCACAAATAAAAATATCATACAAATTTAAGCAAGGGTGTAAATTACAGAATTTTTATTTTGCGCTAAAATTCAAATTGCTCCCGCAATCAGTATCACTTTTCATTTATTCGTTTATTTTGGGATAGCCTAAGAGCCATTTTCTGAAATTAAAATATTTTGTTATATCTTTTTGCAACTTATATAGAAAAAAAGCTGAACAATGCCCTACAACATTCAGGTTACCTATTTACCTATTTTACAGTTTAGTTATTCAAGAAACTGCATTAAAATTTTCAAAGCAGTTCACAATAGGAACTTACCTGGTAATATAGTCTCCTTTTGTAACCATACAGTAGTAACCATACTAGAAAAGCCGCTGATACAGAAGTACTAACATTGATGACGCAATTATTAGGTAGGTAGGGATTTGACACTCATAAGTCAATGAGCTGTCCCTCAAAATAAGCAGAACACATTCTCACACAGAGACACATTTTATTTGGTGAACTCCTCCTCTGTGTTTCTTTTGAAAAGACCGTCAATCCACTTTGAGTGGCACTAACCACCATCTTTTTCTTTTCTTGTCTCTTAATCCATGTCAGAGTTCCTCACAGGTTTTCTTCTCAATCACCGCTTGTTCTTTATTGTGGTTCTTGAGAGGTGGTCGTTTACACCTCGCTGAGCAAGCTCAATGCCTTTCGCCCCCATGGCTGCCATTTTGTTCGACCCATAGACCTGTGTGAATGAACTCCCTTCTCCTCTTGCCCTGTGAAAGAGAGCACTAAATCTCTCTCGTCTAATCACGGTGCTGCAGCGCGGATGGATGAAACTGAGGCTGTCCCCGTCTTTGTTTGTGCCCCTGACCATCTTGATACGGCTGGCATTTTCTGGCACCATTTAAAGCCCAGAGGCTTTTTAATTTGCTCTCTATTGACTCTCGCTTAATTGGGTTTGTTGGCAGCATCCAGGATTCGCTCCTAAGTTCAGAGATGTTAAACCCAAATTGTATTCGCAGACATACACAAAAGTACGTCGCCACCCCAACCAGGCAAAGCCTAAAAGCCCCCTGGGAGAAATGCTAACGGAAAGGAATGGGAAGGAATAGTGATAGAAAGAGATGGCGAAAGGGGGAAATTGAGGAGATGTGGGTCTTTGAGGAATTTAAAGCAATTAACTGACTCGCTCAGAAATTGATTTTATGTGTTTTGTTTTTGTGTGGCTTTTTTTCTTGTCCTTGGATGCCTTTTACTACTTTTGTATGTTTTCACATGCACATTGGTGGTTTTTGTGCAAATTAGGGCATCACAATTATGACAAAATTGTCAATTATTATGTGATTTGTTGAAGAAACATTTATTTTTTATTATCAATTAAATTGCTTAATATTTTTGTGCAAAATGTGATTTCAGGATTCTTGAATGAATTGAATTCAAGCCCTTCTTTATTTTATTCTTTTATTCCTTCTTTATCTTTCTAGATATAAATCTTTTGTAACATTATAAATGTCTTTACTGTCACTTTTGATTAATTTAATGTGTCCTTGCTGAATAAAAGTGTTAATTTAATTTTCTTTCTTTTTTTTATGAATGAATTTTCTTTTGAATGGTAGTGTAAATGCCTCTGATTCGCCACTGCAGTCATATGCAAAACAGAAAGGAATGTGATTGGTTATAATGCTCAACTAGTTAAAAAAAAACATCCACAGAGTTATGCAGTAATCAGCACTTAGTTAACAGCAGCAAAAAAAAATGTTAATTAATTGAATAAATAATTGTAATCTTGATTTCTGATTATTTGTGCAGCTCTAGTGAACATTTGAATATGAAAGTCTGACAAAAATGAACCAAATATTTGGTAGTAGCAGAGTCCAACAAAATACATATTCTCTTCCAATGCAGGAACGCAGATGTGAACGTCTCTCTATCTGTGTGAACATGGATGAAAACGAAGTCACTTTGCATGAGGACATTTTAAAGTGAAAATCTGAAGAGAAAATGTCTCAATTCTCCAAATATCTTCCTATCAACACATTTGATGGAGCCAGTTTTGACATCTACACTAAAAGTGATACATTTATATGCCAAAAGCCCCACAAACATCCAAGGTCTAGAAGTGTTTCCTTCATCTCTGCGTATGTGTGAATGAGCTGTCCTGTTCTTTATACTGGCCTTAGCGACTGCAATAGCTCCTCCGCAGCATCGATTTCTCATACACACACAGCCACACATAGTCCAGATAATTCTGCAAATCCGGCCAATGCAGGCGGTATATTGGAAATCTGATTAAACGGTGCTATGCGCATCAGTGCCGCTGTCTAAGCTGCACGTTCAAAGTGCTCACAAAATGTGTGTCTTTCATGCTATGGTGCATCTGCCTGGATAACACTATTGGCTTCACAAGAGCAGGAGGAGAACAGTGGATTAGCTCACAAAGCAAGTCTTTTCTATTACTGTCCTTTTTTCCCCACAATCTATTTCTCTCACACCCACCTATTTCATACACCTTTTTCTGTCTACAAAATCTCACACATATTTTTCCGCTTGTTGCATTCCTCTTTCTATCTAGTTCCCTGTTTCTTTCTCTCTCTGGCCCAACAATTATGCCCTAAACTCACCTCACCCAGGCGGTCAGGATGAAATTGATTTGCCATTATGTTCAAGTTCAGGTACCTCTGGCGGCCCTGCAGCACGGCTGTGGTGGTTGAGAGAAGTTAGCGTGTATATGCCCTAGGCTGTTTTCTCAGACCTTGCACCTTCTCAAATTTGGATGAGGAAATAACCAACAACACAAAAATAAAATGAAATATTATGTGATGTGAGATTAAAAAGCACTGTTTCTTTTACCTCCCTTGAGCTCTGTTGACTTCCTCTGAAAAGTGGTTTATATTTTTTCATAATGTTTCAGTTTTGTACCGTCAATTACTTTTCAACCCAGGATCATTGGAAAAATGTGCCTATGGTGACATTTCTGCAAAATTATTTTATGTTGCGTCTTGCGATACTTTCAAAGTGAAATGTCCAGTGAATGATGCTAAAAGCATTTCATCTGAAACAGGTTTGTTGCTATATGTATCACAGCAGTTCAGAAATTAAATGTCACCTCTCCGGTAACAGTTCTTAAAAAAACATTTTTCTTGGAACATTTTAATAATCTAAAGAACCTTTTTTTTAATATATTTTATTTAGGTTTAAAAACTCTCTTGTAGAGACAATCGAATTTCCTGTGAACCATGAGACATGGGGGCCCGCCCACAAGTGATGACGTCATAAGTGAACATTTGTAGTGTAATATTATTGCTGAAGAAAACAGGCAGTGGTGCCATTTGGGGGAAATGTTACCATTTGTCATGAATGAATGATCAAATAAACTTAAAATGTATCTCAAAAATGTTTATATCATGCCAAACATTGATGAAAAGCAGCAATCTGCTACATTATGCATTTAGTATATCTGGTTAGCTGATAGCGTGTTGCTAAATACTCAGTTTGAGTCTAGTACTGTGCTTGAAACCTCCAACATGGACAGCAAGCTAAATCTGTTTAATTTCATTCCAATTAAGGATTAACCTGCAAAACAAATATTGGATAAAATAATACATTTTAAATTTGTTATTGATTATATTGCTATATAGAATTTAATATATTTAAAAGCAGCATTTATATCTCTACCATATTGGAGTTTGTTTCAGAAACCATTAGAACGGAGCTACTGTATATTATAGTTGCCTGATGGACACCTTTTTTGCAATTTATTGATGGGTAGACAGTTGTAATTGGTCAACAGTAAACAGTAAGACAGGACCAGAGGTCAGAGGTCCTATAGCTTGCAGCAGTGACAACACAGACATCTCAGAATGAATGCTGGTCTGATTACAGAAATGAAAAACAAACAGGCTGTACAGTAAATAGAGAAACTGAGGCACTGACATTTTGCCCTTTCTCACTCTCTCTCTCTTTCTGCCAGCTACTTTTACACAAACATGTACACTTGTATAACATAAAAAACATAACATAAAGAAACCCCATTGTGTGTCTATGATTTTTCCATAAAAAAAGAGCAGGATCTTTTGTTACTCTGTCCAGATTCTCTGGAGAAAGTTGACTGAATACCTTCAGGCCCAGTCAGAGAATAATCATGATATTGCACCAGAGGGCACCACAGGACAAAGGTCAAACTAATGGATATGACCTTCACTAGAAACTTATACAGCCAAAGGCTTCTGCCCACTCAATCTGATAAGAGTCCTGTAATATTTTTCATTAACCATAGATATTAATATTAAGTGTTTATCATAACATATACTGTAAACTAACAGGCTATAGAGAAACATGTTCTTTTGTCTGTAGCCAATGAGACCATTCTGCAAGACCCTCTCAAACACACACATACACACACCTGGTTTCCATCATCGTACCTGTCAGCCTCTTCAAGCCCAGCCTCAGGTCTTAGCTAGTGATTTCAAGAACTCATTAACACTCTGGTGTGTTTGTGAACAAGAGTCTCTTTCCAATGTGAGATGTTGCTGGAGGCAAATAAAACAAGGTGAGATACTTAGTTGGAGTCACTGAACACTAAGCTATGAGCATGACTGGGAAAATTATACCATGTAGAATTGCTTACTGATGTTTGCAATTTATCTGGAAATGAAGAATACATATTCAGACAGAAAATAAACATGTAAAGATGACAGCTGTGTCAAGCCCACATTGATTTAAAGAATACATTGTGGAAATATGTGATTAAAATTTTTTTCTTACATGGAACTGCACTCAAGATAATTCAGTTACACTCAATGTGTGTAGTTGTGCTCAGTGTTACTGGCTTTTATATAATTATTATTATTATTATTTTTTAAATACCTATGAGGAACATGTTATTACCTTTAGTTTTGTAAGGGATAATGTACATCCATCCTGTTCTTCTCTTAAAATAAACCCCCGACAGGATGATGAGGACCCCGAGACGAAGCGGAGGGAACAACCGACTGGATGTAGCCTACATAATCCCGCTTATTACACGGCTACTTGCCACATAAGTGAATAATTAGACATGAAATATTGATCTGAGTTGAAATATTTTAATAGGTCTTTAAACGCAAAGAGCAGTTGCTAGCACAGCAAGTTTAAACTAGACGGACATTTAAGAGATACGGTAAACAGTCATATCCCTTATTACACAGCATTTCACCACATAAATAATTATGGAGATAAGAGATTCCATAATTCAAATTTAATCATACCTGTTTGTATCTTATAATCCAACAGAGTCACAAAATGGCAGCAGCTGTGTTTGTATGAAACAAGAGAGAGTGAGTCCATTATACTGGATGACATAATTAATTAAATGTACACAAAATATTGATTCGACTGAGTTTTAATAATTTGTTAGCTCACCAAATGCAAAACTTCCACAAAGAAAAAACATTCCTAGCAAGCGTATAGCGCTTCTGACTTCAGTAACCCAGATGAGCCTGCGTTATCTGTTTTCAGCGGTTGTTATCTTGGAATAACATACCGCTGATTGACCAATCAGAATCAAGTATTCCACAGACCCGTGTAATAAATATTGTATATATACCAAAACATTACAAAATTTAGTTAGATTTGTGCTCAAAATTAGCAGAAAAAAATTGCCAATGGATGAGAATAATAATGTTAAGTAAATACTAATACAAGTAAATAATAATACAATAAATAATAAGTAAATAATAATACGATATTGCCAACGCTTTCCAAGATTGCTTTGGCATTCATTGATCTGGTGGACTGAGAGGTACTTTCAGTGAAATAATCTGCACAAATTTTCCAGACCATAATCATTTATTTATCCCTGTCTGACTGTATAGGGTCTGTGTAGGCTCCAATCGCCCTAGTTTCCTCCACACAGGGAGCCAAGCCGCAATAGTATGAGATACCACCTAGAATACAAGCCTACCTTTTCAGAGGGCACAAATCAATACACCCACAGTCTGGCCGATGAGAAAAGAAGTGAGAAAAAGGCAGAGGTGGGTAGGTAAACCGGTTTTGTGTTTGTATCCTTTTCATTTCATTTGAGATGAGGTGGCAATTTTTCATCGCCCCATTAAATTTCTTCGATTTCCAAATGAGGAAGTCTCAAGATTTTTCCCCCACAGTCCCAAGTGATAACCAATGCAACGTGATGTAGGACGTCGACACAGCTCAGTTGAGACCACTAATGGGGTTGGTCAAACCACGTTAAGTCCAACAAAAAAAAAACTCCCAGAGCGGTTTCGCTTGGCCATTTTGAGTTTGGCGTTGGGCACTGCAGCATTTACTTGAGTGACCACTTTTTCCAAGAACTCTAGAATGCTAAAAATAGCACAAAGAGCCACTTAAGATCCTGTCACAATTTTGGGGTTGCAATTTCATTCTGATGGCAGTGACTTTCTTTTATTTCAGAGTTATTACTCTTCAGAATCTATCTAATGAATGTTCTGTGTATTGATTGTTTCTGAAGATGCGTTAAATGTCAGATGATGTTTCCTTTGGGATCTGTGTAAAACAATGATTAAGCACAAACACGTGAGCATATTTTTGGATGTGGTGAGCCAGCGAGGTGTCTCATGCTCACTGGGCCAGTTTTGAAGGACTTGGCTGGATTTCTCCTGGCGCTGTTATCTGTGTCCTTATTCTCCTTCACACAGTCAGAGTATCTAATGAGAGCCAAAACTTGGCCTCAGTCTTGTTTTTAAAGCACAAATATAACCTTATTAGTATTTTGAGGTATGCTGCTGTTGTTTCTCTCTGGAAATGTCTAGACTGTAAGAGCATGTAATTGTGTGTCTCTCTCCGTACCCTGTCTTATACTGTCACATGCCAACACTCTCTGTATTAATCAGGGTGTATGTTTATGTTGAGTGATCTTGCGATTCGTTTTGACTAATGAGTCGCGGATGCGAGCCCATTCAGTGCAGTTGGGTGGTATTTGCAATAACAGCATGACCCACTGAAATACATATTCCCATGAGGGGGGTAACACTTTAGGATCAGTTGGCTCTGTGCTTTTGAAATGGCTGGGGTTAAAGCTAGGGTTAAACACTAATGAAATAAGAAAGACAAATGACCTAAAGCCTTTAAAGTTATTTTTGTCTTTTCTTCCTTATTTTGTCTCTTAAATAGACTGTCATGTGATTCCAAACCTGCCTGACTTTCTTTCTGTTATTTACAAAATAAACTATTCTGGAGAACTTTTCAGCTGTTTTTGTACATAAATGAAAGTCAGTGTGATCCAAAACAACCCCAATGGACCCCATTGACTTTCGGTGTATGGACTAAATAAAAACACTGACACACTTATCATACCGTAAAACTTCAAATAATAGCCTAGTCCCAAATAGACGCCTGTCTCTTTTACTCGCCTGGTGTGGCGACAGGTTTGGATAAATAAAGGCCGGTCTCAAATAGAGGCCTGGTCTGTTTTTCAGTTTCGGGTTGTAACCAGTCAGATTGTCTGTTTAAGCCAGTTCTATGGTGCAGATTGCGCACGCAAGAGAGCCCTGCGCATCTGGCACCTGTGCATCTGGGCAGGAACTGTTAGCGCAAGAAAGGCAGAGTTAGCGGAGGCCGGAGAGGGAGAAGTGGAGGGGAGCGACAAGGAGGAGAAATTCGCCAATGAACTTGTAGTTGAGGATCACAGTGATGATGATGGTGATGAATAGGGCCATTTTGTATCACATGATTGCAGTTGTTTTACAGGATTAGCCTTCCTTCTTTCTTGTTAATGTGTTTCGGGCAACAAGTTCATAAACTTGATGGATATTACCGGTAACTTGTATTGTTCAGCCCATGGCTGTCACACACCGGACGAGAAGCGCAGCGCAATATTGTGTGTTCCACACAAAATTAAGGTTACCAAAGTTTTTTCCCTTTTTCCAGGGAATCCTGCTCCTGGAGGGCCACTGTCCTGCAAGCTCCAACCCCAATTCAACACACCTGAGCCAGCTAGATCTTACTTGGCATTCTAGAAATTTCCAGACAGGTGTGTTGAGGCAAGCTGGAGATAAACTCTGCAGGACAGTGGCCCTCCAGGACAGAGTTTGGACACCCCTGCATTAGAAGAACCATTTTGGGGTGTAGCGTTCTTAAGAACAGTTCATGCATGAATGTTTCCCCAATCATTATTACATATTCGGGTCTTCAGCGACCCGGATCTATATCTAACACAGATGGATCTCTCCCAGTCGTGATAATATAAATCTCTTTTGATATTAGAGTAACAATTACAGAAGAATACAATAAAGCATGTTTTGTTACCTGAGCTTAGAATGGTTCAGTTTCAGTTGGTTCATCACCACTGTCCTCGGCAAAGCTAATTTCCCAGTACATTAACCATCTGGCTCATATTCACGATCTCAAACATTTTCACAAAATGATAATTTGCCACACCTTCAAAATCAATACTTTGATCCCTGACAGCTTCTTCACCAGCTCCAACATTAAGTGACAGTGACAAATTTTTGATTGCGTTCAGTACTTGCTCTGCAGTAAATCTCTGCGCCATTTCAAGTTTTGCTGATGATACTTCCTATTCTTTTGTTTTCAACCTGATGTAACGAGTGAAGCGTCACTTCATCATTTTGTATAAAAACATTGTCATTTTGTGGAATAAAGGTGAATTACACTTATTCAGTCATCAAAGATTGAATTATTGTTGTGTGGAAAAAATATACTTGTATATGTTGTTACACACCTCGGGTCGTAAGCCACCCTATACAATTTTTACAGAAAAATTTATGGGAAACCATTCTTTTATGTATTTTTTCTTGTTGTATTGTTTATAAGGAATACTAAGAAGGTTGATGTCTAACAACATGTAGATGAGAAAATGATGACACTTTTTGTTTGACATGCTAGGAAATTGATAGGACAATGCTTGAGGTAAATAGCCACATAGGTGGATGTAAGAGACCAAAATTGTATTGCTCCTGCTAAAGAGATGAAAAGGACGCAAGGGAAATGAGCACTAACCTCCATCAGTTGTCATATCTGACAAGCAGATTTAAATGAAGGCAATGCCAGAAGGAACCTTTCTCCTCTCACTAGTCTTTCCCCTCCTTCATGTGGCCATAAAGACAGCTGGCCAGGCACGGTCTCACTTGACGAGCGCTGTGGAGATAACTACCTGATGCGTGACGCGGAGAAGTCGGCTTGGCCGTGCGAGACAACCTGCGGCTCGGCTGGTTACCGACTGTCCACCGGCTCCTCGCTGGCCAAAACGGATGGTTTGAGTTCTAGCCAAGCGCACAAGCTGTGAACAGGTCCTGCAGCCTCCTGCATTCAGACAATATTACATTTGTTACATAGCCCCTTTTCCACTCCCCCACCATCTGTTTTCCTAATGGAGCTGTCCAGGGCTTGTCATTCACTCATGACTGAGCTTCCCCTGGAGCAAACCACTCACAACTCCAACCTTGGAGGGGGGTAAACCTTTAAAGAACTATTTTTTCATCTACCTCTATTTTGAATTGTGTGTTAACTGATTTTCTAATATGGCTTTCAATAGTGTCAATATCGTGATAAAAGTAAACAGAGACACATCTACAGGGAATGTGGGAAATCGTTTATAGACAAAGAAATATGTAACTCTCAGAAAATGTCATGAATTATATTAACAAAGGACGGAGTGATGACATGCTCCGCCTTCATTATCATCACAATGACACTGGGTGGATCAAAAGGTCCCAGTTTCCCTGATGATGTCACAGACATCGGTCACATGGCAGAATGGAATGGTAATGCAGCTTTTGAACCCTGGCCAGAATGATACTCAAGTAAAAGGAATATTCTGAATTACTGTTCACATAAAGATGGGTTTAAACACAGTTTCCGGAATTGTTGTCATCATTCATTAACCCAATTCTACCTCCATGATTATTATGTATTACTTAAACTATAAGGTTTGAGAATATAGGCACATTTAAGGGTGGAGAGCCTGCAATCCCTTCAGCCATGATTATATTTACTATCACTGATTCATTCTTTTCAGTATATTGTTTTTTGTTTTGTTTATTTATTATTAAGAAGATATTTTGGGGTTGCACAAAAGTAATACATAGTGCTGTTGGCATTGTGAAATTCATATAATTGTGAATCCATATCTCAGTAGAATGAGTTTGTTTGCATCTTTCTGCTGCTTCTGCAGATGTAAAATCATTTCAACAGGATCCCTCTCTATTGCTACCCAATTGAGATCAGTGTCAGTTTTGCACCGGTATCTGGAAAGTTGACCATTTCCCCCTCCCCCCCCCTCTCTCTCTTTCTCTCTCTCTCTCTCTCTCTCTCTCTCTCTCTCTCTCTCTCTCTCTCTCTCTCTCTCTCTCTCTCTCTCTCTCGGAAATCGTTTAATTTGAATTAATTCTTGGTATTTTATTTTCCCAGAGAATAAGCTAATTTCTCCCAAATTAGCTCATTATACTGTTTGGTGGGGTGGACCACTTAAGTCAGTCTTATAAATTACAATCAGAGAGTGTCCAGTTTCTTCATTTTGAACAGTATATTTATTGTTTCATGTGAAATCTAGCAAACTTAATTTTGTGAAATGTTTTGTTTGTATCTGTATTTCTTTCAAATAAATGCCATTTGAAACATTCATTGATGCTTTGTTGAAGTAATGAAATATTATTTCCATACAACATTGTCTTGTGTTCCATGTCCACTCCTGCCCTATACATCAGTTCATCTAGCGTTAGTACTAAAGGTGATGGCAAAAGACTCAAGCACAACAATGAAAATGCCCAGCACTGCTTTGATTCATGTGTCAGTGCAATATGGTGATATAAGACCATTGGTTATTACTGCTGCTGTTGGATTAGCATACTTTATAACCTTTATGAAATGGGCCCAAAACCAGATTAAGTCAATAATGCAGCTGAAAAGTCCAACCGATCAAAATCCTTCTCAGCATCAAGGGATATAGCTGTGAACGGAACACCCTCTGTGACTGAACCAGCAAATCCTGTTTAATCCATATGCGTAATGCTTGAAATAACTTTGCATAAACGTTTTCACGATCAAGTACTATTTTTATTAAGTGCCTTATTTCATTGAGCAAATTCATCAAGTGCCACTAGATAGTCCTTGCCATGTTAACTAAGGTTATTTGCCCTCTATGGGTGCTGTGTTGTAATATTTTAACAGAGGTGGTGTTCAGCATCCAGAACTGTTTTATACAGTAATATAAAGATATCTGTATAAAACCAATTTGGAAATTGTTGATAAGATGATAGATAAGCTTAGAGTTAATAAGCTAATCTGATTATGAAAATGTGTAGTTTGAGAATGAATCTGTGAATAAGTTAGAAACAAACCTGGAGGGTTAAAATTCAAGGAGGAGAAGGCGTAATGAGCAGATGTATGTGCCATATGATGGATTTTATTTCATCATTTCAAGTTCTATGGAGTGCTGAGTTTTAACAACACCATCGACCAGCATTTCTTAGCAAGTCTCTATAGTGTTCCTTCCAAATAATCATTTCAGATCATGGGTCTCCAGTGGCCACCAAACCGCCACTTAATTTTCCGCTTCCAAATTTTACTCTCAAAAGAGAACAAGTCTGTCATGTCATTGTGTTGGCTAGGGACATCTGACCAAAAAAAAGCTACAAATCGAGTTGGCTATGTTTTCAAAGGATTTGTTTTCCTCTTGAAAGCATAGGAGGCTTGAGAAGGGTTTAGCTCTTTCCACTGGCTTGAATTCTGAAGGCCTGCTTGAGAACTTTGCCAGCCATGTGAGTCAACTCCCCATTGGAGCTGCCAGGGAACCACCTAGCACCCTTGCTTCCAAGTCCTAAAAGCATGGCTTCAAAATCCAGATGTAATACTGGAGAGTGTTTTATCTGGGCAAGGGTTCAAAGACCACAGCAGCCACACTTGGGGAAACCTACAATGACGTTTTTGGCAGATTTGCTGCAATATTGCCTTGGTTAATGTTAGATTTTATGACCTGGGTTTTTTGGTTAGGATGAAGGACAGATTTAATTGTATGATTTAGCATTCAAAAATGATAATTTAGCATTCAAAAGTGAATTGACCACTTACCCGAGGTGTCAGTTTAGAGCTTCCTGCTTCAATACCACACACAGAACCCTACCTCTTTTCTTCCTGTAATTCCCAGCTGGCACGTTTTTTTAAAACAAAAGTGTTATTAATCCATTAAATATCTAATGTAAAAAATATTGCTTTCACAGGATACGACTACAACAATCTATACAGTAGGTCAAAATGTTGGAGACTAGTATTGTTTATAGCCTTCCTGTAGCTCAAACAGCAGAGAGTTGCTGCTTACAACGTCAAAGTCATGGATTCAATTCCCAGGGAAAACAAGAACTGATGTGAATCTAAATATGTAACTTGAATTGCAATGTAAGTCGCTTTGGATAAAAACGTCTACTAAGTGTAACTTCTTGTTGTTTTGCACATTTTAGAATAATATTTTCAAATTCATCAAAATGAACAGTCATATTTTACCTGGCTGAGTTACCTGAGAACATGCAGTCTTTACTAAATGTGATAAAATAAGATGTGAAATAATGGCAATAAATTAGTTTTAATGGGGAGTTGTGACTATTGAAGTCCAATTCTTCAAATTATGAGTCAGTTATTTTTGTTGAATCAACAATATACCACACTTAAGCCACAAACAAATTACTCTAATAATCATAAAAACATTTGCCTACAGTACATTACAGCTCTGAACACTGTTGGCTTTCTCTTAACCAACTTCACAGATAACCACACAGCAAGAGCATGCATTGACCACAATGGCAGCCGATCAACCACCACCAAGCAAGGCCTCTTTCTCTTCCAAAGGACCAGTTTTTTATCTTCCCTGAACCCAAGCATGGCCAGCTGGTAACAATTAGTTGCTAATTGAAATCCTCAGCATCAAGGCAGAGGCAATAATAAAATTACTCAATGACAGGAAGTATCGCCCAAATATGGGTAAAAAGGTGGAGCATTATAACGAGTTCTAATAAACTAATTTCATCACATTAGTAGGGGAGGAAGCACAGTCCAAATATGGGCATAGTAATAAACAGAAAGCAGGTTGCCAGGTTTGTCCATGAACGGGTGTCTAAAAAGAGTCAAGTAGGGCAGATTAAGTAATAGCAACAACAAAACCCACAACAAATTTGATGCACACACACAGTGAATAACCACTACAATTCAGAGTGCAAATATGTTCATGCACACAGTAAACACCATCGCACATGATACACCACACTCAGTAGGGCCCTAATTTCTCTTCCTATTAAAAACGAAAAAGTACTTATTCAACCTGTGACGTGTGTGTGTGTGTGTGTGTGTGTGTGTGTGTGTGTGTGTGTGTGTGTGTGTGTGTGTGTGTGTGTGTGTGTGTGTGTGTGTGTGTGTGTGTGTGTGTGTGTGTGTGTGTGTGCGTCTGTTCTAAGTAATGCTCTGTAAGATTCACTATCCATCAGCTCTGCCTCATGTTCACTTTTCTCACATCAGCTGGGTCTCGCTCATGCCAGACTGATCTGAATTCAGAGCAAAGAACCAACTAATCTGCCTCACCCTCTCTAAGTCTCCCTCCCTCTATCTCTCTCTCTCTCTCTCTCTCTCTCTCTCTCTCTCTCTCTCTCTCTCTCTCTCTCTCTCTCTCTCTCTCTCTCTCTCTCTCTCTCTCTCATACGAGCTCTACCACCCCTCATCTCTTCTTTCTTCTCTTTCTCTCTCTCACTTCCATTCTTGTTAGTCTTCACTCTCTTGTGGCATCTGAAACCTCTAAACTCAAGAGATAACAGTTGTAGCTACACACAGTCCTTGGATCAGAGCAGATTTACTCCGGTATGGCTGTGCCTCCCATGGGCTGGAATTCTGTTCTCTCATCCCCCACCCCTCCTCAACCCCAAGAGCTAAGGAGGACAAAGTATAGGACATACCCAGGTAAAGCAGGTCTGCCTAGATCTCCAGCACAGGCTATCCCACTTAACATCCACGTCATTTCCCCTGGGACGCAGTGTGGAACTCCCTCGCATGCATCTACCCTGACCTGATCTCCTTTCAGAGGCACTCTGACTCCTCGACTCCAGAGAGGCAGTGTTTAATAGCCCTCTCATCCATTCCCATCAGTATTTCACCGCTCTCGCCGCGATCTCATTTATCAAAACGCTGCCTCACATTTTCCCTTCTCTTGAGACACTTTCACAGTGTATACAGATTCTGCAGCAGCCAGCTGTGAACAGTTTCTGGAATATGTATATATATATATATATATATATTCATTTTTGATATATCGAACTTAAGCCGCAGTCACACTAGCCTTTCCACTCCATTGTCTTCCATTAATAAGCCTGCAAAACGCTGTGTTTGGGAATGATGACCTGCAAATTCATTTGACGAGAAGATGTGTCACTTAGATTCAAACGTTAAGGATGCATGTTTTCCAATGTTGTAAAGTGGAGTAGATTATTTATTTACACATTTGAATTTATTATAATTTGTATTACATTTTTGTGTGAGTTACAATTTATTTAAAATTGAAGTAGATGAATTTTGATTGCTGAAAGTCTAATATGACCATGCACAGCTTGGCTCCGGAAGTAGTTTTTCCAAAGGGATATTAAAAAGAGTGAGCCATGAACCTAACTAACCATGAAGTGATATAACAACATTACAAACTTTGATTTGAAGCAAAAATTTAGACAAAAAGACAAAGACATTAGTGAGGAAAATAACTACAATCCCATGAAGTATTGTGAATGACATAATCCAATTAAATTAATTCAAAGATTTAGATTTTATAGGATGTTGATTATACATACAGCATGTTTTGTTTATTGTAAAATAGGAATATTCATACAAATATTTAAGTACTTTGAAAGCTAGTTTCACTGTTTGTATTGCTCCGCTTTTCTAGGCTTGTGAATTCCTAGACCAGTCTTTATGAGGGTGATTGCCTATGAAGAGCAGAGTTCTGTGGGGTCTTTTTTTTTGGCAACACTTTAAATTAAGGTTCCATGTGTTAACTTTGTAAAATAACTAACAACGAACAAAACTTTTACAGCCTTTATTATCCAGGTAAATGTTAAATTGTTCTTTCTTGTATGATATTTCATAAATAACTCAATAAGTGGCGCACGAATCAGTGTTTAGATAGTCGCTGATTGCAAATACTATTTCTCGCCAGCCGCCTTCTGCTCCATATATTTGGCTTTCACTCATCCATGACTTTTATACGTGACTCTGACTTTACTGGACCTACACTGCACAAATATTAGATGCTCTTTGAATAACATCAAATTTCATTCCTATGTTTCTCTCATTCAGTGCCGCCCACCGTGTCTTTCCTGGAAGACAGCCATTTCGTGAGATCCTTTCCATTCATTGTTTTAGGGAAATATGTTCTGTCTGTCCCCACGTTGGCCCTCTGACATTCAGACAGCGCCCTACTCTACAGTGAAAGGTTAGCTTAGTTCCACTCTCCCACACGTTCGGTGTATGGCATTCTCTCAAATTGGAAAAGCAAGGCCTTGTTCTGGGAGCATGCTGGGGTTAAGGAGGGATACAGAGACATGATTTAAGAGGCGGCTTTAGAGGCTCAAGTCTCCGAGGACCTCATGCAGCGCGGCCAATACTCGGCTTGGGTGACTGTGGAAAGTGTGCATCCCAGGAGATTGGTGGAATTCTACTGCCCCCTGCTGGGAGTGTCCTCATAGACACATCATAGGTGTGGAAAAGTGAAGTGTTGGCTTGGGAAATGCCTTTGGTAATCTCCTGGGTTGACTTGAGGTGTGGGGGATGGAGATTTTGTAGTGCTTATGAAGAGATCTACTGCCTCCTGCTGGATATGAAAATACAGGGTAGGAGAAGTCCATTTTTATCTTCATTAGGCTTACTGTATATTTATAGCACTGTTGTTTTGCTAATCACATGAATTTGCATAATTGTAAATCACTTACATAAATTATACAACCAATATCTCAGGAGAAAATTAATTTGACTTGCAGTCTGAATTAAAAGAGTTCGTTAGAAACAAAACTTAATAAACTTAAGTTTATACTAAAGTTATACTGTATCTCCTTGTAAACTTGAAGAATTGATGATCCTGATATTCTTGATGTTCTTCACTAAATAACATCATCATTTTAGTACTATTTCGAATTAGATTTGATGATTATATTTTCAGTTTTCATTTTCATTTTAATGTTCTAGTATTTGGATTTGTCCAGTTTGTCATTTATTTATTTATTTACGTATACTTATTTAATTACTTATAGTCTTAATTTACATTCAATTCACTTTGTTATTTTAGTACTTCATCTTCAACTTATTTGGTTTTAATTTTCATTTAATTTTATATTTTATGTAATAGCTTTGTTGTATTATATTTCAGTTATCATAGTTTTTGTTAACGACAACCACTCCAGTGTGTAACACAGGCAATTCATTTTTTATTTTATTTTTAAGCATTTTAAGTCTCTCTCATAAACCCCTAAGTAAAGAACTAATTCACACTATTGAGACATAAATGCCAAAACTTGCAGATGGAGGGTACACACAAATCATGAGACCTTGACTTGTTGTGCAGGGGGTATTATGAACAAAAAACAAAAAAAGCCCTATCATAACTCAAGAGATGAATGACCCTCCTACACACAGAGCAAACAAGAGAAATGGGGTGAGAAGAGAAGAGGACGGTGGGCAGATGGGTCGGGAAGTGAACATGTGTGAGGAAAGGTGATGATGGGGGGGGGGGGGCTTGCTCTGCACTGCCAGATCGTCTGAATCAATCAGAGCTCTTAACAAGACAGAGGCCACAGGGAGCATCCCATCATGTCTGGGACAGACGTGGAGACAAGAGGGAAAGAATGAACACCCTAGGGTATATTTATGCACGGTTTTGGATGTTTTCTATTGCTAAGTGAGGAATCACAGGATCTCAAGGGAAAAGCATTAAGATGAAGGTTTACAAAGACAGAAACAAGTGGTTAAATCAGACAACTACATAAACACTGGACATTTTTACTAACAATATAATTTTTCTATTAATATTAGAGATGTACCCATATTAAAATTGTGGCCAATAAAGATAAACGTATAGCTATTTTCATGTTATGGCCGATAACCAATAAATGACAGATGTTAAATCCATATTATTTTAAGTTAAAAATAAAACACTATTTTTTATTTTAAAGCGTTCCCACCACATTTTCCACCTGCCCCCATTCAATGCTCAACAAACAGGTGGACTTGCTCAAAATTTGACCAAAGGTTGACATGTCGAATCACTAATAAACAGAAAAAACTATGTATACGTTTTTATACGATTTTCAAAAGATTGCATTAACACACATTTACTTACACTTTTGACTTCAGACTCCATTCTTGCACTTTACTCTTAGTTCAAGACACACAAATCACTTTTTTTTTTGGAGTCCAGATGACTTAGCCCACACACACGTCCTACCCCGTCCTCCACACAAAAGCCCCACGCTGACACCTGCAGCAGGGGTAAAACACCACATGTTCATGTGTCCATTAAACACATTGTTAGTATTCTGTGTGCTGTCAGGGCCCAGGGCAGCACAGCCGACAGCAGTTTGGGTTCACATCGCTTCATTTATTGTCACCTCCAAAATCTCTGAAAGTAGCCAGGCCCACAGGACTCAAAGTATTAGAAATAGAGATGGGTGTTGATGCGGCAGGGCTTTTGTCCTTCCGGGTGCCCTTGCTGTGTATGTTTGTGTGGGAAAACAAGGTAGGCCTAGCGTAGCTACTCCCTCACACTCAGGACAAGTCTTGAGACTAAAACAAAGGACACATACACCAACCCCTTTCTGTCTCTCTCAACCTCCATCACTCACTGTGTGTGTGTGTGTGTGTGTGTGTGTGTGTGTGTGTGTGTGTGTGTGTGTGTGTGTGTGTGTGTGTGTGTGTGTGTGTGTGTGTGTGTGTGTGTGTGTGTGTGTGTGTGTGTGTGTGTGTGTGTGTGTGTGTGTGTGTGTGTGTGTGTGTTGTTAAAGCAGGGTGACTTTGGCTTCGGTACAGCCATTTGTGACTGCAGGGTGTTCTCTGACAGCAGTAATTACAGGTTCTCTATCAGACTGAGCTTTGACTTGGGCTCCTTCCAGTCCAGATCCTCTCTCTCAACCTTTCCTTTTCTGTTTATAACAGCATCTCTCATCTCTACAGCACATGTCCTCTCACTGAATCAACTCCAGACTAGTAATTTACAAATGATTAATCTCTATATTATGATGTTGTGATGCCTTAATTCACATTTTTTTTTAAAACAATTGACTTTAATTTTTAGTGTTTGATTTATTTAGACAAATAGTGTAAACTGTACATATTTTAATGTCATTTATCTGTGATTTATGGGCCAATAATCAGCTTATCAGTTATCAGTAATAAATTATATATTAAAATAATAGCCAATTTTATATATTACATCACTACTTCGGAGGTCTGAACTCCAGTTTCTCTGCAAATGTGTGTAGAAATGTGTATGAACCAGAAATATCCTGCAGTGTCCTTTGGTGCAACTGTATGTCAGAGACGGTTTATTTGTGATGTTCTTGCACTGGACTTTGTGAGGACTAGAACTCCAGACGAGGATAAACATTCTTTCAAACCCGTCCCTGAGGGACTCTGAGGAATCCTATAGAGCGCTTCACACAGTCTGTGTATGTAATGACATACGGTATGCATGGTATTGTAACTCAGAGGAGGCCAATTCGACCCTGACCTGGAAATGGATGAAAACTCACACCACAACAACCTGGATTGGCCTGAACTTCATTTCTGGAGGTACTGAAACATTTAGGGGCAATTCATACTTCAGCATGTTGTAGGCTATTTCAGTGCAGAAACCATTCACAAACTAATAGGCTATTCTGTCCAGTTTAACCAAGAGCTATGTGATGATATAGCGCTGCATCATGTTTATGCGCAAACATGACTTTTTCAATACAAATGAAAATCATTATTTCTCCATATTCACAACTGTCAGCATTATATGCTTGATGCAATTAACACCGTATTATTTCCACCCACAGAAAGCTATGATGTTTGTGCACATTTTCTAGTGATAATGGCAAATGATAGAGTGATTATAATAGGGCACATATCCAGGCACACAGTCAAGCGCACTTTCAGCATATTAAAGAGCCGATTCAGGTGTCTGGATTACAGTGATGCCGTACAGTCCCAGATCGGTAGTCTGCAGAATTTTCCAAAGCCTACTTTCCAAAATCACCTGCAGCAGAAGAATTGCCCCGTTCAAATTGCAATCAGCACTAATTTTGCCGTAGATGCAACAAAAAGCTATTGCATGGATTGTTCATTTTAATACCTTTAAAAGGTAACAATACACTATGAATTTAACCTAATAAAAGAAACTATTTACAATTCATTGTTACTTCTTAAGGGCTTTACTTTGCTTCGGTTGTTTCTTCCAAAAAATAATGATTTGACACTTGTCCAAATAAATCATGTACATACAAAGGTTAGACTTCTTGTCTAGCTTCTAGTATGTATTAGTGGGACAGGCTTAGTGTTCCTGCGTGCCACCAAATTTGTTTTCTCGAGCATTTCCTTCCTGCAGTTTATTAAATCGCCTTCCTGCTTCAAGGTCATTCTTTCTTTCTCTCTCTCTCTCTCTCTCTCTCTCTCTCTCTCTCTCTCTCTCTCTCTCTGCAGATCCTGGCACAAATATCCCGATCGATATCCCAAACACTGAGGTTTAATACCCTCTAAACACCACCTGCCAAAATATTTATGCTGCCATGTCTTAAAAAGACACTGAGGGAGAGAGTGGGATGATACACCTTCAGTTTGTAGCTATTTTACTGATGTTTTAAATTGCTCTACACTTTTTCTAACCTTTTCATTTCCTTTTTTTTGATCAAGCTGATCTATTGGTATTACTGGATACCTTTCTACTGGTCGGACTGGGAAACCATCTCAAACTAGTTAAAGCCTTGCTAATAAGCAAGCTAACATGAGCAAACTTTAGGCAGAATTACGCTAGAATAATTCTAGAATTTTTTTTATAAAACTACATTTAAAAATAACATATTTATCATAAATAGACAGAAATTCCTGCATTAAACATACCTAGTGAAGTCATGTGACCACATGACGTACGGCTGTGTGAAAGTGTGAAATGTTTATAAATGCATGTGTGTTGGCACAATATTCATCCATTCTGAACACTTCCAGACTGTGGTAAAAATCTGAGCACATTGTAATTACATCAGTAAAGATGCTTTCCATCCCATATATTCCTCCATGTTCCCTCCCCTCTAATAAAACACACAAAGAGGATGCAGACACCGCCCAGGGTGTCCGGCTGGAGCAGAAGTTCTTTTGTGAGGTTGTGTTATAGGTGTGTTCATCGCGTTGACCGCGTCTTTGTCTTGAGTGCCACTGTGTCATTTTTACTGCCTATGAGTGTCTGTGTGTCAGATATAAGTTACATTCCTTCAGTCTATTAAGCTCTTTGAACGATTGACCCTTCTGATTTGTGTGAAGTCATCTGAGATGAACTGCGTATGGATTCATTCTTAAGAGACGGAGCAGAAAAGAGGCGGTAAGGGTGGCAGACGTCCCTTTGTGTGTCGGTTACAATGCTGAAGTGAAAGGAGGCAGGATGCTTAACATGCAAATGAGACGAGAGAGAAGGAGAGGTCAGGGTGGACATCACTCAATGTCACATTAACAAGCGCTCGTCCCATGATTGGGTATTAAACGCTGAGTGTGAGAGTATACGGCAGCTGCCTCTTGTTGGCACTTTTCTATTGCATTTAAAAGCAAAAAAAAAAAAAAAACATCTCTGCCAATCTGGACTGATCCCGAAAAGATTCATTCAGAGAAAAAAAGAAGGTTGGATGCACCTTATTCTAATGTGTAATGATTATTCTATCCCATACATGACGTCTGATCATCCATCAACTGTTTGACCTTGTGCATCTAAATGAACTATAAAGAGTGGCAGAAATGACCTCACTTCCCTTTTGTGTACAATTTGTAAATTACTCTATCGCACAATGCTGTACTCTTAATTTTACCTGTATTTTCCAGTGTGATGAATGAACTGGAATATAAGCAGCAATTTAAAACATCCCTTTCTTGAATCAGTGTCTGAATTGTGAACAGCAGCTGATATTACTTCCAGTTCATTTGTCACAATGAAAATCAAAGGTCAAATCATTATGGGCAATCACTATACTCAGAATTCAGCCAGCCATTACTTATTGTGACAATATTATAGCTGTTTGAAACATGCATGGTTGCTGACTGCACTATTTCACATAGTAGGCCTATCCTTTTTAAAGCAACAATTTGCAGTATATACTGCACTGTATTCAGTATTCCATTTTTAAAAAGTATAGGCTGTCTTGGGAATCTGTTTTTACTTCTCTGGATCTAAAATTTGCATCCATCTAATTCTTTCCATCTTTCCTTTTAGTATGATTATCATTATTCATTCTTATGCTCAATTCCAAACTCTGACTACTTGTCGTTTATTCTCCAATTAGACTTTCCATCTAAAAAATGTCCCCCATCTCTCTCTTCATCACTGTGTGTCTGTCCATTGGGTTCAATGTTAAAGTCAATGAGAGAGGAATTTTAGTTTGTGCCTTCATAAGAAATGGAGAAGTTTAGGTCTTTCTTTCTTCAATAAAATGTACAGATATAACCAAGTGTTTTTTGCTATATGTTGCTATTCCTCTCTAGATTTTTGTAAGAAGGCTGTACATGCTTCTTATGCAGCGCATACTAGCTGATCTCATGTCAGTATGGTGCTTTATTATAGCTGATGGTTGAATTACAGTATGGATACAGAAGGCTGTTCCAGAATCAACTTTAACTTCCTTTTCCTATAGCTCTATAAACATTTTAGATGGTGAGCAATAACCGTCCCCATAAATGCTCCCTTCAACTGCTGTGATACTTACATCAGCCCTTTATTGATTTAAAGGCCATTGCAGCTCACATTCTTACCAAGGGATACATTCCCAACAGTACCTATTCATTTTCTGGCAGTGGAAGGTTGGGCAGGGTGAGTTCTGGAGAAGTTGATAAATAAATAGACCAATGCTATTTCTATGAATGTAATCATGCACTGCAGATGCATGCATAAACAACTGAATTCTACACAATATGACTCAAGATATTATATTATTAAGTTCATATTATTATTAATATTATATAAATATTATTAATTAGTATTTGCTTTAGATGTGTAACAGAATGCAAGGAGATGAACTGAAATTTCAAAAAGTGCTGAGGTACAGACAAACTCTGATCCTGTTTTTATAATTGTTAGACATTACTGCCCCCAAATGGTCGGACGTATGTTACTACAGGTAATGGTTTGTCAGCTCAATAAGAAATCTATCTACAAATCTTTGGTAAATGAATGAAAATACTTTTTTTTTATCAAATAAACGAATCTGGTTAAAACATTTGATTATCATTGCAGTTAGTGGTACTCTAAGAATATGGTCATATAGCTATTAATAGGCCTATAACTTTTGAAATAACTTTCGAAACTGTGGTTCTTGAAGGAAAAGCTAAAAGATTATGACTTCACTTTTCTAACTTTAGTTAGTGTGTATTGTTGCTGTTTGAGCATAAACAACATCTGCAAAGTTACAACTGTCTGAGTAATTGGCGCTGCTAACACACAACAGCTCTTGAAGCTCTGCCCTCTGTGAGCAGCAGCTCATTTGCATTTAAAGGGACACACACGAAATTACGCGTTTTTTTACTGACCCTCAAAAGGGGACAATTTTAACATGCTGTAAAAAATTATCTGTGGGGTATTATGAGCTAAACCTTCACACACACACTCTGGGGATAAACAGAGACTTATTTGACATATTGTAAAAAGGGGCATACCACCCCTTTAAATAAATCTTCTTTTTATAAAAATAATAATTTCAAAACAATAAAATTTTATATTTGAAATGCAAACTCAGAATCTTACACAAACCTGCATTAATTATTTTAAATGACACAAATATTCAACCACATGAATAAGCAAAAATGACTTAAGATAAAAATTACATTGTGTTTCATTTTGTTGTTTTTATTGCTGAAGTAAGAGTGTTTAACTTTCTTCTCCTATTCTTCTGCAATCCAGAATGGCAGCACAGCCGAAATAATTGTTTGAGCTGCGCCCCTCTACTGCACAAATTTGAATTTGCATTTCCTTCAGCTTGAGGAAATATAACTTTAAAAAAAAAACAAGTAAGCCAAGGCGAGGAAAAGTAATGCAATCTAAGTTACACAATTAGCTACTTTTTAGGGAGTAACATATTGTAACACATTACTTTTAAAAGTAACTTTCCCCAACAATGGTTCTAGACAGCAACAATGTAAATTTCTTTTTTCATTTTTTTTCATGATGAAATCATACAAATACATTTCTAATAACTTACAAATAAAATTCTAATAACTCACAATATATTTAAGCTATTTTTCTCTTATATTTTATTTATTTACTTACAATTTTTACAACACAGTAACACAATTTGTGTCTAAATACAGTGTTAAGCCCAAATTTGTGTGACTTTTTTCCTGTCAATATTAATTAAGTAAACACTGACACTAAACACTCAAATTAAGCTGTAGTAGCAGGGGCTTGCTGGGACCAAACGAAGATGTGTTTATTTGTGCCCCCGAGTGATTAAAAGACAAGGAACATAATATACATACTGCTGCATGGTGATTAATAAAACTTACAGGTTTTGTAAAAATGTATATTTTCCCACGCACGCGTTCACTTTTCACACGCAGTCTTTCTGTATAGGGTGGAACCTTTGTTCATTTGTTTGTTTCTTCCGGATTGGTTCTGATGTAGCAAGCGCAAGTACGACACATTTATCATCAATGAATTGTTTTTCACTCTATACATAGCAGTTGACATATACATACATATTGTTGAATTAATATATTAGCATTTCGAAATGTGCTTTTGATTGAGTTTTGTACTAGTTTTTTTCGGAAACAATGAAAGATTTTATTATAAATATTTGACAGCCTAGTGAATTTAAGATGTTATCGGGTTTGCAGTAAGATAAGTCTCACTGCTGTGTATAATTAGAAGTTTTTGAAACTTTTCAAAAGGCAGCACGTGCATGGCATATGTGCACATATATAATATTTGTGAATGACTGTATGTAAACACGTGGATGGATATATGGACCATAATATGCAATTTAGTATCTTAGTGGAAAGATTTACACTTCAGAAAACATCAAGCAAGCCTTCTTCAACTCAAAGTACCAATGAATGTATATGACACACATTATAATACATGAAGCATCCTAAAACTGACATCAACAACCAATAATTGTCACACTGAGTGAAGTGATCTAACACAATGCTGAGGATAAAGGCACAGCCTCTACTCCAGACACACAGAACATGTTGGGCTTTGGTCCTTCAGAGAGGTCATCGGCAGACCTCCATTAAACATGTGTGTCTGCTCTCTGAGAGGAGGCGTCAGGGTCTTCTGTACCCCTTAAGCGGTCTGGTGGAGCACCTGTCCTCACAGGTCAATCAGGCAGAATTCAACATCTTCCATCCAAGCTTGGAGGAGCTCCGTCAGGCAGAGACACTGTTCACTCCCTCCTCTAAACATGTTATCGACTACTCAACCTCTGCGGTCCGGATGGACCATGTACCTATTCTTAAACAGCCAGAGGTGAGAGAAAATTTTCATTAATTGTCATCACTTGATTAGTCTAAATGACAAAGTACTTGAATTTAAAAAAATGGGTTAGTTATGTGCCAAAAAAAAGTGATTTTTTGTTTGCAGATGACACTTTTACATAATTTAATTTTAATAATCCAATGCAATGAAATTTAGACTTTTTTTTAAAGAAGTGGCTATATAATATATTAACATAACTATAATTTACTTATTTTATATACAAAATCACAATTTATTTTGTGATTCCAAAAGTTTCAAGAACTCTGTTCTTCAATAAAAACTAAAATTATAGAAGGTAAAAAAAGTAAAGAAATATGATTTCTGTTTCATCTGCATTCTTCCATTTTAATTAAGTTCGATTTTTGTAATATATTAATATTAGGCTTTTTGTAATTACAATTGTAATAATTTTAAGTCATCCTGCAGCCCCTTGCAATTTTACTGAAGTCCTCTGTTTGCACTATACATTTAAAACTGCATCATGTTTGCTCTGTGTGCTTGTGTGTATTACAGGTGTGTTTTATGGGCAGGAGTAATGTGGGGAAGTCGTCTCTCATCCGTGCCTTGTTCTCTCTTGCACCAGAGGTAGATGTGCGAGTCTCTAAAACTCCGGTGAGTGTATATGTTATGAATGTTCTCCACCGTTCACTCCTTTGTGCTTCGAAGTTGCTTCTTCTCAATCTTTATTTTGACACAGGGTCACACCAAAAAGCTTAATTTCTTCACTGTGGGAAAGGCGTTTACACTTGTAGACATGCCCGGTTATGGACACATGGCCCCTCGGGACTTTGTAGAGATGGTTGAACCATACCTTCAAGAGCGTCAAAAGTAGGTTGATGTTGTTTTAAGGATACTCCTTCTTGTGTGCTTGTGTTAAAAAGTTGTAGATGATAAAATTAATGTCAGTTCTGACATATGTATATGTATATATATATATATATATATATATATACACACACACACACACACACACACACACACACACAAGGATATAAGGATGCTTTCAAAAAATAATGTCTTAAATACTGTAGATTTTATTTATCAATTAACTTCTATTAACTAAATCAAATCAATATTTGGTGTAACCACCCTTTGCTTTTAAAACAGTTTTTTTATCCTAGGTACACCTGCACATCGTTTTTCAGGTAGCTTTGCAGGCAGGTTTCTTCAAGTGTCTTTGAGACGTTGCCACATTTTTTTCTGGATTTAGTCTTTCTCCGTTTTTTTCTGTTTCTTCATGTAATCTCAGACGGACTCAATGAGGGTGAGATCAGATCTCCTTGTGGAGAATACCAGCTGTTGTCAGACTCCTTGTGCATACAAAAATCTCACTGGATTATTACAATTAGTGGCAAAAGGAACACACTATAGCAAAATATATAAATAACTGGCTTAAAACAATATATGGAAGTCTTAGTTATCCTTTTTTTATTTCCTTATGTGTCTCTATCTAGTCTGGTGAGGACGTTCTTGCTGGTGGATGGAGGTGCAGGTCTGCAGAAGGCAGATTTAGTTGCTGTGGAGATGTGTGAGGAGTTCAATTTGCCTTTTGTGGTGAGTGTTTATCGCTCATGCTTTTACCATGACAGTGCAGCAGGGGTCGTTAGAGTACTATACACTTTTAGAAACATCAGCCTAGATCAGTGGTTCTCCACCAGGACCTCAGCAACCTTCCAAGGGGGCATCAAGATGTATTAAAATAAACTAAAATGACCACATCTTTTCTTTCCTTAAAGAACCCAGGTTCCACTGTGTAGAAAACCCTGGATATATGAGGTAGCCTAATTTTTAAAGTGTGGACCTGGAAAAGTCATGCAATTTAATAAAACTTTAAAACTCTTAAGCCTTGTTGTCATTCTGGACAGTTCCCTTTCATTTAAATCTCAGAGTAAATCACTTACCCAGACCTCGTTCTTTCATCTCCGAAATATCTCCAGGCTTAGACCCTCATTGACACAAGCCAGCACTGAAACCTTAATTCATGCCCTTGTCACGTCTCGTCTGGATTATTGCAACTCCCTTTTCATTGGTCTACCTTCTAAGCTGATAAATAGACTTCAACTCATTCAGAATTCTGCCGCTCGGATCCTCACTGGTTCCAGACCATCTGATCATATCACACCTATCCTTATCACTCTACACTGGCTCCCTGTGCACTACCGTATTGATTTTAAGACCCTCGTCATCACCTACAAAGCACTCCATAATCTTGCACCCAGTTATATTTATGACCTCCTATCAGGATATTTTCCTACACGCTCCCTTTGCGCTTCCTCAACTGGCCTACTTGTCACTCCCAAATTTCGTCTCTCCACCATGGGGGCCAGGGCCTTCAGTTGCGCTGCTCCAAGACTTTGGAATGCCCTCCCCTCCTACATTCGACAGGCAGACACAGTCAATTCATTAAAAAAAAAAAATGTTAAAGACCTATCTCTTTAAGAAAGCTTTTAATCTTTAATACATTTTAGTTCTACATTGCCATAGTTACCCTCCTGACACTCTTTTATAGTGCTTTCTT
The DNA here is from genome assembly GCA_030578275.1 of Meda fulgida. NCBI lineage: Eukaryota > Metazoa > Chordata > Actinopteri > Cypriniformes > Leuciscidae > Meda > Meda fulgida. Next base: position 16,263,640 of record CM060624.1, on the reverse strand, counting down.
CTGGCGTTCTTAGCATTTTGCTGATTTGTCTTATTTGTAACATGTATTAGTCTACTATGAATTTAAATGTATTTTAATGTATTTCCCTTTTTTTTGTACAAACATGTAAGATGTCCTTGGGTATTTAGAAAGGCGTCGGCTAAATAAAATGTATTATTATTATTATTATTATTTTATAAAATTATAACTTGCAATTTTTACACATTTTATGAATATGAATTTTCTATTCTATTCTATTAACGCCAAGCTAAAAAAAAAGTATTATCCTTAATTCTTATCCAGAAAATCACAAACAACTGGAAAAGATAAGTTAAGTGGGGCTTACTAATAATGTTGATGAAAATGGGGTGCCACAGCGTCAGAAAGGTTGATAATGACTGATCTACATTGATCAACTTATTCTAAGGCTTTGTTCAGATGGGCAGCAGAGTTCCCCCTCTTTTTTGTAGTAAATAACAGCAAAAATGCTTTAAATAATTTACACAAGCTTGATCCAAAACACATATTTGATTTGATATCCATGCAGTCCTAAAGATTGGGTTAAAAATACTAAAAATAATTGATTATAGTGTGAACAAGTACAACATACTTTTTCAACTCAAAGGTTTATAAGGTTTTAACCAGTTTTCTCTCTGTTTCATGTTTTAGCTGGTTGTAACAAAAATAGACAGAACTCGACAGGGCGCTTTGTTGGCTCTTCTTCTACAGCTTCAAGACTTTATCAAAAATCAAACCAGCACATGTTTCCCACAACCATTTCTTGTGAGGTGAGATATATCTACACACATCATAAAAATGCCTATCATTTTGCATCCAGAATGGTTTACACTTACATACAGGGTTCAACAATGAGAATATTTTTCTGCTCATTGTTGAGCAGAACAATGAGCAGATGTCAAATCAGCAGATGTTGTGACAACAATGTAGAAAATTTCACGGAAAACCAAACCCTGGACTGAAAGGGAAATGGACTAGACTGAAAGGTATCATATACTGACCAAAGTCCATCCTTATTGCTGAGCCCTGAAAGAATATATATAGTGGGCTCCACAAATATTAGCACCCTTGGTAGAATATAATTTTTTTTTTTTTTTTTTTGCAATTTCTCCTCTTGATCTTTCATGTTTAATTAAACTCAAATAGTTGAAATAAAATATTATCATAATTATTTTTTTCTCTGAAATACAGTATATGTATTCCACAATTATTGGCACCCCTGCATTTAATACTTAATGTGACCACCCTGTGCCAAGATAACAAGCTCAAGACCATTCCTCAATACAGAATCTCTCCATATCCTTCAGATTCAGAGGTCCATGCTTGTGGACTCTTCTTCATCTCATCTATATATATATGATACACATTATTACTGTATTCTCAGGTCTTTCCCATAGTGATGGATGACTGTAGGAATGTAGCCTGTGTGTCACTTCACATAGTAAAGTGGAATAAAAAAACATGCCATATAAATGGGAATATATTTTAGTTAGATTTTTACTCATTAAAATTTGAAGTGTTGACAATTATTTTGGCCCACATATTTTGGAGAAAAACAAATTTTATTTATTACACATTTATATTTTGTTTAAATGAACTTTTTGTGAATATTTTGAATGAAAGACTGAGGAGAAATGACTAAATCTAATTATCACAGTCAGTTTTGCTCATTTTTACCAAGGGTGCCAATATTTGTGGAGCCCACTATATGTGTGTAAGTACTGTGCAAAAGGCTTAGGCCTAAGACCTTTGCACAGTGCTGTCCTGTGAGAAAGAAAGTACACCCTCTTTGAATATTTGGTTTTACGTATCAGGACATGATTGATCAAAAATCATTTGGTCCTTTGCAAGTCTAAAATGTAGGTAAATACAACCTCAGATGAACAACAATAGATGACATATTACACTCTGTCATTATTTATTCAACAAAAATAAAGCCAAACTGGAGAAGCCATGTGTGAAAAACTAAGTACACCCCAACAATAACTTGAAGTAAAAATTTTCTGAATGACCTTATCAGTCTCTCACATCATTGTTGAGGAAACACCACTCTTCTTTACAACGTTGCTTCAGTTCATTGATGTTTGCAGGCATTTGTTTATGCACAGCTCTCTTAATGTTGGGTTGAGGTCTGGACTTTGACTGGGCCACTGTAACACCTTGATTGTGTTGTAAATGTGCTGGTGTGCTTGGGATCATTGTCCTGTTGCATGACCCAATTTCGGCCAAGCTTAACCTGTCGGACAGATGGCCTCACATTTGATTCTAGAATACTTTGGTATGCAGAGGATTTCACGGTCGACTCAATGACTAAAAGGCCATGTGGCTCAAAACAAGCTCAAATCATCAGACTTCCACCAGCATACTTGACAGTTGGTATGAGGTGTTTGTGCTGATATGCTGTGTTTAGTTTTCACCAAACGTGGCACTGTGCATTATGACCAAGCATCTCCACTATGGTCTCGTCTGACCGAATGACACTGTTCCAGAAGTCTTGCTACCATCCAGTCTTTTTTCTAATTGTACTATCATAAACTTTAACATTTAACTTGTTAACTGAGGCCTGTAGAGTCTGAGCTGTAGTGCCTGGGTTTTTTGCAGTTTCTATGAGCTGTGCACGGTATGACCCTGGGGTGAAATTGCCAGGACGTCCACTCTTGGGAAGATTGGCAACCGTCTTGAATGTTTTCCACTTGTGAAAAATCTTACTCGCTGTAGAATGATGACTTCAGACTATGTGGAAAAGGCATTATAACCCTTCCCAGATTCCATTATAACCATTCCCTAAGATCATTGCTAATGTATTTCCTCCTTGGCATTGCGTTAACACACACCTGAATGCTCCAGACCAGCAAACTGTCAACTACTGCTTTTATCTTTATATTCACCCTGGCTGAATTAGCTAGAAATAGCTTTGATTAGCAGTACCTGATGGCTACTTAATCTCTTAATTCCTATGGAAGCAGTAAGGGTGTACTTAGCTTCTCCATTTTGGCTTTTTATATATATTTATTATATTAATATATACTTATTATATATATATATATATATATATATATATACTTTTTATTTTAAGACCTGCCAAGGACCAAATGATTCTTATTATTTCTTGATACGTAAAACCAAAGAGGGTGTACTTTCTTTTTCTCATGACTATGCACACATCAGTTTGGGGTACTTTAAATTAATACTTTTATTCAGCTGGGACATATTAAATGTGTCAAAAGTGACAGACTTTACAATACTACAAAAAAATATTTTCAGCATAATAAGGAATTTCACTTGAGCAACAAATCAGCATATTAGAATGATTTCTGAAGGATCATGTGACACTGAAGACTGGAGTAATGGCTGTAGTCAACTTTGACATCAAAGGAATAAATTATATTATAGAAAACATTTTTCAAGTGTAATATTTCACTGTATTACTATTATACTTCTTTCAAAATCTTTCTAACCCCAAACTTTTAAATGGTAGTATATGTGTGTGATAATCCGCATTTATTGCCACATCAAGGTTATTTCCTAATCCTTAATGCGTGTTTGAGCAGTGATGAGTTTATAATGCGCACTCATTCTTAGTCACTTCTTTTAGTTTTATGTCAGTGTGCATCTGTCAGAGGTTCCCTTGAATGCCAACAACTAGATAAATCTTGTTATACAAATAAATCAGTGCCTCTGACCTGTAGTTTTATAAGAGCGAGGACAGCTCACTGTTAGATGAAATATGCTAATGTGGTCAGATGGTTATCAACCTGATGATAAGATAAGGATAGGGGTTCTGGAAACAGTTGCAATAGCTTTGTTGTGTCAATACAGGAAGTCAGTTTTTCACAGATAAGGTGATAAGTAACATACATTATAACATGTATACATCCCCCCCCCCCCCCCCTCCTATGACCTGCAGTTCAGTCCAGTTCTCTGGGATTTACCTGCTGAGGTGTTTCATAGCCCACGTAACAGGAAATCTACAGCTTACCACTAAACAGCTGTGAATGTACTGCACTGCCTCACCATGTCACATATCACAGATGAACCTGAGGCCTGGCTGCAATGTTATCTAGGATGGTGTGAACCGTGAATAAAACCACTTTGACAATGATTAATGAATGATTCAATATTTTATGAATCTGTGTATTATTTTCAAATGCAGAGGCAGGAATCACATTGTTACTGGTTTTAGGATTCATCCAGCTCTGTATAAACCTCATTGAATGATCCTGGAATCTATGGTGTAATTTTACAACATGCATATTTGAGTGGACTCGTTCCTTTCTGTTGCTGTATATTCAACTAGAATATGTGTTCTTCCAAATAAAATGACAGTAAATGTTGCATTGAAAACTTTCAATTCTGCTCTTGCTTTCTGAGCTTAAACCAAAACTTATCAACCTGATATGATGAAAAGATCAAGTTCCAGATTAGTTGTTGATCTTCCAGGTTTATTGTAATCATTATGTGTTTTGGTCCTTGTTACACACTTTTTGGACATACATCAATCCGGATAGATTTGAAAACGTAGTTTTCGTTTCAAAACGCTGCCAGTGCACACAAGTGTTTTCAAGTGTTTTCCAAAAGTTTCTCATCCACGAAACATCGGAAAACGCTAAATTCACCCTCATAAAAGCTCACTGAGATGACAGAACAAGACAAAATCAGAAGGCCAAAAGGAAGGCCAAAACAGAGAGGAAAAGATGTGTTTTCAAACGAAAACGTATTATTGTGGACAAGACCTTAATTTTGGTAACTAAGTCAAGTTTTTAGATTTCACCTCAGGGTTAACATTCTTATTTGTATATTACAAAGTTATCGTCTTTGATTGGACAAGTACAGAATTTGACAAGTGTGCAACTTGTTGTAATTGCATAGACACTTAAATACATTAAATCTGCCAAATATCCTAAACAATATTCAGGAATAATTTTTTCACAGTACTTTTTTTTTTTTTAACTTTAATGTTACTCTGAAAACCCTCTTTGTGATAATAAGTCATGGTTATATCAGTTTCATGGTGTAATGAATGCTTATTGTAAACAAAAGCCATGCTAACCCTGGAAAAGGGCTTCATAACCCAGAGTTAAAAGCTGCACTAAACTTTTTAAAATTATGAGTGGGAAATTATGCTTAACAATTGAAAGGGACCTTGAACAGAGAGTAAAAAGCATTAAACAATTTAATTTTTATGTTTTTATTTTTTTACTTACCCTGAGAGAACAGTATGCACCAGTTCCATGAATGAACTTTGCACTGAAGTGTCATTACAGAAGGCATAGGGTTAAAGCAGTTATAATTTTTTTTAAATTTAACTGTGTGTGCATTTTGTATTGAATTTATTGAGTGAGGTACCATACATTTCTTTAGTCATATCTCTAATGGAATTAAAAATAATTATACAACCATTATTTCATCCATGATCTTTGACGCACGTACTACATTGTTTCAGGTAGGCATTATATCTTCTCTACAACAGCAGGGGTGGTGATGGTACAGGGCTGGACCTGGAGAAAAACAATAAAATTTAAGTGCCACAATGTTATAAAATGGCATTGCATTGCAGAGGGTGCCATTGCATTTATTGTGCCGAAACTTAACCTCGACAATGAAATTCTTTTTTGTTGCCCTCTCTTTTTTTATGTGTTGGCATTTGGACACTGACCCCATAAAACATTTGCAATAAGTTAATTATTTTTCAACATTTTTTCCTCTGAATTTTATATACCCAGGCAAATATTAAAGCTCCAAGGGACAGGTAAAAGTTCACTCTTTGTCACCCGGGATGCAGGAAAGGGAACTGAGGCTGAAAAGGTGTTTAAGAAAATTAGAAACACTCTGTAATCTTAGCTCACTTGCTCCAAGAAGCTTCACCCCCGCAACCTCTCCAGTGGAATCTATACGCCATTCTTCACCACTTCGTTCAAACTCCTTTTTGTCAACATGTGCACACTAGAGCCCACCTGCCCTGAAAATGCCACCATCTGCTCGGGCACATCCTGCCTGGTGCCACGAGATCCGTTCAATGACATTCTCAACGTGGTGATGAGTACCACGCTTACCGTCATGCTTGCCTTGGTCATGTTTTCAATGGGCTGCACCGTCGAGGCAAGAAAGCTCTTGGTACACATCCGCAGGCCATGGGGCATTTTTATTGGTTTCCTGTGCCAGTTTGGCATCATGCCTTTCACAGCCTTCGCGCTTTCACTGATTTTCAACGTGCTTCCAGTCCAGGCTGTAGTTATCATAGTTATGGGCTGTTGCCCTGGAGGTTCCAGCTCCAATGTTTTCTGCTACTGGCTTGACGGAGACATGGACCTGAGGTGAGTGTCAGTGCGTTGAATTTTTTCGTTATCATTATTGTTATGTTGCTTGTAACAGTGAAGACATTCTAGTTCCAAGAAATTAGCTGTGTAAGCAGGCTCTGTTGATTTATTTATTTATTTGTATGCAGCAGTGTCATTTGTAGGTTGGCTTTTATTGTTCCGATAAAATGTCTACTAGGCTAAACTAGATATTTTATTTCTTATTATTATAATTTATATATAAATTATATAAATGTATTAATATAAATGAATATATAAATACATTTATTAAAATATTAATATAATTTATTATTTATTTGATCATTATTTTATTATAAGGATAATGATATAATAATAAGCATAGTAATTTAAGAATATTATATTATAGAACAAGATTAAATATATTATAGAAAATATTCAACTTTGTCTAATGTCTAATTCTTATTGTTCCTGATTTCACAGACATAGCACCTTCACATATCTAAAATGTTTAAACTGCACGAGGAACAATATATTCTAATCCAATGATGCATGTTTATTAAGTTTATGGACAGTCAGGAAGACATTATTTATAGCACAATTATATAACAAATACACTGATTTCCGTTGCCTATAGCATCAGCATGACGGCATGTTCTTCAATCCTGGCTCTGGGAATGATGCCTCTTTGTCTGCTCATCTACACCACAGTCTGGACTTCAGGCGATGCTATCCAGATCCCTTACGACAGCATCGGTAAAACTGTCTCAAATGACTTAAACAAGATTTTCCATTTTATGTATTTGATTGATCTCGTATCTTAATTGGACTGATGTTCTTTCCAGGGATCACGTTAGTGAGTTTGCTTGTGCCTGTCGGTCTTGGGATATACACGAAACATAGATGGCCCAACGCAGCCCGAAAGATCCTCAAGGTGTGTTTTTGTTTTTGCATTTAATGTTGTAAATTCTTATGCATGCCATGCTGCTTGATATTTGGTATGTATTTGTGTATATATAGGTGGGATCCGTGGTGGGAATCCTCCTAATCATCATCATTGCAGTCATTGGTGGTGTGCTCTATCAGTCTTCATGGACCATTTCTCCTTCGCTTTGGATCATCGGTACCATTTATCCATTTATCGGCTTTGGATTGGGCTTTCTCCTGGCACGCTTTGTGGGACAACCTTGGCACAGGTAAAAATCTGTACATTTTGTTTTCCCATAAAGCATTAGCTGGTTTGTTCTGAGCAGTTAGCACACATTTTTTGAGGCATCCAAAAAAGTGGCATAAAGTCTGACGAAAAAACACGTGCCGTTTTATCTGATGGTTTATTTATCATGAACGTGATTGCAGGTGCCGCACCATCGCATTAGAAACCGGCATGCAGAACGCCCAGCTGGCAAGTACCATTACCCAGCTGTCCTTCACCCCTGCAGAGCTTGAGGTCATGTTCGCTTTCCCCTTAATCTACAGTATCTTCCAAATGGTTGTGGCTGTGGTTGCAGTGGGAAGTAAGATGAAACTCTTGTTCACTTTGCATTTAAGCATTAGGAATATAAGTGGGGACTGTGGGGATAAGCATGTTATGATTATTAAGAGTTGATAATTCCATATCATAAACCTCTGTTTGTATTTTCAGTCCATTACTCAATCAAGCGCTGTAGGCAGAAGAAATCGGCGGCCGAGGATGGGGAAGGCAGACATAGCACCGGTGAGGATCAGAATAAGCAGAATTACGCCTTGGAGAATGGTGGCTTTCACTGTGATGAGAATGGCAACTCTGAGGATAAGGACAAAGGTACAAAGTTTTGAGCTAAACATCTTTCTGCTAGCCTGACTGGTCAACACTGATCTTCTGGAGACATGAACTGTAAACAAGCTATTCAAGCTCAATCAGAGAGTGAAGAGTTAAAGTCAACCCCAGTCAACCCAACTGGATGCACTTTCCTACATTATATACATAGGCTATATACTGTATATATATTAGGGCTAGGCAAGTTAACGCGTTAACGCATTAATTAGTTAACGCTGACAATTATTTTATCCTGCATTAACGCAGTTTTTATTATTATTATATTGAAAGTCCATTGCTCGGTGGCCCTGAGTACACATACAGATAAACCATGGGTCACAGGAGGGGTGGGATGTTGATCACTTCTGGCTTGGGATGGGCGTCCTCATGCGTCTTCAAAAAAGAGACCATTTGGGGTGGGCCTAAAGGAGGTTTATGGCCAGCAATATTGTTATGTTTAAGGTCATTATGAAATTAAGATAATGCCTGTACTATGTTATGATTGTATTGTACAGTTAAATACAATCATTGCTGAGTCTGAAGTCTGAACACTTTACCTCAGAGCGTCCGATAACATCAGCAATTTTCATCCACGCAGCTGATTTATGTAAATGAATGTAACAACTAAATGTATCTTGGAGCACAGGTTGAGGTCAGTAGGCTACATTAATGACGATTTGAGACAAATATACTGTACATTTAATATAAAACTATGTAAATGGCGCAGCAGGATTTTGAACAGAGCCGTAGCTGGGCACCGCAGAAAGACGGCTTAACATGGACATTTTCATATAAAATATCTTCCTGACGGTGGAGTTGATAGAAACAAAGTTATTTTTAACCACTACAAAGTTGACTTCACTGACTTAAAAGTCCCCTGGCCTGCACAGTGAATCCCAGCTGTGTACTTTTTTTTTGTGCTCGACCACTTCACCTCACTCCAACAGACTTCCTACTGGACCCAGATAGTTTATGCTGCTCCATGATAAAAGAAAAATGTTTCTGCTGGTACCTGTTCAGAAAAGGAAGGAAAAGAAAACCTCAGATTGTGACTCTAAGGGTAACTTTATTATTATTATTATTATTATTATTATAACAAACTAGATAAAATATTAATGCCCTGGCAGTGGCAAATAGCTTTGGTTTTATATTTGATTTGATTACATTCATGTTTAAGTTGAGATTTACAATAAATATTTCAACTGCTACTGAGTAAAGGGAATATTGCTGTTAAAAAGCACCTTATTTGATTAAAGTTTTTGCAAACCAAATTTTATAGCACTTTGTTTATATAGCAGTACTTTTAATATATATATATATATATATATATATATATATATATATATATATATATATATATATATATATATATATATATATATATATAATATATGAACCTTCAAATATGTTTTTATGATTAGTCTGCCCACGGGTCTGTGTATTTGGATTTGTCTTTGGTCAGCAACATTCAGTTAATACATTGTAGAAATTCACTGACTTGTCTCAAATACCTTTAAAAAAAAATGCAAGTAACTCCATCGGTGTAAAAAAGAAGATAAATGTTTAATAGTTTAAGATAACATACAGTACATATATCCAGTAGGTTAAATGTAAGCTAATTTTATTAATGTTACTCTGTACACACATAATTGTAATAGACCTTTAAGAAATGTATTGCTTTTTAGATTATTTATGTATGATACAGATCTTTTTTTTTTACCATGTTCGAACAAAAGTACTTTTCCACTTACATGGTAACCAAAGCAATGGGACTTTTTTTTCTTTTTTTTCCCTTTTTTTTAAGCATTTCATTGCTTTAAATGACTTTCAACATTTAAACATTTACTGCTTAAAATATCTAAAATGTTTTAGATGCTGTCATTTCAAACAATATGTTTTACTTTTTAATATGCTTGTGATATTTATATGCAGAAGAAAACCCCATAAATAAATTAATATTCAAATGTGTTGTCAGATTTTGATCCTAGCAGACTTCACTTTTTATTATTCTGTAAAATTTTACGATAGCACTTAACCATAGCTTGATTATATTGGGTTTGTATTAAACTCCTGGATGAGGGTCATTGCTGTGAAACAGCCCTTAGTTGTTGTGAATAGCTCTGAAAATATTGCATCTTCCACAGTGCACTTTCTCAGAAATAACAAGAAATTTGACTAAATTCCTCAGCTGAATAATAATCAGTTTAGACTGAAGTCTTTCAGAAATTTAAACTTGAACTTAAAGGGATAGTTCACCCTAAATGAAAGTTTGGTTATCATTTTCTCCTTCATGTTGTTCCAAACCTGTATGACATTCTGGTTACACTTTATTTCGATGGTCCACTTTAGACATTCTAACTATAAGTAACTTTGTAACTACATGCCAACTAACTCTCAGTCAGTCAGACGAATGTTTGTTGGGGGACCATCAGCAGATTTTAAGCGGACGGTCTGCTATAATGCGAGTTAGTTTATGAGAAGAAAAAAAAGTCCTACAGATTTGGAAGAAAATGAGGGTAAGTGATGACTGATTTTTTTTTTTTTGTGAACTGTCCCTTTAAGCCCTCATACATGTGTTAAAACCACAGAGAAATAATGCAACTGACTAAATTTGGCCACAGAAAAGGGCAGTTTGTATCTTGTTCAAATGTTCTGACATGGTTAATTAACTCCAGTGTAAAAGAGAGACAACGCCTCGAAGAGAAGAATCATAAGCTATAAAGATCATTGAGGAATTGAAGATGGAGCTTCTGTTCCCTTTTGTGGTCACTCCGAGTTACGTCGGATGACGACGAATGGGGTTTCGCTTAGAACACCTATCGACTTCGAGTATACAAAAACGAGCCAATGGCAAAGAAATGCCATGGGTCTGCGGAATTTGCATGACGTAACTCCGCCCCACCTCGTGGGTATAAAAGGAGGACGCCGGCAACATGCAGTTATGTTTTCGCTTCGGAGCCAAGAGTATCTCTTCACTCCACAGCCATTTCTGACTTCGCTCTACGAGACGAGCCATTCTCTCCGGTGTTGGTGTGACGGCGATGTGCAGATTCACATTGCCTGCGGATCTGTGCAGTGATCTGCCAGTGAGTATGTTTCTCCCTGCTCGCCTCAACATCGCAGAGTTTTTTCTCCTCTCACAAAAGAGCTTGCACGCGGCACGTCTTTTTAAAGACGGCTCGCCCGTGCATTTCTGGTTGCGGCAGATTAGTATCGGACTCTGATGGGCACGAGCGCTGTCTAGTGTGTTTGGGCGTTGATCATGCTTGAACAGCGCTCGTGGGTGATTCATGTTCTCTCTGTGAGAACATGATCATCGCGTCATTTAGGTCGAGACTCTGTGAACTCGTAAGAGTGAGAGTCCCCTCATCCACCCCCCGATTTTCGGCTGGTGGCCAGGGTGACCTGAGGATGATGGTCTGAAACAAAGGCGCCGACTCTGTGTCCGCTAGCGATCAGGTGATTCCACGAGTCTACCCTCGGGTGGCCCGTGTGTTTTCATTTGAAGCTACAGAGGATGGTGCTATGTCTGTAGCAGCATCACTAGGTGGGCTTGATTCTTCTGAAAGTGACGACTCGTCACAGCTGCCACCTTCTGGTGTGCTATGGCTGTGCCTGAGTCTGATCCGGTGATGACGGCCATGCTTTCCCGGGACGATTGGTAAGGCCGCCGACCCGCGTCCACGGCAAACCCCAATATCTTTCCTCCCGGACATGCATGATGAGATCTCGACGTCCTGAAAGCCCTTGTCTTCTCAGGACCGCTCGTTGGTTTCATCCGCCTTTCCCTCCCCTCAACGGGGCCGCTGCCCATGGGTACACTGGGGTCCCCCTGGTTGAACGCTCTGTTGCGATGCTACTGTGTCCTCAGAGTGCTTCCCGGCGCAATCCTAAGCACCCGTCCGAAGCCTGTAGTTCTTTTCGTCTACACTAATCTGTGGCGAAATCCTATAGTGCCACAGGACAGGCAGCCGCCTCACTGCATCCCATGACCGTTCTGCTGGTCTACCTGACCCAGATGCTCATGGTTATGCATGAGGGCGGGACTGACTCGAGGCTCTTCAATGAGCTGCGCGCCGCCACTGACCTTGCTTTCCGAGTGACGAAGGTGGCCGTGCGATCTCCGAGTCAGGTGATGTTTACCATTCTGGGGCTGACCGGTCTGATGTGCAGGATGTCGGCGGACTCGTCTGCTCGACACCCCCATATCCCAGGTCGGCCTCTTCGGCGGTGCGGTTGAGTTCTTCTGCCCAACAGTTCTCAATCGCCCGTGAGCAGATTGAGGTTATTCTGCCGATGGCCCCGCCGTCCGCTCAGATCCCTCAGTCTGCCAACCGCCGATGGCGCCCTCCCACGGTTCCAACCCCGCCCGTTCACCCGGGCTGGCTTTGGAAGACCGTGGGGGGATGCCTCTGCCCTCTCTAGGCCCGCCCCCCGCTAAACGCCGGGTTAAGCGGCACTTTTGAGATGGGCTGCTCAGAGATGGGACTCAGAGAAGGCTGTCTCCCTCCACCCTCAAAGTTTATGTTGCCGCTATTGCCGCAAACCATGACTTGGTAGAAGGTAAATCCTTAGGAAAGCACGACCTGATCGTCAGGTTCTTGAGAGGAGCGAGGAGACTGAATCCCCCTCGTTCTCCTCTCGTTCCCTCTTGGGACCTCGCGGTGGTTCTAACTGCCCTGCAGAGTGCTCCCTTTGAGCCTCTGCAATCAGTGGAGCTTAAGTTCCTTTCAATGAAGACAGCGCTCCTGGTCACACTGGCCTCTGTCAAGAAGGTAGGGGACCTGCAAGCTTTCTCCGTTGACGAAGCGTGCCTGGGATTCGGGCCGGCTTACTCACGTGATCCTGAGACCCCGGCCTGGATATGTGCCCAAAGTTCCCACCACTCCCTTCCGGGACCAGGTGGTGAACCTGCAAGCGCTTCCCCTGGAGGAGGCAGACCCAGCCTTGGCACTGCTCTGTCCAGTACGCTATCCGTGCTTATGTAGACAGGACGCAGTGTTTCAAGACCTCAGACCAGCTCTTTGTCTGTTATGGTGGGAAGCTGAAGGGAAAGGCTCTCTCCAAGCAGAGGTTGTCCCACTGGATAGTGGACACCATTGCTTTGGCATACCAGCAGCAAGGTCGACCGTGCCCCCTGGGTGTGACTGCCCACTCCACCCGGAGTGTGGCATCCTCTTGGGCTCTAGCGCATGGCGCCTCGCTAACAGACATCTGTAGAGCTGCAGGCTGGGCGACACCTATCACATTCGCCAGATTCTACAATCTCCAAGTGGAGCCAGTGTCCTCTCATGTACTCGCTTCAACCAGCTAGTACTGGACCCGCTCAGGTGTCTTCGCTTGCTCGCCATTCCACTCCTCGGACTGGATACGTGCGATATTTCCTCAGGTGAGCTTCTCCGCAAGCCCTGAGTTCCTCCAGCACCCCTGATGCTGGCGCCAGTGTCTATTGCCTTTGCGTCGGCTAGGTGCCTCCCGTGTGCATGGTCCCTCTCCGGAGCTACCCCCACATGTGTATTTGCACTGTAAGCCTCTCTCAGCATGTGTCTTTCCCTTGGTAAGCCACCTTGCCACCCCTGGGGTTGAAATATTCCACCTGCAGCTGGACACCTCAGTGTTCTCCATATGCATCCTTCGGGTCATGTGTGTATTTTCTAAATGCCCACCCCCCTCTGGGTTGGTGTTTATTGCATATTTCCTCTAAACTATGGGATATGCTTCCCAGTGTACCTTGGTATTCCTGTGTTAAATAGGAGTCCTTCGTCCGTGCTAGTCTCACGACAGGGATCTCAGATTTACGCAGGGCACTGGAAGACAGCTGTGAAGGTGGCGTGATTAGACTGGTAACCCCATTCGTCGTCATCCGACGTAACTCGGAGTGACCACGAAAGGGAACGTCTCGGTTACGTATGTAACCCTCGTTCCCTGAGCAGGGAACGGAGACGTTACGTCTTCCTTCCACTTCCTCTGTACCGCGGGGATCGCCTGAGCTCTGTCTTGGCTCCTCAGTGAAGAAACATAACTGCATGTTGCCGGCGTCCTCCTTTTATACCCACGAGGTGGGGCGGAGTTACGTCATGCAAATTCCGCAGACCAATGGCATTTCTTTGCCATTGGCTCATTTTTGTATACTCGAAGTCGATAGGTGTTCTAAGCGAAACCCCATTCGTCGTCATCCGACGTAACGTCTCCGTTCTCTACTCAGGGAACGAGGGTTACATATGTAACCGAGACGTTCTCATTTCTAATACTATTTCTGAAGATGTTTCTTCTTGGCCTGCTGACAAATGTATATTCTACAATGATGTGGAAGAGTTTCCTATTGCCACAACCTGTGCTGGAAAAACAAACACAGGCGACTGCAAATGTGTCGCTGACGTTAAAGAAGACCTGCTTGGACTACCATCAAACTTACGGAACCTATGTGTTCAAATGGATCAAGAATATAACGGTGCCTTGGCTACAGACTCATTCGCACGTTTTGTTTCACTGGATCACCTTGAAATTATTGGATGTTTTTCAGAGATCCCTCCTGAAGCCTTTAACGGTTTGACAAATGTGACTTCATTAAGTGTATCTCACTTGGCTGACGAAGGCTGTTGTGAGGTAGCTCTTGATTTCAGTCGCCTTCCCTCACTTAACAGTTTGCATCTTTCAAAGTATACATTATTGGCACCAAATGTTCTTGAAACAATTACTCACTTGCAAAAATTATACATATGTGTGTTTGAAGGATATATCTTAGGTTCTGTGTCTACTAGCAAATGTAAAATCACTGAAGCTATTTAATCTAAATCAAGAATTAATCAGACTTCAGCATCCAAACTGCTCAGTTTTCAACACCTCTGACATATCTACTGTGTTAAACATCGAAGAGGTACGATTGAATCTGGAAACATTAGAGTATATAGATGAAGGAGCTTTCGAAGTTTTGGGAAATCTGTTTGAATTCAGCTTTATTTCAAAAGCAGATTTCCTCAGAGATCTTTATTTAATTGGAGTATATAAAATCAATACTTTGGGTATCACATTGGATGTACTTTACTTTGAAGACTTGTGTACAGCAGCAAAGTTATATTCGATTGAGTCTGCACACGTTCATCATTACAGTATTAACTTGCTAGGTCCTACTAATATCTCAGATGGCTGTGAAGATGTTAAGAAGATTATGATAATAAATAGTATATTTACTGAGGCTGTAAACTTCTTAGATGTATATTGGTTCTTTCAGATTTTCAGGAACCTCACTTCTGTTGAATTATTTAAGTTTGTGCTTAGACCAAATGATTTTCATTCTCTTTGTGCTACACATCCAGAGATGGTCAAACAGATTTCCCTTATGTTTCTAAGCACAAATAAGATGGAACAGGTAGTTTTCAACCAATTTATGTGTTTTTCAGGTCTGGAAACTCTAGATTTAGCCATGAATAACATCTATAACATAAAAGATTTTGCTTTCATTGGATTAAACAATTTGAAAGAGCTAAATCTCTGTAGAAACAAGTTATCTTAAATTTATCAACACACATTCAGTGGTTTATATGGCCTAATGGTCTTAGATCTCCAAGGAAATCCTATAATTCATATTGAACCTGAATCATTTGGACATCTTATTAACCTTTTGCACACTTCTGCTTGGAGATCTGAACTTCCCGCCAGGAATGTCACTGATCAAGCTGCATTTATCCGATATATTTGGGATAATTCCATATAATTTGAGTAATATTTTAATTAGTTCAGGCCTGAGACCAATGCAACTTGTGATCGGGAGTAATACTACACTGCATCAGGCCCTAAACTTCCACATCAAAGGTCAATACGTGACTGTTGAGGACTGCAACAGTTTACTCTTGACATCTGTAGTCACACTTCAGATAGATGAAGCATATGTGAGCTCTGGAAATGAATTCATTGGGAAATATGTCCAATCGGTCGTCAGTCTGGAATTGAATTCAATGTTCTCAGACAATATTGGAGACTTGGCTGTAATCAATCAACTTGTTCATTTAAAAACTTTAAAACTGGAAAACATTGAACTTACTAAGCAGCCAAACATGGCCGTAAAGTTTCACAATCTGACGAAACTCCGGATGCTGATCCTGACAAACTGCAGATTCTTCTTTCTGGATGGAAGTCTGCCTAAAGATTTAAAGGCACTGACAGGTCTAGTGCTCATTCCAAAAGATAACGTCAATATTCTTCAAAACTTGGTGGACCATCTTACTAGTTTGAAATACCTCCATGTTCTGGGCTTAGGTCTGTACTGCAGTTGTGATAATGCGTGGCTGGTCTCATGGGTGAAGGACAACAGAAAGGTGCAGGTTGACATGTTCAAACCCACCATGCAAGAGCTGCAGTGTTTGACTGACAATGGAATTGACCAACTTAACTTTATTGGTTATGCTAAGGAGACCTGCTCATTTGAAATTGAATTTATGTTCTTTGCCTCCACCTCTGCCTTTTTGTGTATTTTTATTATTGTGGTACTGTCACATAAGTTTGCAGGCCATTGCGCCTTTCTTTCACATCGCCAGTGGATGGTTCCGAGAGGCTTTGCATGTGAATGGTAAACATCAGTACCTGTACGATTTTTTCGTGTCTTACAGTGGTAAGGATGAACACTGGGTCATGGAGGAACTTCTTCCGAACTTAGAGCAGCGCGGCCCTCCGTTTTTGCATCTCTGCCTTCACAGTCGGGACTTTGAGTTGGGAAAAGAAATTGTGGATAACATCACAGACAGCATATACGCAAGTCGCCAAACTCTTTGTCTCGTCAGTGGCAATTACCTCGATAGCAACTGGTGTTCTTTGGAGATGCAGCTGGCCACCTACAGGCTCCAGGTAGAACACAGGGACATTCTGATCCTGGTCTTCCTAGAAAAGATTCCATCTCACTTCCTATCCTCCCATCATAGATTGGCCCGGCTGGTAAAAACTAGAACATATCTAGACTGGCCACAGGAACCAGATTTGCATGAGGCATTCTGGGATCGGTTATGGTGTAAACTCAGCTCTAATAAAGCCAACTAAAAAAAAAAAAAGAATTTCCAAAAACAATTTGCTAAGTGGCAAAATTCCACTGAAACTTCAATGAATATGATGAATGATGGAAAAATGTCTCTTTAAAAAACAAAAAACAAACAAATGGCAAGTGGATGAGAAAAAAATTATTTGAAATACACATATGTAATGACAATTTTGTATTTACTTTTTTATATATGCTTAATAAACCTGGTGTGGCATCAAACATGATTCACTGTGCAAACATGACAATTTATGTTAACCATTAACCAGCGAGAGTTAACCATTTCATCTTTTTTTTTTTTTAAATTAGCACACTTTAAACATACATAAACTGATGTTTGGAGTAACTACTGAAATATCCTTTTCTGATAAAACCTCAGACTATTTCTGAATGTGCTGATCATATGTGCTGCATTTAGGAGATATTTCGAGCCATGCTTTGTACACATTAGTTTCAGTTCATGTATTACATTTTTTATCAATCGCTTTGGCGCAATTCTCAAATGAAACTTTCTTTGTCTGTCAAAATAATAAGTTCAGTTTTCTGAACAATTAGTTTCTTGTTCACATTCGATTTGAATTTCTTACTGATTTATTGAAATTGCATGTGTTTTGGCACGTGTTCAAAAGATCAAATAGAATTGTCTACAATTTCTACAACTAAATGCAGACATGTTATATTCCATAAATATTTATGACATGGAATGTTTGCTAAATTGGCAAATGGCCTGCCATTGTAATGAAATAGGAATCACAATCTTATCGACCAAGTTTGAACAGCAGCAGCTACATCAGTGCTGTATAAACACATTGGTATTTTTACAGTAAAAACTAATTCTAGAAATGTGTTACCATGTATTGGCATGTAAACAAAAAATTCTCATCGAAAGAGCAATATGAAGATATGTAACTAAGATGATAGTATGTATTGTGTGTGTTAGAGAAATACATAATAGGGTTTGTTCAATTAAACAAGCAACTGAGAATTTTCATTTACATGCAACACATTTCTGCTAAAATAAATGTACTGTAAATACAAATGTTCATTTTGTATTCTGGCGTTTATTCGAATAGCTTGTTTTCCCCCAAGGAATAAACGGATGTGACATTTTTGGGGGCGTTTCCAGCTATGCTGACCAAATCTATTTCCATTTATATATATATATATATAAATTGTATCCAGTTAAAAAAAAAATATATATATATATATCAGTTTTCCATTTCCTTAGGGACTATTAAAGCTCCATGCATCCAATCATCAGATTATAAATAATTGACTCAAGATCAGATCACAAACTTCATTACAGGTTTATTTTCTCAATTTGTTCCTCTGTATTTCCACATTCATGCAAAAAAATTCAAAAGCAAAGAACATTTGTCAAACAATCTCTGTAGAAAATTAATTGTGCAGAAAAAATTACAAAAAAAAAAAAAATCACATACAGTATAAGAAGCAATTTCTTTCAAGTTTTTTTCCCACAGAGATTAGTTTTTGTGCCTAGGTTTTATTCATGCATTCAACCTACATTATGAACATACTTAAAATCCAAAGAATTCAAAAATATCATCAATATCATTCTTTGGCATATTTGGTTTCCGCAAGACAGTCTGTGAGTCAATTGCTTCTTCCTTGGCTCCAGGTGCCATATTGTTTCTTGACACTGCTTTTTTTGGAAATTGTTGTGGTTGGCTGCAGTTCCTCACATGTTTCAATGACACAGACAAGTTTTTACCTGTTCTAGAGCACATCCTGGTAAATGCAGATCTAGATCTGATAGTTATGTTGCGTGCCATGAAGGTTCTGAGGTGCCATCGAGTTCTCCAAAATGCAGTGAAGGAACAGGACCGTTTTGGTGGGAGAGTCTTTGGAAGCATCAATGCCTTGTGAAATTCTAACTTAAACTTCTTGAATCTCTTCTCCACCCTGAATAAAAAAAAATAAAAAAAAACATGATTAGACACACCAGCTAAGAATGACTCATAAAATACATATTTAATTTAAAGTATTTGTATGTACCTGACGCCTTCAGCTTCCAGACTTTCCATCCTCAGACACTTCAGGCGCAAGAAGGCCAGGTGCTTGTGCTCTCGTTGAAACTTACAGCTGCGGCACCAGTGCATCACTTCCTTCAGATGGGCAGCCATGTTTCTGAATGAGGACACTTTCTCCAGTGACTCCAAGAACTTCCTCTTCTGACAGACTACAATTTGGCTTGAGAAGTCCGATTTCATCTGTGGATCCAGATACATCTTGGGGAATAATGCATCAATATTAACCCATGACTGCATTTCTATGAATGTCAGCATATTATTGTTCTCAAAAATATACTTCAGTTTGATCTTTCATATGGCAACATACAAATTGAGATCAAATACCTGTTTGGTGGTTTTACAAAATTTTGGAAGCACAACCTTCATGTCCAGTCCATAGGGTGAGACATCTGAAGAATTACAACAAGCAAATATGATTACATAGTATCTATATACATACACAGTAAATTCAAAGTAGTATAAAATACGCAAAATCATCATTGGTAACAAAAACCTGGCTGTTGTTGTAAAACTGCAGCCCCCAGATCCTGACTAGAACCTTCATCATAACCAGCAGAAAATATTGGCATCATCTCTCTCTCCTCTTCTCCATTTTTCTCTTCTTGCCCTCTGTCCCCAAACAATCTGCAAAGGACAGATAATTTGGACTTTCTTGGCCCTTGTGGGTCTTTGGTGCCTTCTTCCATCAGTAGATCAGGGTGTGCGAGGCACAGGAAGTCTTTCAGGTCCCCAGGCAGGGTGAAGTCGGTCAGGTAGGTCATGGGCTTGGACTGAGACACCTTCTGGAGGAGTTCAGTGGCTCTTTTGTACATGGGGATGAGGGCTCTCAGAATACCTCTAAAGAACACCCTAGAAAAAAAGTGATAAAATAATTTTAAAAAAATTAAAAAGCATTATACCATTACAGAATTATATTTGTTGTTCATTGTTCAGGAAAGGTTTAAAATATTCAGAAAATTTTCTGAAACAATTCTTAACATTTTGGTTTTTCATTTAATGCTAGAAATACATACTCACTCACACACTATTGTTTTTGTAATACAGTTAGTTATAAAACCTAACCCTAACTCATATCACAACCCTAAATGTGCGGTGACTAGCAAAATTTCTGCTAAATATATATGGCAAAAAAAGGTCCATTGTCTATTGTCAATAATGTAGCAATGCAAACATCTTACATAGAAGTCAATTTTAAATGTGAGTAGTATGACAAGCAGTTATGGAGATTTCAGGATTCCCCCATTCAAGTAGACATCATACATATGGAAATCCAAAAGAGACATGGTAGATAATAACGGTACATAAACTCACCAGAGACGACTGAGCATGCTGAGCAACACCATATTTAGCACAATGAACTCACGCAGCTGCAGGTGCTGTCGTGTCAGTCTAACTGGGGTGTGAAGGATCAGTCATTCACAGTTCTTTGATCATAATTTTGATACATTTTCAAAGTAAATGGTGTTGAATGTGAACATTTAGGATACATGAAAGCCTGGGTGCACCGCTCCAGCGTTCGGGCTGAAAGACTCGAGGCTCCAAGTAGTTTGAGACAGAGCCACTCCAACATGGGCTGACTGGGAACATCACACTCACCAACCTCTGCTCCAGCATCCCTGCGCAGAAACCAACACGCATTCTCAAAACCATAAACTGGACAAAAAGCATTTTCTTTGAAGACAGACATTGTGATTGTGAAATATATACAAGTGAAATAAACAGGAAATAAATGTAGGGCGGGACTTTATTTTGTCCATCTGGAATTGATTGGATGGTTGTGGTTTGCTATTGCTATGATCTCATGTGAGTGACAGATTGTCCGCCCTTGTGCTGGTAAACACATCATCAGAGAAGACATGACATGTCCTTGCAAGAGGATGGGGGAGTTATTTTTATAAGATTATGATAACACAAAGTTTAAAAAATAATAATGATGTGTGCACTGATAAATCATTTAAATAATAAACACTGCAATATTCCATACAAAAATAAGAATGGTTAATTTTGATTTCATGGTGCTTTAGCCTACACACCTTACCTCTGAAATTTGTTAGGACACAGTTCCTGAAGATCTTCTACTGCTGCTTGTAACTTCATCTCTTTTAAGCGGTTTACACATTGTTCAACCTGCAGATGGTGCATATTTCATACATTTCATATAAATTAAAAACAGGGATTTTATTATAGGCCTGGCATACTTATGCAATAACTTATGTAATATGTATACTGAAGCACTGGCTTCCGACCTGTTTTAATGCTCGGAATGGCTTGTGTTGTCTGAAGCCGTTGTTCAAAACGTAAAGTAGTTCATAGAGCACACGGATTTCTGTCTGCAGAACTTCACTACATAACAGGGTCAACACGGTCTCACAGTCAGCCAGCAGACCGTTAATCAAGATATCTAGACAGAGAAACAAAAAAAATTAAAGTGGCATACTGCACACCTATTAAACACGTTTACTTAAAAAGTTCATTGAGTGTACACTACACATGTAGTGACGGTTATACGGAGTACGTTCATCAACTTGCACATAATAACGTTACACAATAAGCACGTGCAATTACTATGCAACATGGAAACATTTAACCTAAGTTACTGCAACGTTAGTAATAATACAACAATATGCAGAAGATTAATATACGCTAACACTAACTTAGTAAACAAGTCGAGTATTGGACAACGGAACCGTCTAATGAGATCAAAAGTTACGAGTTAAATGCTTTATCACTGCCGAATAATTATATCACGTCACAGGTCACCGTTTCACATTAATCTAACGTTAAGGGATCCACATGTTCAGGTCTGTCTCAGGAAAACACACTGTTCGCTTTATATTTCATTACATGCCGTGTATGTACTCTTCATAGTAAAGTGTAGTAAATATATGTGTTAAAATATTAGAACATACCCGTTGAACCAGTAAAAGGGATTCGAATCGAAGAAACAGCACTTGGAAAAGGAATATTAATTTTATTCCAAGGTTCATGCGCCATTTTTACATTTGACTGACAACGTGCCAGTGACTCAAGAAAGAACCAGCCAATCATAAGATTGTTCTTACGATTACGTCATATTTCTTAAAGGTACATACACAGCATTCGTACGCTAGAAAAAACTGGTTTGACGAGTTTCTTTTGCTCTTTAATTTTCCCGTGACACCAAAGGATTTTTCTGTTGTATTTTCTGCAATCAATTCTGGTATAATTTCATTTTGTGTAGTCATCGGTTGATATGCCCATAATTAATCAAACTGTATGTGGTAAAATTAGTTTGGTACAGTCCAAAAACAATAACAAATCTATTCGTTCTCTATTTCTAAAGGAGGTTGTCACCAAGTCTTGATCTATTGCTTATTGAATTAAATTGGTTAATGACCTTGATTGGGAAAGTGTTTGGTATGTTTGAAAAATACGTTTTGTTTATTTTTTATTTTTTTTGTTACAAACAAGGTGAAATAAATTTATTTCAAGATAATACACAAATTCTACCCAGTCAAATATTCCCTTAGTAAATTTCAGAAAGACATTGATGGGCTGCTATTTTTGCTCTTTGTACTTGGGAACAGTACCCCACATTTTCTGGCATCTGTGTTTAAGGAAAAGAAAGACCTACTCTTTAATTTTGTACAATACATTTTGTAATTTTGTATGAATAAGGAAGCTATTGCAGTTAATCTGTTAATTTAATTAGTCGAATTTCACATTCATATGTGTAAGTTTTCAAACAACAACAAAAAAAACTAGTGCTGTCAAACGATTAAAATATTTAATCGCGATTAATCGCATTAATGTCATAGTTAACTCGCGATTAATCGCACATTTTTATCTATTCTAAATATCTCTTGATTTATTTTTGTCCCATTCTTTTTTTCTCATTTTAATGCTCTTATCAACATGGAAAAGTGGATCGGCTTGCTTTGTGCAAATGTTTTTTTATTGAAAACAACATTGGCATATACTGTGTTCAATTTCACACTAACATTCTCACTTGGAGCAAATAATCTCTCACACAATGTAACACTTTCCATCAATAAAAGGGTGAAAGAAATACTGACGAGGTCCTGATATTGACGAGGGGGCGGAGAATGCGCATCAGCTGTGTGTGTGTGTGTGTGTGTGTGTGTGTGTGTGTGTGTGTGTGTGTGTGTGTGTGTGTGTGTGTGTGTGTGTGTGTGTGTGTGTGTGCGTGTGTGTGTGTGTGTGTGTTTGGCCATCAAGTGGTATTTCAGACTGGACGTGCTGCGATGATGATAGCTCAGTTCACAACGACAAAACACACAGATCACTTTGGTCTCATCAATGGAACCATTTGGCAACTTTTTAAAAGTAAACTTTCCATTCAGAATCTTATTGGCATCCATTTCGGCGTCTCGCGCGCGTCATCCACTCAAAACGTAACGTTAACCCAGCCTACTTCTCCTTGGCCGGATCGCGACGCAAGCCCAAACAAGTGTGTGCGGCGTGCCTGTTGTTTTCGGTCTAGCTGGATCCGGTGTGGTGTTGTAGTTTTACTTTCAGACAGGACGCGGAATGCGGAATGCGCAGCGCTGGGTAATCGTCACAGAACGCAGCGGCAAAAGTTGAACTATTTTGAACTTTGACCGCGGCGTGCGCGCCACAGCACTTGCGCTTTGGTCGACAAAGCAACAAAACGTCATCGCGCGGCGCAAGCCATTGAAATCATGATTAAAATGAATGGGTTTCATAGCGCAGCGCCGCGAATGCCGCATCCTGTTGCAAAAGCATGTGAAAAAAAACTACAAAGTTTGCTAGGCCAAAAAGAACATTAATCCCGCGATAAAAAAAATTGACGCCGTTAAAATGGGTTTGCGTTAACGCCGTTAATAACGCGTTTAACTGACAGCCCTAAAAAAAACCTTTTCTCAGCAGTCCTTAAAGAATTAGAAAATTAGTTTTCTAGTACTATCACTAATGGAAAAGCTATTAAGACTGGTCATCTGTGTAACTATGAATGTGAGAATATGTTTTTTTGGTTGTAATTTTTCTTTTGTGTGTGTTTGCTCCCCTGCCTCCAAAGTGTATATTTAATTGTTTTGTTGTTTAAAGCATAATAATAATAATAATAATCATTTATATGCGAGGCGCACAACATAGAATTAGGGAATAATTCATCAATTATTAGAACATGCGTTTTTTACAAAAGTCATCATACAGTAAAAGAAGAAAAATAAACAGGCAATATCGTTACAGATTTTTTTCCACTTTTAATGCAATATTGAAATGAACATAATTCACCTAACAAATACAACATTTTAAGAAAACAATACTTAATAACCTGCTTATACTGCACACCTCTCATATAATACCAGTTGGTGGTAATGGAGATTTGGTTGTGTTTCATAGGGGGACAAAACACTTAAAATAAAAAATAGCTGTTATTTAAAATAAAACTTTACTCAAGCTTTCACTGTAATAATGAAATGTCTTCATATCTTATTATACTCTGAATTATCAAAGCGACAACATCCATTATTAACACATTTACTGTTGCTATTCCCGAATATTGCGATATAAGGCCTATAAGTCCTGCATTGATTCAGTCTTCCACATATCAGCGGGGGTGATTCAATTCACAAGATTGCAATTCGATTCCAATCTTGATTCAATATCGATTCATTTGACTAAATATCAGTTAGGGCCTACATGTTTATTTTTCTCAAGGAAACAAACCTCTCCAGACTAATGCTGTAAACATACAGTCAATAGTATTTTTTCCCACACTGGAAGTGAATGGAAACGTCAACTGTTTGGTTACCCATATGTGAATTATCCCAATGACAGGGGGGTGTATGGAGTGTTTAACATGTGAGTGTAGTATTATAGCCACTGTAATATCAAATGTGTACATAGCTTGGTTTGTCATATAGTGTAAACAAATGAATAATATATCTCAAACATGACGGTTCCATACGTACCTCTGTGTTGAAGTCACGGTTCGGTACAGCATGTTACCCAATTCAAATAAAGTATTAATGACCATAATACTAATTATTGATATTTCTGTAACAAACAAACAAAACGATATATATATACACATATATATATATATATATATATATACACACATATATATATATATATATATATATATATATATATATATATATATATATATAATATTATAATCTTTATTATTCACATATAAATTATCTGTAATGGAGTTAACATAATGAGGTACAGAGGGTTAGGGTAAGGCTCAGCATCTTTTTTCATCCAACAGTAAGAATAATATTTATAAATGCAAATTTCATTTGTGTTCTAGTACCCATGCAATAATCTGTGGATTGACTTCCTCCAGTACTGATTCTTCTGTTCTGCCACGTACTTTGAGTCTATGGTTAGCATCCTTGACCCAGTGAACGGCAGAAGGGTTTTCCATGACGTTCCTAATCATTTCTAGAAGTCTCTGAAAAGCAAGCAAAGGATTTGAATTTCATTAAAGAAATATAAATACGAAAGAATGTGATAGATTAGCGTTTAAAAACGTTAACAAAGGGCTAGTGGTTTACCCAAAAATGAAAAATGTCATTTATTCGGCCTCATATTTCAACCTGTATGACATTCTTTCTTCCGTGTAACACAAAGATATTTTGAAGAATGCTGAAACCCAAAAGGTATTGGTGACCATTGACTTTCATTGTGTGAACAATAAAACACATTTCTCAAACTTTCTTTTGTGCAATATAGAAAAAAGTCCTACAGTTTTAGAACAAAGTGAGGGTGAGAAAATTATGAAAGATTTCTTATTATTGGGTGACCTACTCCTTTTAAAGGTTCAACAGGAAGAACTTTAATTTAAGCCCCAGATCAATGGAAAACTTCTCATACGTGTTCACCTTTTCACACAAGTTATCTGCAGTGCCGGAAACAAACAGCACAGAAGTTCGCGACAGCGCAAGCAGGCCTCTGCTCCGCTCAACATATGTTAGTGGTTTTCCTGGTAGATGAAGTGGGAATGACAAACACAGAACCCCATGGACTGCATCCTTCTGTCTCTGCATACTTTCACACACAGCAACAGCTGTACGAGCACCCATAGAGCGCCCTGGAAACAAATAGACATAAAGAGAATTTATTAGACATAAATGTATTTCCGAGAAGTAAAGCCTCTGCAAATTTTTCAGTTCCTCCTCCAAAAATAGAACACTTTTGCTAATTCAAACAAACAAATTCATCTCTCACAGAAAACCTGCTATACTTTCTCAGGCTTGTCAAAAATACCATTCGAGAATGTTTGAGAAAAAAAAGAGTCCTACCTCCCAAGAAAATTCTGTTTGGTGCAAATCTCTCATGGCTCTTTAAGTAATTCTGGTAGATAGCACAATTACAAGTATTATTTATGCAATATTACTAATATTCCTAATTTTCTTCTCATTTATTACTATTATTAGTAACACATTTATGTAATGATACATTTGTATAGTTTTGTTTTATTATTAAAAACAATACGATTATAAAACGTAGTTGAAATATAAAAATATTGAAAAATAAGTTCTTACCACAACGGTGAGATAAGCTCTGAATCTATACATGAAGTTCACCGCCCTGCAGGTGAATCGCAGGCAAAGAACACCTGAACGTGCGAGAGCGTGCGCGAGGCTATCCAGCTGTCTGGCGTGCATGTCTCCCCCCGCGCCGTGCGTCAACACCACAGCGGTGCATTCCGCGCTGAGGTCAGCAGGGACAGTGAACACGCATTCCAGTTCTTTCTGCTCGAACGGGATCCTCACACTCTCCTGTAATATTCCGCTGATTAAAATCTCTCAAAAAGTGTCGAAAACGAAGCTCTCGTAAATACATTCTTAGTAAAGCTTGGCATTAGAAAATGCAACACTGTGAAGCACTCATTTTCCTATTCATTTAATGTAAGTGTAATGCAAAGTAGGATTCGATGTTTTTTATAGAGAAAATACCTCTGAAAACTCCATTTAGGGGTTAATGGTAGCGTCAAAGAGCAAAGAAATTCAATGTAAGTTATTGCTTGGCTCGAGACTCCAAAATTCCCGGGTATAATTTTCTCAGACTCACACGTGGACGGAACAGATACGCGGATCAAATGAATCACGTTGTTAACAGCGCCACCTAAAGTAAAGGAGTAATGAAGAATTCGAACACATGGAGCACACCAGACATAATATATACATAGACGCCCTATTGGCCGCTGTGGAACGTTGCTGCGATACGTCAACGCGTCCGCCATTTTGCTGAGGGCAAGACTGCGCTGTAAACAAATGGAAGTAAACGGGTGAGCTGCGGTTTTCCTGGATAAAAAAAAAATAACGTTTACATTTATCAACCGGTTTCAGTGGTTAGTACTTGGTGTACAAAAAGTTCCATCTCTAGTTATTTAAAATCTCGATAGTTAGACTTGTAACTTTTTTTTAAATAAGGAATTGTCAAAGCTCAGGCTCAGGCAGGTATTTGGCTTTTTATTCTTGGATAAGAATTGTGGAGACCCCCATACTGAGATATAATTTAATTTTCTCATTAAATGAAATAAAGTTTTCTTATTGTGGAAAAATAATTTTCTGTCTTTAATCCGATTTTAGCTCCTCTTGTGCTTAGAATTGAGCCATTGAGAAAATAAAACAAATCAGCAAATCACACATGCAGATGCTTTCTGTATTTTTATAGCACTAAAATTATAGATATTTAGAAATAGATACTCCAGATATACAATAACAAAGATAACTGATGTATCCTTTATGGTAATACATATTGATGGTACAACTACAGTGCAATGCAAATAGCACTATACTATACTATACTAAGTCAAGTCATCTTCATTTATATAGCGCTTCAGCAATAGAATATGAAATATTAATTACAGAATATAGACAAAAATGAATAAGTTAAATAGTGACTAGTACAATAATTAGTGACTAGTACAATACACCATAACTATAATAGATTGATAATCACAAGTGGTATAATATAATAATAATAGCAAATACAATGTAATATTAATTGCAGAATAATATAGACAATAAAAATAGTAAATGATTAATTTCACTGCTATCCATCAATCATCTATAATCACTCATCCTTTGTAGGATCACAGGGGGTTAAAGCTAAAACCCTTTGAAAAGAACTGCTTTGCAGAGCTTTTTTCTTGAGTTGCCACTCTGTAGTGTCAGAGTGTTAAGTTTGGCAATGTGGTGCATCCTCAGTTTGTGGAAGACAGACAAAACGAATGACAAGACAGAAAAATTATGGTTGTCAATTCCAAACTGTGTTTCCTGTATGTGCTCCTTGATAAAAAACACATCTTCAGAACCAATCTCAGCTCTGACAAACTGATTGATCAAAGAAACTCTGACCGGTTTCCCAGAGGATGACTGGCGAATAAACCGTTCTGCTGATCTGACCACCTTCACTGTACCTTCAGAAGGAATCATCAGCCCTCCATTGTTTTTCAGTGAAAGCAAGTGGTAGTTCTGATCAAAAGACGCAGGTACAGCATCTGCCACCAAGCTAGCACGGCACACATCACAGGAAAGCTTTCTCAAAATCTGACGCACCACAAAACCTGAAATGTACACAAGCGCATTGTCCACAAGGCAACCAAAACGGGTTGGCAGGTAGCTGTGGTCACACACAAGTGCAGAAACGTTTACAAAAGGGGTTGGAAGCTCCTCAGATTCATCCACTGCTAGAGATGACATTTCGACAGCTGATAGCGACACGGTCTCATCCTGTGGTGCCACATTCCCTGATGTGCTTGGAGAGACACCACACCGGACCATGAGACGCCGGAAAATGCCCTTGAACTGGCCTGCACTAGGATTATTATTCCATCCCCCTAAAAACCACACACACACACACACACATGAAAATTCCCTGATAACGTATTCACTCTAAGGCCATCCAAGATGTGTACATGAAAAAAAAATCTTCATAAAATGAGGAAAGAAAATCATATACATCTTGGCCTGATGGTGACTACCAGCAAAGTTTCATTTTTGGGTTAACTAGAGCTGAACAATTCTGGATAAATTTGTGATTCTGGATGAACACGATTTTTTGCTGTAAACCTACTTGTCAAAGGTTTAATAGACAAAGGTGAATAATTGTCATTTAGGAATAAGATGGTGTAGGTGTTTGAATCAATATTCTTTGTTATGTTTAATCATGCAGCTCTTCTTTTAATATGTATATATTGCCTCTTTTCAGATTATATTTTTTTATAATTTTAAATTTCTGAAATCCCTACCTGATGCCCGAATTGAATTGAAGAGCAGCTCCAGGTGATCCTGGCTAAATCGGTAAGCGCAGATGTACCGCTGAAATCGTAACTCATCAGGAATCATCAACATTAGGGTGTCAATATTGATGATGAACCCCATGACAGACAGGTACCTTCAAAATAAAATGTTTCGTCAGTATGATGATAATGGCAAAATCAAGATACTCTTAAGAGAGCACAATGTAATTTTGTTCACTGAAAGTTGTAAATAGTATTGATGTGGCACAACAACACAGTGACATGCCATATCGGTGACCAATAGATAGCTCTAATAATAGAACATTTGCTCCTTTGACTTGTAGAGCAGATTAGTTCGAGAGACAAAGGGCAAATGATACAAAGTTATTTGTAAAATCCAAAAATTTGGGGGCTTTTGAGAAAACATTCAGAGACGATTCCCAAGAAGCCACACCATTGCAATGTCTCTGGTTGGTAATTATATTTTCCTAGTACATAAAAGACGGTGCGTATCGCAAAATTACTGCATGCTCCTTAAGAGTATAAATTAGTGTCAGGGTTAGGAACCTTTAAGTAAATGATTTACCTCTAAGGCATTAAGACAACTAGGAACAATTTTTAGAACAGAACTGGAAAGGCTTAAAAATATGAATATAGTGCATACATACCAATTTGCCACCTGAAAGAACTGAAAAAATACTGAACATACAGGTGAAACACGAACATTTTTTATATCGTGCAAAAGTTAATTTATTTCGCTGCATTGAGGCAGTGTTTCATGCAAAAGGGGCCCAAACCAAGTACTGAGTACATATGCATGATTATACTTTTCAGAGGGCCAAATACTTTTATACAGAGAGAAATACTTTTCTGTATTTTAAATCCTTTTTTTCCCCATGTAATATTCTAATTTTCTGACATTTTGAATTTGGGGTTTTCATATGCTGTAAGCCATAATCATCAAAATTATAACTTGTGCACGATTTTCTAATTTTTGGGGTTTCACCTATAGAAGAATTCTAACAGAAACAAAAGGAGACAGTGAAAAGATCAGAACAAGGGAACAAGAGCATCATATGAACTTATGATGTCATGAACCTGTGAACTCATCACGTGAACAGAAGCTTGACAATTTTAAATAACCTCTTTGATTGATAAAGGGTTTTGCCATCTTTCATCACCAAACTGATCAAATATTCCCTGGCTCTCAACAAGAACTCTACTCTATCACTCCAATTCCAAGAACCCAGGGGACTTTTGAACCCTTTGGCACGTGGATTGCGGCTGTTCATTATGTCAAATAGCCTGTCAATCATCTAAAAGCAAATGTTTGCATTAAGAGAAAGCATTTTATCCATCACCTTTTTTGCATAGTATATTACCTCAATGAATTCAGCCGTTGCTTCACAGTGTTTAAACTGTGAATAGCCAAGGTCTCTCAATGTGCGCAGAGCTACAGCGACTGAGCGACTTAGTGTCTGTGCAGCCAAAGACACCTTCATCTTCTGGGAATCGAAACGCACGTGCTTGCCTGTTACCTTGTTGGCTGCATGCAGTCCATCTTTGACTTGAACATCATTTAGATGAACAATGAATGTCCAGTTGATCTGACCAGTGCTGCTAGTTATTGGACTGTAAGCCTGCAACATATTTCGAGCCAGCTTCAACATGTGGCAAGCATCCATCATCACAAACACCTTCTCACCAGTCACTGGATGTGCAAAAAATGTTTTTAACGGCACAAGAGAGTTTGCCTTTAACTGCCACCCAAGTTGGGAGCACATGCTAATGTTAGTGGCATGTCCATCCATTGTGACACACACCACTCTTAATCCACGCGCAGTTCCTCCAAGGCATGCACAATTAAGACCTTCTGTGTGTCTGGTGACAGAGAGTTGGTCAGGTAGTAGGCAATAGGAGCCTTCCAATGCCCTTGAAGGCCAACCACCATAAAAACAAGAGCTTCGGTGGCAACATCAGTTTCATTCATACCATTCCCCATATCCATAAATCCAGACATTTTCTCTGTATGAGGATTGTACTGAACATGTTTTTTGATAGCCATGGCATCCAACATGAGTGTCACACTTTCATATTTAGCTGGGTCTTCCTCTTTTCGTCTTTTCAACATGTCCAACATCATCATGTTGAGGCCAGGTTTGGAATCTACAGAACTCATCCACCTTTGTAAAAAAAAAAAAGTAGTTAATGTATTAAACCATTTTGTGCAATCAAATTCAATGTGCAGTCTTTGTGGATAAAATCAATTGTGTAATCAAATAAGAATACCTCTGTAATGTATGTGGATGTGGGAGCTGGAGATGGAGAGACTTTCTCAAATAATTATAGGCTTTTGGGCCATGTAAGTGAAGAGTGAGGGCAAACTCCCTCTGCTCCTTTGTGTATTTGTGGCCCTGTTTTGATAAGAGGTCTATCGGAAGATCTGAAATTCAGTTATAACAGACTAACTAATAAGTGTTCTTACAATAATAATGGAAATAATAATAACAATGGGAAAGTGTACACATAAGATATGCATAAAGTTTTTTTTTTTTTTTTTTTTTACCAGAGTAGAAATTGAGCCTCTCTTTCAAGTCTTCATTTATGAGGTTCTTCCCCTTCAGATCCTCCAGAAGATCATGCACAGTGCTCTTTGCCCTCCGTTCTCGGTCCTTCACATTCCTCTTCTCTCGCTCCAGACTCTCCACTCTAGCCAAGGCTTCACAGAGTCTGGCCTTTAAACCAGTGGGAGATGCAGGCAATGCATAGGTGTGTTCCTAGTAGAATGTAGGATGAAAATGTTTTGAGTAATGTTTATAATCACCTGACACACATTCTTAGCTGGTTGGTGAATAGCTAGTACAATGTTATACTTGCTGGCTTGCATTCTTAAACGTGCTGGTGTTGAATATGCTTGACTACCTGACTGACACACACAAACACAGACATGCATACACATACATATGTAACAGGTATACAAAGTGTACTGTTATATGCATGTATTGTTTTATAATTTATAATATAAAATGTGAGTGCTTTCCTCTTTAATTGATGTGATGTCAGTAAATTATAACAAAATAGTTATTTGTTTTCACCAAAATGTCATTTTCGGTGAGAGACAGAGAGGTTTGACTATGAACAGGGCGATAATGCTCACAGCTCTTCTGGGTTTAACTAGAACAAATACTCACAGTAATAGGCAGAGGAGGATCCGTCTCTTGGAAATGCTGAGAACAGTCCACTAACAGGCTTTCCTCAGCTTTCCTTGAGGCTTGTGTAGTCCTGGTTGCAACGGGCTAAAAAGGAAATAAAAATATAAACAAATAAACATTTAATGGCAAGCTATTAAATCCTTATAATCTAGAGAAAAACCTACTCTTTGTAGATGAGTAGGGAAACTGAAGACTGATGGTTTAGCTCCATCCCTAATCCTGACAGTCTGACCTGTCCTGTCAAAGTCATCCGAGTTGAAGTGCTCACTGCATAGCACAGAGAAATCGCTTGCGGAAAAACCTTGCCTTCGTATAGCTACTTCCCACTGTCTCTTCAACTCTTTGTTTTTTGGCAACCTTCGATGTAAGAGAAAAATGAGCTAGCCAACTATCTAACTGTTAACTAACGTTACAGTAAGATTCACAATATGTCAGTCGTCTAGACGAAACGAGTAAGTTATTTGTCATAAAAGTCGGTTTTAAGAAAATATAGATGAATATTTAGATTTTCAGGAAATTTACTTTATAATATAAAATATAATACAAGCTAAAACTATACTATTTAAAGTATAAATCATGTCAACTCTCAACGTTCACAGCTAAGTTAACTAACGTTAGCGACATCGCAAACGTTAACGTTAGCTATTTTAGTCTGACTAACTCCGGTGGCCAATTAACGTTACTATTACTAATTATATAATGACCAAATACAACCAGAAACAAATGTTCAGTCTTACTTGTGAAAAGTAATTCCCCGAGACCTGTTTTCAAATGTGCGGCGATGTGTACAGCCCCAAGCAGCACATGAAGCAGGCATCTTTCAATTACCGTTATGAGAGATTTGAGAATGTTGCCCTCAGCAAAATGGCGGCGCCGTTGACGTACGCTCCAGCGGCCAATAGGGCGTCTATGTATATATTAGGGACTTTAAGCAACAGCTGCGAATTGAACGGCAACGGTGACCGGAAGTATGCTGTCAGACCGCCGTAGCCAAGAACGTAAAAATCACTAAGCAACCGTAAACAGGACGAAGCAACACGGCATTTAGTCATTTATTCTGATACAAAAAAAGTCATTTAAAAAGCAAGAGAAGGATTGCTTTTGGCCTTAAATGATAATCTATTGTCAGAAGAGGAGTTTTTACTATTGTATGATGTAAATAAGTCTAAAAACCTAGATTTACCGTGTAAGCAATACTTGCCTTTTAACCTTGATTACATGGATGAAGACGAATGCTTAAATGGAATTTCGTGTCAGAAAATGTGACCTAGCAATTCTGGTAGATGTTCTCGGGATTCCCAATGAAATTGTTTGTGATCAGAGAAGTGTTGTGGGAGGAGTCGAGGTGCTGTGTATGCTCCTTAAAAGGCTGGCATACCCTTGCCGGTGTTCTGTCAATGTAGCATACTTTGTCAGAATAGCATACCGGAAGTTGAGTTTTATAGCGGTGTCTGTCAATTTAGCCTACTTTGTCAAAACAGCATACCAGTGTTTGTGAAGGGTATGCTGTTTTGATATGCCCTGGTTTAATAAAAATACAGTTTATAAAGGGGTATGCTGTTTTGATAGGCCCTGGTTTAATAAAAATACAGTTTATAAAGGAGTATGCTGTTTTGATAGCCCCTGGTTTAATAAAAATACAGTTTATAAAGGGGTATGCTGTTTTGATAGCCCCTGTGTTAATAAAAATACAGTTTATAAAGGGGTATGCTGTTTTGATAGCCCCTGTGTTAATAAAAATACAGTTTATAAAGAGGTATGTTGTTTTGATAGCCCCTGTGTTAATAAAAATACAGTTTATAAAGGGGTATGCTGTTTCGATAGCCCCTGTGTTAATAAAAATACAGTTTATAAAGGGGTATGCTGTTTCGATAGCCCCTGTGTTAATAAAAATACAGTTTATAAAGGGGTATGCTGTTTTGATATCCCCTGTGTTAATAAAAATACAGTTTATAAAGAGGTATGTTGTTTTGATAGCCCCTGGTTTAATAAAAATACAGTTTATAAAGGGGTATGTTGTTTTGATAGGTATTAGATAATGCAATTAGATAATGTGTATATAATATGCGATATAATACACTAACACTTACCGCTTGTAATCTGGTATGCTGAAATGATGGTTTAAATCTAACGCTGCGCATGCGCATTAACCGAAGGTATCCCATTCTGATGGGTATGGTGTTCCGTCAGAACATCTGTTCAGTGATATGATGCAAAGGTTTGGTCACAGACAAGTCCCGGTCCTTTGCATGGCCACAAACTCCATGCTGGACTATATATATTCTGCACATCATCACAGGATAACTCAGTGGAATGAAAACATAATGAACCCTGTAGCATTGAGAACATATGCTGACTGCATCCTCCAAATGGGAGCCCCTCTGGATAATTGCTTTGGGTTCATTGATGGCACTGTACAGCAAAATTTTCAGTGTAGTTTAGAGTTGTTTTTATGGTGTTAAATTATCAGAGTTAAAAAGTGTTGATTCTGGTGTTAATTTGAATGGCATCAACACTTGCAGAGTAAATCAGTGGTCGGAGTCAGCGTAATTGCAGCGAGTTGACGTAATTGACACTGCGATGAGTTGATCCAATTTCCGGTTCTGGCACATTATTTCCTTTTTGATTAATGGAGGATGACCACGAGGAGAGGAGTGTTCAATCAGGTATAATGTTTTAACCACTTGATTTTTCTAACCAATTTTCATGTTTAGTTTACATTTATCACCATTTAGAATAATATTAGTACATTTCTCAGCATTGCCTGAGCGCTAAACTAATTTCCTTTCAGATAACACGATAGACCACCGATCGCACCTCGAGTACGTTTCGTTTGTTTGCTGGCAAATTGAGGTAAGAGTTGCAAAGTTTATATGTTAATTAGCAGTTCTAACCTTATAGTTTCATATATTTTAGAATCTGGGATAGATAATGTCGTTTCTGTGATTTGTTTAATTACGTCTACCGCAAAGCATCCGCATTCCCCCTTCTTGGTGCTCTCGTTATTCGTTTTGGCATAAGGAATTGTAAATTTGTAATGCATTTTATCTCCAATATTTTAGTATGACCGTGCACTTGTTCCACAAATAATCTTCGACTGTTTAAGTGTGCAGC
Source organism: Meda fulgida (assembly GCA_030578275.1). NCBI lineage: Eukaryota > Metazoa > Chordata > Actinopteri > Cypriniformes > Leuciscidae > Meda > Meda fulgida. Next base: position 16,227,946 of record CM060624.1, on the reverse strand, counting down.
AGTAGCGCCCGCGAATGTATTTTTTTTTAACGTGAACTTTGAACGCGCCGCTTCGGTGGTCTGGTATTTTCAAGTATACGTTATAACGTTTACTCTTATCTACAAGGTAAAAGGCAACGGATATTCATTATCAGATAAACGAACTCTAAGCATTTTGCTTAACTTTCTGCCAGTGCATATGAACTGTTTTCTCATTATATGAGACGCGTGATTGACGTGCATGCTTCATCTGCAATCGTGATATGATCTTAGATATGACGTTACGAATTAATTTGCTGCAATTTCACATGTGGTGTGACAAACGGAGCTTCTTACAACAGCAGCTCGTAGGAAATTCTTTAATATTAATAACTTCATAATCTGCATTTTTCTTGACCAAACAGCTTTCACCATGCTGGTTAAAGAATTTGTGAAATTGCTCAGCGATCGTACATTCCAAAATTTTCTCAATGATGGTAAGTGAAGAAGCTTGTGCTACTACTTAAATGAACTTAAAAGTCATATAGTACTATTGTATAATCCCACTAAGTCAAAACATTACAGTAAAGGTCTCATTTGTTAACATTAATGTGCTAACTAACTACAGGATTAGTTAATAAAAGTAGAACTGCTTGTTTTGTTAAATTTAGTTCATAGTGCTTTCATGTTAAAAGAGACAACTTATGTTGATTAACAAATGCCATAGAAGTTTTGTTCATTCTTAGTCTGTTAACTAATGAAACTTTATATATTTGTTATTGTTAAAATGACTTTTCAGTTAAAAGCAAATTTGGTTTGGCAAGAACAGCAGCTCTTCAAGTCTTTGACTCCGACACCAATGTGGAAGAGGACATCTTCCATGAATTGATTGAAGGCAGTCCACATTTATGCCTAACTGTAAGATGTCCAGAAGATATTACTGCTGGTTTGTCTGATGGTAAGTCTTTAATAACACTTGAGACATACTTTTAAGGACTCCAGTGTAATCCCAGTGGCAAAATATTTTTATTTTAATGGGTTGGTTCACCCGAAAATGAAAATGTAATTTCTCGCCCTAATGTCGTTCCAAACCTGTGAGACCTTCGTTCATCTTCAGAACAAAAATAAAGACCTTTTCAATGAAATCCGAGAGCTTTCTGAACCATCCAGCAGCAACGTAATTACCACTTTCAAGGCCCAGAAAGGTAGTAAATACTTAGTTAAAATAGTCCATGTGACTCCAGCAGTTCAACTTTAATGTTATGAAGCAATGAGAATAGTGGGCAAAAACAATCACTTTATTCAATCTCTTCTCTTGCATGTCTTCCTACTATACTATCCATGTAGCACATGGCAGCACAGCACTGGGCCTTGAAAGTTGCAATGCTGTTGCTGCCTATGGATGGTTAAAGCTCTGATTTTATCAAACATATCTTAATCTGTCTCCGAATATGAATGGAGGTCTTTTGGGTTAGGTAGTAATGAGGGTGAGTAATGACAATTTTAATTTCTTCTAAACTAACCCTTTAATTTGATTAAATTCTTGCTTCAGAAGTGAATAACATTTTGACAAAGCCTTTTTTAATGTCTTTAGAGAAAACATTAAAATTGTTTTGCTTTTCCCTGTCAAGAGTTTTCACCCACAAGATCCTCAACCCCTAGCACATGCACTGATACTCTTTCACTCTCATCAACTGACCATGAAGAGACGGAGAGAGCAGTGCAAAATCAAACAATGGTCAGCAACAGTTTTAGCATAGACGCTGAAAAGGCAAAACAGGTATGTATACAGGTTTTTTTCTTGTGGTTAACTTGTCCTTATAATACTTTCACCATTTCATTAATCTTGGTGTTCACCTGAATGTGGTCATGTTTAATCAGACTGTCCGAGATGCACTGGAAAAAAAATCTGGTGGTGAGGAAGTGCTTGAAGAATACCAGACAACTAAGACTTTAAAGCACAGCACCAGACGTCAGCTTGTTAATATTGTTGTCAGTCACATGACAGAGATTCATGGGTAAAGATTTCAATGCACGCAGATGTGAAATGCACACAGCTATCAATTGATGTAGAAGTTTACCATTTAACCTTGTGTATTTCTTTTTTTTACATTGCAGGAGGATTCCTACCCGCAAACAGCGGGAAACTTGTGCTTTGGGCATTATTTCTCTCTTTCCTAGCCTGAGAGACCCATTTTCAACAAAGGGCTATGTAAGAATCATTTGTATTGATATAACTGAAATACAATCTAGTTTGACATGAAGTTAAATGCTTATTTTTTGTTTCATGTAATGACAGTTTCTTTTAATATCTATCTGTATCATGATGATTCTTCAGATTTAAAAAAAAAAAAAGTTATTTTCTTTTTGGCAGGAGCATTTCTACGATCCGGAAAAGGGAACAGGGTTCGTCTCCTGGCGCCTTAAAACTTTGTCGAGGAAGAACCCAAAACGTGTTCGCTTGGAGATGACTGAAAGTGTGGGACCAAGTCGATGGAGGATAGATGATGTGCAACAACTTGAAGGAGATGCATGCAGAGAGGCAATTTCTTTCCTTGTCCACACAGCTGATGAAGCTGAAGTTATGCAGAAGATGAAGGAAACGTTTAAGCATAGACAGGAACGGGTACATAATCCTGAAAGATCAGCCGACGTCCTTGATGTCTTCCCAAGATTTTTGGATGTAAAAGGATTGGTAAATAAAATTTATTGTACTTTTCAAAGATGGTTTTAAGTGTGTTTTAGATATTCCTGGTTTATTTTATTTGTATCAAATGAGATCACACTAACATAATTGCTAATTTGACTCATTTGTTCATAGATTTATCACACTGCTCGCACATGCCTTTCGAACATAGTGATAGATTTTTTTAAGAATTCAAGTAAATATACATTCATGATTTCTTAGTCTATCAAAACGTGCACACAATCCAATTTGGTGGTAAATGATGAAAAAGTGCCAAGTAACCTCTTAGCAATCTTGTAATATGCTTTGTCATTAGATAAACCAGGACTTTGCTCTGCTGTTCAATGCTGAAACATCCAACATGTTTCTTAAGAGGTGGGAGACGGCATTCAAGCAAAAGATCATCAACGAAGCCAAGACTCTTACTTCAACAGCAGAAATGCGGTGTCTTCTCAATGCAGCAGGTTGACAAGGATCTGAAAATGGTTGGCATGATTTGTGAGGATGTCATAATTTCATATTTGGTCTGGTTTCTTGTTGTGAGCACTAAATCGTTTGTTTTTGTTTTATCTTAAATCGCCCACCAATCCCAAAACATCTACTCAATCAGATTGGGACACTGATATGTCATCTGTCCTGCTGCTGTTGCATCTCCTGCCGCCTCCTCCAGGGAGGAAGAAGACTAAGATCAGTCCAACAGAGGCTGTTGACAGACTTGAGTGTTTCCATAAGGTAACACTTACAATTCCATTTCAAAGTCATTGTGAACATTTCAATTAAAATTTGGGTTATAACTTATAAACCCTAAAATGCAGTGGTTTTCATTTGCGGTCCTTGGGACTGAACCCTTCTGCACATTTTGTCTCTCTGACCTGGTAAGCATAAAGAGAGTTCACCCAAAAAGGTCACCCTCATTTTGTTCCAAACCTGCTTTGTACTGCTGAGCACAAAGGAAGATATTTTAAAGTTTGTGGCCAAAGCAGCCTGTTTACAAATTCTTCAAAATATAATTCTTTGGTTCAGCAATACAAACAAATAATATTGAGTTATAAAGAAAAACCCTAGCATGTGTAATACATTTTCAGTTTTGGGAGAAATTAACCCTTCAGTTTAGTACATGGAGCTCGTACCTAATGAGGTGAAGATCTGGAACGGGTTTGTTGAATGAGGGAGACATACAATGCGTAGAGCCGTTGACCTACAGGACTGGGATTGAAAATCGCTGGCATAATTTGACTTGTCTAATTGTCCCTTTTAGAGTCTCTAACTAATTGCATGCATTCAGTTGCATTCTTGACCTACAGATCTCGGATTTCCATGTACAACTCTTTGTTCTAATGAAGTCAGTGACATAGCTTGGTTTGGTGGCTGAGGGTTGTAATGTACAAAGCATGATAACAACTGGTTTTGTCAGGCACAAATTGGGTTAAGGTGTGTCAGGTGTTTTTTTTTTTTTTTTTTTTTTTTTTTTTTATAAATTTTGTGAACAAGTTACCAGTACCAAGTTTAATGCATTATTTCAAATGTAATTTTTTTTTCCTCTTTTTTTTTTTTTTTTTTTTCTCAGTCCTGCACCAGTATTGAAGGCCTTCTCAGTGGGAGTGAGGGCCACCAGCCATTTCTACTGGGATCAGGAAGGATCAAGGGCAGGATCGACCACTTTTACGGTCGCTGTAGACAAACGCCTTATCCCTTGCTCTGGAACCAGCTCCTTAAGTGCCTTTGAACTTTTCAAAGTTCACTATGTCTTAAACTTACGAGGAGTCCCTGGTCAACTTCTTTACCTTCCTGCAGACCACAGTTTACAACATAGATGTTGGTCTTTCAAGTGAGTCTCCAAGAGTAAGGGAACTACAGAATCCCATGCAAACTAGTATGCATTCCATGAACTGGGTCAAAATAGATGGGACAGAATATAGACAAGACCTCATTGTATGCAATGAAATTGAGGATGAAATTCCTGTTTCCAGTCAGATTCGGAAAATACTTTTCATTGACAGCACTGTGTATTTTATTGTTGACAAACTTTTCACAGAACATTTTTCTGAACATTATCATGCATTTAAAGTACAGAGATACTGTGAGTTGAGTGAACTTGTAAAAGCCAACAGCTTGAAGTTCTACAGGCCTTTTGATCTGCAGTGTTTATATGGGTCAGATGATGGTGAATGTTGTATCATCCTTTGTGTTGGTGTAATTGTTGCAGCTGATGTTGAAAATAAAATTTCAAACTGATACATCGTGTTGAATTATTTAACTGAATACACTTTTTTTTTCTTCCCCAAAATACTTTTTACACTAGTACCTTAATCAGGGTTTGTGTGAACACAATATTAGTGCTAAAACTAATCTCTTGGTGTTAAGATATTGACACACCAAGTGTAGCTTCAACACTACCTTGGTGTAAATGAGGGATGGGGGGCACTAATGGTGTTAACGGGGAACACTAACAGTGTTGTTTTTACACTAAGCAAGTGTAAAAAAAGTAACACTATTTAAAGTGTAAGTTTAACTCGATTTAGTGTGGACCTATATAAACTCAGAAAAAGTGTTAATTTTCACACTGTGCGTGTTAATTTAACACTTTCAAATTTGCTGTATACGACCCATTGCCAGACCAGGTGTAACACAGAGGATCTTATATAATGGTCATAAACGCATCCAACAATCTAAAATACCAGGCAGTAGCCATTCCTAATGGTTTAATTGGTCATTTGTATGGCCCTGTAGGTAAGTCTAAATTTACAATCTACGAAAACATTGTCATTCACTTTTAAATGTATAAAATAAAATAAAAAAATTTAAAATTTAAAAATATATTTTAACAGAGGGAAAGAAGCATGACTCTGGAATGCTGGCAGAATCTGGGCTGTTGGCATTGCTGCAACATCATGCCATGTCTGTAGATGGTCATCCAATGTGTGTGTATGGGGACCCAGCATACCCACTGCGTGTGCATCTGCAAGCCCCATTTCGACATGTTCATCTCACCCCTCAAATGATGGAATACAACAAACGAATGAGTGAAGTCAGTGTCTGTGGCAGGCCCGGTTCTAGAACCAAATCACTGAGGGTGCTACTGAAAATAGTGAGGGTGCTTACTGCTTACATAAACACAGGAAATGGCTCCCAATCGTCATCAGTCTGAAACAACGCGAATGTTATTTCTCGTGCCATTTATACGCCAAAAATGGTTTTTGCGTGTATATGCTACGCACTGAAAACCCCTTGGGTAGGATTAGGGGGAGGGGGGGTGCATGCGTATTACACGCCATGCGTATTACACGCCAAAACATTTAAATAGCATAGTAATACATTTAAGATGGATTTTGAGAAGGATGTTTATGCAATACTTACATTATTCGCTTCACATTATCTCTAACGTTAATCTCAATGCTACCTGGGGTGTTGTTGTTAACAGCAGACATATCTTTATACAAACGGAAAAAAATCGTTACAATTAGCTTACGTTTAAAACATTTTAACATATATTATACAAAAGACTAGTGGTACATTAATAAACTGATGCAATTACAATGTCATATGCCATAAACACAACCTTTATTTACCTAATCTTTCACGTTGTAGCGACTACGGCAAATCAGCTGTTCTCCCGTAGTAGACGGTAACAGTAGAACGTCAGGAAGTAGCAGTTAAATTTGCGCATGCGCAATTCAACGCCAGAATGTCGTTGCCGTTCCAAACGCAGCTGTTGCTTAAAGTCCCAATTATGTATATGGAGCACACTGTCGCTACTCGATCCGTACCGGAAACACGATCTGTACTGCGCATGTGCGAAAACGCGTCTGGTTTCATCAGACATCAGATCCTGTCTGATGTCAAAACCATTTACGGCAGTCTTGTTCGACACTACACGATCCGTATCCTAACCGAAGCACCTTAATGACTTTTATTTATCCTCTGTCATTTTATTTTTTGTTTATTTATTTTATTTTAACTTTAATTTATTTTCTTCTCCTAAAGTTGTGTTATTCTACTTGCTCCGCTTCCTGTTAACACTCATATTTTTGTCAGTTGTTTAAGCCAGTTATTGCGGTAAATTTTACATACAGATGTGCATTAAGTCTGGGCAGTATGATGGTTGTAGTGTGTGATCAACCTCTACAGAAGTAATATTGTAATATTTACAATATTACTACATGTAATATTTCATTTTGTAAATGTTTGTTCTACTTATTTCAGCATATTTTAACAACAAATGTCTGCACTCAAAAAACACACAAACACACAGGATAACTTTATTTATTCATATCTAACCTTTCATTGAAGTAAAATAATTGAAAGTGGGGGGGGGGGGGGTAAATCACATTATGAAATAAATGTTTTTTCTACAAAACATGTTGGCCACAATTATTGGCACCCCTAGAATTTTTTACGAGTACATTTTATTAGCACACCTGACTGGGAACATGCAATTGTCTAGCTATGAGTTTAAATATGAGTAAACACAAAGGCCAAATTCCCTTAATCATCCATCACAATGAGTAAAACCAAAGAATATAGTTCTGATGTGCATCAAAAGATTGTTGAGCATTACAAAATAGAAAGTGGCTGTAAGAAAAAAGCTAAAGAATTGAAAATCCCCATTTTGAACATGGGGCAATAATTAAGAAGTTCCAATCAACTAAAGATGAATCTGCCAGGAAGAGGACGTGTGTCTATATTGTCTTAATGCACAGTGAGGAGGAAAGTTTGAGGGGCAAAGACTCAAGGATCACAGATGGAGAATTGCAGAGATTACTTGAGTCTTGGGGGTCAGAGAGCCTAAACAAATATATCAAACAACCCCTATATCACCTCATGTTGATTGGGAGGGTTTCAAGAAAAATCCTCCTCGCTCCTCCAAAAACAAACTCCAGCATATTCAGTTGTCAGACATGACTGGACCTTCAACAGGGACTGGATTCTGTGGTCAGATGAAACAAAAAAGCTTTTGGCAGCAATTACACCAGATGTGTTTGGAGCAAACAGGGATAAAAATTACCCCATGCCTATACGGTTAAATACAGCTGGATCTTATATGTTGTGGGCCTTTTTTTTTGCTGGGGGTCCTAAACATCTTGTTCAGATGGTACACTCTTAAAAATAAAGGTTCCAAAATAGGGGTCATATAAGAACCATTTTGGTTCTCAAAAAAACTTTTAGTGAATCGTTCTAAAAAGAACCATTTTTTAAACATGTTAACAATCTAAAGAACCTTTTTCCACTATAAATAAACTTTTGGGGAACAAATTGGTTCTTTGAGTCATTGATGCAGATAAAGAACCATTAAATTAAATTTAACAGAATGATGATTTATCTTACACAAACCTTTCTCAAAGTTAATAAAAAATTGACTTTTGGATTTTTGAACTGACACTATAGGTGGAATGAGCGGCCAAATCATCTCAGAAAATGGTTATTTTTAGAACGATTCACTAAAAGGTTTTTTGGGAACCAAAATTGTTCTTCTATGACACCTATTTTGGAACCTTTATTTTTAAGAGTTATGGATTCTAGCAAATACCAACAGATAAAAAAATCAAAACCTGACTGCCTCTGCTAGAAATCTTATAACGGGCCGTGGTTGGATCTTCGATCAGGACAAGGGTCCAAAACAAACATCAAAATCAACACAAAAATGGGTCACTGAGCACAAAATGGCGCTTCTGCCATAACCGTCCCAGTCCCCTGACCTGAACCCTATAGAAGATGAGTGGGGTGAACTGAAGAGAAGAAGCACCAACATGAACTTGTGAATTGCAGGATCTGGAGAGATTCTGTATGGTGGAATGTTCCTGATCTCTTGTCAGGTGTTCTCCAAACTCATCAGGCATTATAGAAGAAAACTCAGAGCTGTTGTCTTGGCAAAAGGAGGTTGCAAAAAGGATTTAATAACAGGGTGCCAATAATTATGGCCAGCGTGTTTTGGAGAAAAACATTTATTTCATAATGTTATTTACCCCCCACTTTCAATTCTTTTAATTCAATGAAAGGTTAGATTTTATTGTCAATTTTTTGAATGAAAGATCAAAAGGATAAACAATGCAGATATATTTTTTACAGCCATTTTTGACCATATTTACCAGGGGAGACATTCATTTTGACCACCACTGTATACTGCACACTGGGGCCGATGTAGAAGAGTCTGTCGTCTGTTTTAAAAGGAAAAAAGAAAACGTCTGAAAGAGTTGAAGTTCAAAGTAAATAGAAAAATATCATATTACTATCTGATATCTGACAGGTTTAACTGAAGCAACAAAATACCCTCATTTCGCGATTCGATACATCACGATACTGAACTTACGCTTACGATATTACGCCCAAGAAATATTATAAAAGGTTAACACAAAATGCACTGTTGATTAAAATGCTAACTTTGATATTACATTGTGGGTTTAAATGAATAGGTTTGGACTTGGTGCTTGTAATCCGAGAACATTGGTGCCACCGGAATAAAACTATTCATGATTCTGAAGCTCAAGCTGAAAATACTGAATTATTTTAGACAAATATGCTTAACATTCTGCTAACATATTAGTTTGGCATTATCAGGACCCACAGATATTCCCCATTGCATTATTATACACTATAATCAACATTATATAGTAATTTTATGTAGTACTTGCACAAAAACTCTGAAAACATTTTTTTTCCTCACAGTATTTTTTATTTTGGGTGAACTATCCACGATACATATTGTCACTGTCCACGATACGTACTGTTGCATTTTTGTATTACGATATATTGTGACACGATATTTTGTTACACAAAACAATTGAAGGCCTAACGTTAATCCTGGATTAGTCTAAGTCTTGCTTGTCATAGATACCTTTGATGATAAAATTCGCAGACGACCGTTTCATTTTCCGACGCTCTGCGTGATTGTCAGGCATTTCTTCTTTTAAAATAAATTCTTAAACTTTCACATAAAACGCAAAAGAATCCATGTTTTTTTCGCACACGCAGGACAGTACAGTACAAATCGTGACAGTAAAGTACGGATCGAGTAGTGACAGTGACGTTGTGGTAAAAACATTGACGATGACAGGAAGTGGCAGAAAAACGTCGTTTTCGCACATGCGCAGTACAGATCGTGTTTCCGGTACGGGTCGAGTAGCGACACACACATCTCATCGTTTTATTATTTTAAGGAAATACTTCACAAGCAAAGCCTTTCAAAAAAGTAAGTAGTTAGGAAATTAAGTCCAGGGCGTGTTGTCACATTTTTACTCGAGTAAACATTTTTTCAAGACGGGTTTAAGTCAGTTTCTATATAGGCATAAACCTTAAAGTCTTGTCTAAAAAAAAGTAAAGAACATTTCTTTTTTCTTTTAATTATTGTTATAATTAATTATTCCGAATAAATAACCAATCTTGGTGGAACATGTCTCTATTGAGTATTGCATAGTTATTTTATGTTAAAGTTTACTCTGATTTTAAAGCAAAAAGCAAGCCCTTCTATCAAACTTTCTAAAAAAAAAAAAAAAAAAAAGGTCCTAATCTATAATTCATATAAACCAGACCAGCAAGAGTAGAAATAGAAAGATTTAATACAAAAAGAGAAACATTCAGTTAAGACATTGCAGTCACAAGACACTTGATTCACCAAGTCTGTGGCCAAAGAAACATGTTCTGGTGCAAATCCATCTATATTTGATGGCCACTGTTACATGATGAAACAGGAGGTATCACAGCTCATCTCTGACCTACAGTATACAAAAACAATTAGACATGTTTGAAATGATCCAGGACTAATGCATTGCAGACTTAAAGAATCCATATAAACATTTTATCAGAGTAATCTGCTGATCAGCCCAAGTCATAAAAGTGCATTGCCCTCATAAATCCAGTTTGTCTGCTTTATGAAATGACAATAAATCCATCATATACTTAATTAACTCTACTGGTACATCATTATACCATATGGTGGTAAACCGTTGCTACCTTACAACTTTTATAGTCCCTGTCGTTTCTTAACAATACATATTTTATTTTATAGTGCAGAAAATTAAAAGATGAACAGTATTATTTAACTATTTAAATAGTATAAAACAGAATAAACTGAAACTTTGTTAAAAAATGCAAAAGTGCTTAATTTGAATACATGTCTGTATACATTCAATAAGGCTGCATTTATACTGCATGTCTTGATGCCCAGTTCCGATTTGCTGATTTTGACAACTACCTTACAACTTTTAAAAGTGACACTTAGTGAAACAACCAAGGTAGACATTAGGGATGTTCATTTCGTCTTTTTCCTTAAGTCTTTAAATTAAATTACAATGTATAAGTCTGAATCTGTGACCCATTAAAAATAACAAAATTTGTTGTCCATGGGTTTAGTTTAACATGCGAAATAGCGGCATAAACACAAAGTCTATGATTTTTTTATGTTGATAATGGAATGCGAGTGAAGTACAAAGCCCATAATTTACACAATAAATAATAGTTTAGCATTCAAATATACTGTGAATATGGAAACATTTGGATTTGTGCCGAATGAGGTAGGCCACATGAGCCCAATGCCGGTTTCTGTTTTAGTTTAGCCAAAAATGAATTTGTTTTTGCTTAACGTTTATATAGCTAGCCAACATTTATTTTTTCATTCTTGTTCTGTTCTGAATATCCGTTGAATTTAAAAGATGTTGTTGTGGAGTGAGGGAAACTAATATAGCCTAGTGTTTATGATTTCAATTTATTTACTTGTATACATTATTTCTGAATGCAATAGCCAAATAAAATGCGACTTGTACGCAACTTTTGACAGGGGAATATCCGATCTGTCCGCTTACATAGCTGACGGAAATCCATGTATTTAATTCATATCAGATTTATTTCAACAAATGAATGAGGCCTGAAACAGATCTGAGAATATCGGAATCCACGTGTTTTTTTCCTGTTTACACATTCGCCAGTCATATCCAATCTGTGCCACACGAGAGGGGGAAAAAAATCGGAATCGGGTCACTTGAACCATGTAATGTAAATGCGGCCAATGGAGTTTGGTTATGATATTTTATTTTGATGGATTCCTAAGAATAGACTATTGTGCAACGATGACTTTTTTACTATCCTTCTCTACTACTGTGTAAAATAGGTTCAATTACGAACAATGAATATACACATTTTGGTGATTTCTTTTAATATAACCAAGGACACACAGACCTGTTTTCTTACGCAGTAACATGGGAAAAGTTCATCCTTTGGCTGCTCCACCAGCTCCATGCCATCTCTAACCTTGGGCTCAGTGACCTGCAGTTCAGCGTACTTCTAAAAACAAAAACACAGAGCTAGATGAATGCAGAAATTTCATTTGGTGTACACAATTTCACCGTCAAAACAGAGCAGTAAATATATATAATTTATTTCTCAATATGCAAGTTCAGCAACACAATTTGTGATTAATCCACACCCTTTTTCATTGTCCTGGTGAAGCACTATTATTTTTATTTTTACTTTAAAATCTTAATTAACTGCAACCTCATCACACTAAACAAGTATCTTTATCTGCAGTACGAATCACATAAAATACAAGTAGCCGCTGTGTTCTTGACCTCCAACACTTCCACACCTCAAACGCACACAGGTTTATTTCTGAGAAGTTCTTTGAGGCCAGAACGTGTGTTCAAAGATTCATGTTTGGAACGATGGTTATGGAAAACCATAAAGTGCTGAGGTTCATGACCTCAGGGATACTTGTGCTCAATGACTACTGTGAGCACTCAGGAAACTTGGGACCAGCTAAAAAAATATTTAAAAACATTTGATGGAAAAAAGGAAAATATTGTATTTAGTGAGGGTGAATGCCTTTACAGATATTTAGTTCTCAGTGTTAAAAAGGTCTAATAATAATACATTTTTTTTTGTAATGCACCTTTCTCAAACTCAAAGTGTACATGTCAACACATGTCAACAGAACAACATAAATCATACAAAACATAATACACATCAAAAATACATGTATGAAATGAAAAATATGCACAACAAAATGACTGTTAAAAATAAATGATTAGATCTAAATCATATATATTTAAAAATCTTAATGTCTTAATTATTAAAATATTACTGCTGTTATTATAATCATTACTAATTGCGTCCTTTGTTTTGAGAATCTTGATATACAGAGTAAAGAAACAAAACCACCAATTAGTGATTACTGATTTAGAATAAGACTTTTTTTTTTTTTTGAATAAATGTTGTTTGTGGTTAATTTACTAGATATCAAGTTTCAGAACAATTCACAATTAGGAAATAATGGGGAAAATATATCCAACACTGAATATGTATAAAGTAAGTAAATACCCACAGCAGACCTAGAAAGATTGAATCTTACAGAAACACGCTCATGGGTCTTTATTATATGATAAAGGAAAGTGCTTCTAGTCATATTACCAGAGTCTTATCAACACATACAGTAAAATTACCGCTTAATGTGTGAGACGTGCACTATCTGACCTTTGGCTTTCGAGTCCTTGAGAACATAAAACTTGGAAGAAGATTGAAGATCAAGATAGGATAAGATATACACACTGATAAGTTCATAAAAACAAAATAATGTGAGCAGAAAAAGAGGAGTTAAAATACACATTTAAATCAAATTTACAACTTTTTGAGACCTGAAGAAATTAAAATATTTTACTCAGAGAACAAACTTACCTATTCTAAAAACATCGTATTATATGTAATATGTAAACAGTACTCTGAATGTCAGTTTGAAAAATTTAAGTAGCCTTAAGAAACAGAAAGTAGTGCAGATACTTTGTTTACGGGGTTAGAGGGTAACAGCTGTATTTCTGCTGTTCCTTAAATGCCATCTACTGTCAGAGAGTTAATGTGATTTTCATTCAGTGCGTCTCCTTCGCTCATTCATAATTCTCATCCATGTTGGGCTTGCTTACATAGGAGTGCGGATGCGCACGCAATGTTGTAAATTTTAACCAGCTGATGAAAAAGTATTCTTAAAATCTAGATAATTAGAAATCCGCCTTCATTCCCAAAGTACCTCATTTAAAAGCCTTGAGGCATAAATTGCTTGGCTTCGTTGCTGTCATTAGTTGTTGCCAACTATCTCTGAAACGGGTCATCTTAGAGATATTGAGAGTTAAATTAGCACTTCTGGGAGGTAAATTAGCACTAATTTTGCTTGAATTTGCCCGCTCTCTTCTCTCAAGCGACTAACCGTCCCTTACTCATCTCTGGTGAAGCGTGCACTGTGATGTACTATGCAAAAAAAGACACTGTAAAGTTTCTTAAAATGTAATGCCTAGCAGAAAAATATATTATTAAGTGGAAACCCTGCATACAACCAAGAGTCTGTAGTGTCAGCGAAACAACGACCTTTCCGCTCTTGATGTAGTCATTGCCACAACAAATACACCAGAGCACTGAACTGAAGAAAGAAAAAAAAATATTACCTGGAAGAGTTTGAAGTAGTAACAGAAAATACTGTCACCCATTAGATGGGTTCGTGCAAACTGCTGACCTGCCAGGGCAATTTTCTTTGCCTATAAGATAAAAATAAAATAAAAAGGTTGCAGGATTGTTTCTTCAGTTAACAAGTTTGACCCGCATCTCACACTACTGAACAGCAACATAACAAGGTTGCATGTAAACCTTCTGCTTTTAAAACAGAAGAAGAATAACTTCAACATTTGTAATTCAAACAGTTCTGTATACATATGTGACCAAGTATAATATATGTATACTATACTATAAACCTTAGAGCAACCATCCATCCATATGTTTATGAACTATATAATGCATATTATTAATTAAACTATTGAAAACTAGTGTCTTATCATATTGTTCATGCTATTTTATAAAAGCAATATGCCACTCAAGGCCATGCCTTTTTTACCATGGTCAAGAGGGGTTTAGGTTATCTGCTGTGTCTCATTCCTAAATACAAGGTAAAATAACTGCAATGCATGACCTTGATTTGAGATTTTTCAACATTTATTAAAAATATTAATAATCCCTAAATTGGTAATACCAGATAAAAAAAAAAATACTTCAAACATTTTAAATACACATTAATTTCTGTTCAAATGAGGTTTGTATGTGAATGGGGATGAAGTACCTCCTCATCGTGGTCTCTAGCCCACTGGATCTTCTCCATTACGTCACTGAGATCAGCTTTAAAGGGGATGTAGTGCACCCACGGCTGGAGTTGCTTGTAAA